>CM033751.1:738402-1338402 GCA_019671005.1 Hibiscus mutabilis | reverse complement strand
GTTCAAGTTAAACTATTTATTTGTAGCCTATTTAAAGGCATATTTTCTTCATTAATAAAATAGAACATCAAGAAATTTTAGTTACAAGAAAACCTTTGGCCATGGTCCGTTTTTTTTTTTTTTGCAAGGTTGATGGATTCACCTTGATTATTTTTCGTATTAGAAGTTTTCTTCAACATAAATTCTTCAAGTTCTTGTGAGGGAGATTATCTTCACACTCTTGCTTGCCTAGTTAATTGTATCTAAGAGAGTGAGTTAAAGCCGCTTGAGGTTTCTTTCTTAGATAAATGCGTCTAAGAGGGTGCCGAGGATAAATTATCCTTCAACAACATCTATCTCGCTATTATACATTCATCGGAGAGATTCGTATTGTTTGCAGGTGTTTGCCTATTCAATTATGATTAGGAGGGTGCCAAGGACAAATCTATCCAACACTACCATCATCATATTCATCAATCAACTATCTAGTTTTCTACATCAAGCTTATACTTTCTTGCAGATGTGCTGAATTTGGAATTTGAGATTTTCTCAGATCATATTAGTGAGTTTGCTATATTAATTGTGATCTAGAGGGTACCTATATTTTGAGATAATTCTTGGATCATGGCTTTCGTATCATTTGGTAACAGAGCTAAAAAGATTCTTGTTTGTTACCCAATGATACACCAATCAAGATGAAAGTTCGTAGTGACTTCTTTTCAAGGAAAGTATGATCCCAATGGTTATTGTGATTTAGAAAATACCGTTGATATCTTGGTCAAGTTTTACTGATGTCCCAAAGAGATTCAAGTTATGTTGATTGTCTTAGCATTCATAGGTTATGCAATACTTTGGTAGAAATCATTGCAGAGAAATAGGCATCTCAATGGAGAAGTCAAGATAAGATCTTGGGCAGTGTAACGCCCTGAAATTGGGCCTAGGTGTTAGACGAATCAGTTAGACGGTTCGGGAGAACTGGGTTAGGCAATTCGAGTTAGTTTCGGGAATTAAATCTTATAAAATTATTTTTGGCTAAAATAAAATTTGGAAAAATGCTAGGAAATATTTAATTAATATTATAAGAGTTCTGGTAAATTCAATTTGAAGAAATTAAACTGAATTTTTTTTACATTTTGTCCCGGTGACTAAAACGTAAAGCCTTCAAAACTGTTTTTAGTGACTAAATCGTAAAAAGGTCAAAACTTAGAATCTTTAAAGAGCTAACTAACCAAAATTTTTCATCAGATTTTTCCCTTAATTTAGGATATTTTAAAAAGGTTTTTAAATGGTTTTAATAATTAAATAAAATAGAATTAATAAAACGATTTCTAATTTCAAAAATCATTTTCTTATGTAACTAATTTTGCTCTCACTTTTCTCTCAACTTTCTCAGCAGCCAAACTGTCAAAATCTTTCCAAAATTTCTAGGAATCCATCTCTTTTGATTTCCTTTTGGTTTCCTACTTGATGTCTTTGATTCCTACAACAAAATCTGTTTGGATTTCAACCAATCTTTGCCAATTAAGGGAGAAATCAACAATTAAATGTGGTTTTTGTTTCTCTCCTCTAATTAAAGATTCTTTAATGAAATTCCCAAGTTCTTGATCCTTTAAAACTAATTTTTATTATGTGTTTATGATTTAATCAAGATTTTATGGATTAAATTATGTTTTGATGAGAAATTGGAAGAATATTAATTTGGATCTATTTTGCCTTGATTCTAATTGTTTTAGAACACTTAAGATATTTGTTTTAATTTTGAAAGAAGAGATCAATTAAAGAAATCCTGAAACTATGTGAATTGTTAATTTTCTAGGTTGTAAATACTTGGAATTTGGTGTGATCTTGGTGTCGTTGAGTTGCTGGAGGTACGGGAGCGTTATAAGGATGATTTTGGATGTTAATTGATGTTGTTAACATGTTAAAATCAATAGGTTTTGGCTGGGCTTTGTTTAGATGAAGTTGTTTGATGATTTCAGTTGTTTTAGAGAGGCGTTTAATAGTTTTTAGTGAGGCAAAGTGATGTTTGTTGGTTGCTGGGAATTAGAGATGCATGAAAATGCATTAATCCTCTATTTTTGTTTGGGTAAAGCAGGGGAGTTGAATCCTTTAGCTTTTGGAGAGGTTTCAGAGGCTCTGAAAGTTTAGTTGTGCATCGGCAAGTGGATTGTTTGGTTTTCAGTGAGTGGAAACGGTTTGAAGATGGTTGTTGGAAGTTTAGAATAAGTTTGAAACACTTATCTAAGCTCGAAAATAAGTATTGGTTGATCTCTCTCTCATTTTTGGTTTTGCAAAATACAATCTCAAGCCCATGTTTACCATTTTGAATACCTACTTTATATGCATGTTTTAGAGATGGAAGATATTGCAAATGATCTTATATGATGTATATTGAAAATGGGATATGGTTTATGAAAGTATTTTTGAGAATACTAGAATACATGTTTTAATGTATTTGGAATTGGATTGATTTGGTGCATATGTACAATAGTGAGGTAATGTGGTTTTATTGAATATATTGGCAAGTGGCTAAGGTTAAATGTTATCGGATATAGTTGGCTAGCCATAGGGTTTAAAGTGCACAATAATAAGCCACCTTATGTGTGTCGAGGGGTTAATTGTGTCGTTTTCTCTATTATGAGAACCGCAAAGGTCGAGGGGTTAATTGTGTCATATTCTCCCGCTGGAGGATTGAGTATCACAATGGTTGAGGGGTTAAATGTGTTATTTTCTCCGGTTAGATGTATGTTAAGTGGTCAAAGGAACCACTTACGAAATTCGTGTATCTGATGTATTTTATAAAATAGAATGGAAGTTGGTTTTAAGTCACTTGAATGCCAATATAGGAGATGATATATCATGAGATATGGATTATGTTTTGTATAATGTGGTTTATACATGAGATGCTCTTTAAGCTTGCTATTTATAGATTTTAGCATATGAAGCTTAAATTGAGGTTTGAGATAGAAATCCATGATACATGTATTGCAAATGATTTAAATGTGCATACTTGAAGAGATTGTGGAAGCATGAGATGTTTTTTCCATGAAACATATACATTTGGTTTGAACTAAAAAGATTTTAAATGCATTGATGAGTGTTTTTGAGATTCCCTCACTAAACTTATAGCTTACGCTCTCCTTTCTCATCAATACAGAGAAATAGACTCTTCCAAACATTGAGTAAGCAAGGGAAGATTCAAGGACTGAAGTATTTTCGAGTATGGTTTTACAAATACAAAGTAGTAATAAGAGGCAATATGACAAAGTTATAATTGGGAGGTTTATTTTGGAAACTCCCTGTTTGTACAAGTTATGTTTGATGTTTTTGGCTGGAATGATGCTTAATGTTTGGTTTTGAGGGGTTGGGAAACATTATGCACGCTTGGGTTGAAATCATGCCTTTAAGAGTTATGTTTGGATTTGATATGTTGAGTATGATCCTCTACCAAGCTTCTATGTTTGAGGAAGTGATGTTTGTGAAGTTTTATGATGATTAGATGTTGATTGTAGTGTGTTAGATTGAGCCAAAGTGTCATATGTTGGACCAAGAGGTCATTACAGGTCTTTCCGTACCGGTAAAGGTCCTCTGGAATTAGTACGCAAGGACCTATCTCGGCTCAATCTAGGCAAAATTGCCTTGGCGTATTGATATGCCTAGGGACTGTATCGGTACGCTATGTTGATAATTTAGCTTGGTTTTTGTACACGGGCAATCATACCGGTACGTCTTTTGGCTACTGAAATACTTATTTTTGAACATTGCATACCCGTACTGATACGCTTGAGGACCGTATCGTATGCCTTTAAAACTTGAACCCGTATCGCTATGGGGTGCTAGCGTACCGATATGAAGTTAGGTAATTCTATTAAAATGTTTTCTGAAGTTTGATTCTTTACAGTTTAGTCCCTATTTCTTGATCATACAATTAAAAGAGTTTGGATGGTTATTTTAAGTTGAAATTTGACCAGAATATATGAAATAAGAATAATTAAGGATTGGTAACTTTTATTATAAGGAAGTCCTCTTAATTAATAGAAATTATGATTTGGTCCCTAAAATGTTAATTCATACAATTGGATGTCAATTTGATGTCCGATTAAGTGGTAAATGTCACCGTTGACAGCATGAACACCTTAAGACTTAATTACGCATTTAGACAAGATAAAAGAACAAATGGACCATTTTTCAAGTAATTCTTTTGGGTTTGTCTCGGAAAACCCTAATATAGCTCGCTCGGTTCGGTCTTGCGACTAAACTGGGTCAAGAGGGACATTTTGTAACCCCCTCGACTCGGCCTAGTCGCAAGATCGACCCGAGCGAGAAACATTAGGTTTACCGAAGTAAACCGTGAGAAGAAACCCAAAACGCAACCATTTTTTTCCTTTTATCTTGTCTAAAAGCATAATTAATACCCTACATGCTCGTGCCAATAGCTGGTGAGAACACAACCCAATCAGGCGTCGAATCGACATCAAATTGCCATAAAAGTAATTTAGGGACCAAATTGCAATTTCAGCAAAATATAGGGACTTCCCCAATTTTATGTTACCATCTTTTAATTAAATAGGTTTCATGCTTGCATGTCAACAATTAGCTTAAAACGATCATCTGATCCATCAATATTACATCCACAACACTAGGGACTAAAACATAATAAAGCAAAACTTCATTTCTATGACGTTAACTAAAATAACAGGCAACCATACTGATACGCAGGGTATCGTATCGATACGGTGTCTTCCACTTTGTTTCGATACGTAGCGTTTCGTTTTGATACGCCTAGCTGGCATAGTGTTTGGTTGTTTATCCGTACCGATACGGTGTTATAGTGTTTTGGTACACGGGTTGTGTCCAAAAAAAGCAAATCCAGTAGCATAAATTCGTACTGGTACACCCAACCCCGTATCAAAACGCAACACTTGATTTTGCCAAGCCGTAGCGATACGGTCCCAGCATATCAGTACACTTGGGCCTGTAATGTCTTAATTAACTAGCTAAACAAGCACAACACCTAGCCAAAACATCCTAATATGCCTCTAACATTCAACCAACATGCTCAGGACATAATTCACAGCATAACATCACAGATTTAACATCACCTCATGGCAACTTGTACCAAAAGTAAATCTATAAGCATGCAACCTAGGAAACGACTCAAGCAAAACACTAAATTCCAAATCATCACCAAAATCAAACCGTAAAGGCTTTGAAATCAAATAATTCAGAAAATGCAGGTATTCGATCCTCTACCATTCCTATTTAACCTCTCTAGTGGCCTACAAAACTTGAAAATTAAATCGAGAAAGACGAGTAAAGAAAGACCATTTTGCAAACACTATGAAAACTAAGGGTAGAATCGTAGTCCATCTTCCAACTCCCCATATTTCAATGTCGAGATTTTCAAAGCTATGTTTTTCAACTCCTTGTAAATTATGGCTTAAATTGTATACACCAATCATAGAACACATGCGAAAGACTATAAAGATTATAAGAAATCAGTCCATGCTACGTTTCAAATGCATCTTGACCGTCACCTTTGGTTCAGGAAAATGCCTTGCCTGTCAAGTCAAAAATCCTACCAAATACGAACCCACTTCAACTCTCGGGTTGACTAGGGTGGAGCTTTGTTCATACTTCCATCACACTCAACATAGGCTATACGGTTCCGGTCTATGCTCGGAATGAACCGCACCGGTCAGTACTGGACAGAACTAAAAGCCATAGTACTTTAAATGCTTAAGGTTTGTTATTATAATTTGTCAAGCCTTCCTGTCTCTTTGAACAATTTGATTTTAATACTATTATGCTCCTTTGAAATCGGAAACAATGGAGTTATCAAACTCTCTAGATCCGATAACCAGCAAGGTCATCTCCATTTTAGAAAATGAAGCCTCGTTGCTGACAGAGGTTGGAGCTGAAATCGATGAAATCAAGCTTGAGCTCAGGGCCATTAGAGCTTTCCTTGAGGATGCTGACAGAAGATTAGGACTAGTACCCATCTCTAAAATGGATAAACAATGGCTCGCAAGTGTCAGAGACATTTCCTACGAAGTTGAAGATGTCGTCGACGAATCCATGTACCACTTCAACAAGCAACAACAATGGAGGGATAAACCATCGAGGTTTTTCTTGAAGCTTATTTATTTTCCCAAGAATCTACTGGTCAAGCATCGAGTTGCTGTCAAGTTACGATACATCAACAAAAGGATCAAAAGCATTGCTGAGAGAAGCCATCGATACCGAGTTTCTTGGTCAGAATCAGGAAACTCTGATAAGCAAATTGGAGGACAATATCATTGTAACAACTGGGTGAAAAATCTGAGTGAATCTTCTCTTTTTTTCAAGGATGATGATCTTGTTGGAATTAATAAGGCACAAGCTGAGTTATTGGGATGGCTGGTGGATCAAGATCTCCAAAGGACCGTGATTTCCGTTGTTGGAATGGGCGGTTTAGGCAAAACGACTCTCGTCGCTAACACTTTCAACAAACAAGTCGTCAAGCAACATTTTGATTGCTGTGCCTGGAGCACTGTATCACAACAATATGTTGTCACGGAGCTATTCAAGTCCATCATCAAAGAGCTCTACAACAAGGCAAAAGAAAAAATCGATCCAGTGATCAACCTAGATTCCATGAGCTATAGAGATTTGGTGGGGGAACTGCTGAACATCTTGCAGCCAAGGAGATATCTCATTGTGATTGATGATGTTTGGAGCACCAATTTATGGCAGGATATCAGTATAGCACTTCCTGCCAACATGAATGGAAGCCGAATCTTGCTTACTACACGGAAGGAAGACGTTGCTTCCTTTGAATTTGGAACTGTAAAGCACATCCTTCCTCTTCAACACCTACCGTTTGAAGAGAGTATGGCCCTTTTTTGCAAGAAAGCTTTTGTTGTCAGGGGTGGACAATGCCCTGCATATCTTGTATCTTCAGCAAGAAAGCTAGTTGCAAAATGTGAAGGCTTGCCATTAGCTATTGTGGCTTTGGGCGGTTTAATGGCTTCTAAGAACACGATTGCTGAATGGAACAGCGTTTACGATAACTTAAATCGGGAGCTAAACGAAAATGACACATATTTTGAAAGGCTCAGGTATATTTCATTGCTTAGCTACCATGATTTGTCCTACAGGCTAAAGCAATGTTTCCTATATTGTTGCATATTCCCAGAAGATTATGCGATTAAACGGAAAAGGCTGATTAGACTCTGGATGGCCGAAGGCTTTGTTGAACCACTAAATGAAACAATCCCAGAAGTTATTGCAGAGAGATACCTATCTGAGTTGATTTGCAGAGGCCTTCTTCAAGTTGTAAGGAGGAATGAATCAGGGAGACCTGAAAAATGTAAGATGCACGACATTTTGCGGGAGTTTGCTGTTTCCATATCAAAATCCATAAAGTTTGTTGCCAAATCTGATGGGAAAGAAGAATTAGAAGATGATGGAATCCGTCGTTGGTCAATTGAAGCAAAGGAGAAAGAGATGAAAGCTACAAGGAAGACTGCTCTATCTCGGGTTCGTTCACTGTTCGTTTTTGCTGTTAATGAAACCTCTAAATCTTGCTTCAATAGACTGCCCTCTGGTTTTAAGTTGATGAGAGTGTTGGATTTGGAAGACACTCCAATCAATGAACTCCCAGATGAACTGGTGAACTTATTCAATTTGAGATATCTTAACCTAACAGGAACACAAGTGAAAGAGCTTCCGAGAAACATCGGCAAGCTTTACAATTTACAGTCTTTAGTTATGAAGAGGACTCAAATCAAAGAGCTTCCTGCAGGAGCTGTAAGGCTGAAAAGTCTTCGGTACCTAATCGCTTATCGTTACAACGTAAACCGATGGAAATTCGATGCTTGGTTCAACACAGTAGTTCCATCCGGCATTTGTTTGCTAAACAACTTACAAGTTCTGTCCGCTGTGGAAGCAAGAGGTGATTTCATCAATCAACTCAGCAAAATGACACAATTGAGAAAGCTTGACATTGACAATGTCAAGGAAGCTGATGATAAAATTTTGTGCGTTGCCATTGCGAAAATGATATACCTTCGATCTTTAGGTGTGAAATCATGTAATGAAGATGAGCAGTTGAAGATGGATGCACTTGAATCAGCTCCCCCTGAGCTTGAGAATCTTGTGTTAGCTGGGAAATTGGAGAAGGTACCGTGCTGGTTTAACTCGCTCGACAGCCTCACACAATTGTCTCTACGCTGGTCTAGATTGAGGTATGATTTTCTCCCTCACATCCAAGAATTGCCTAATCTTGGAGAACTCAGACTACTAAATGCATATGAGGGAGAGCGATTAAACTTCCTTGAAGGATTCCGAAAGCTCAAGGTTTTGAGAATCGGGGCATGTCCTCGATTGAAAGAGATTCTGATAAACAAAGGAGTTATGTCTGGTCTTCAACAGCTGTTTATCGTTAAATGCCAAGAGTTCACGACATTGCCGCATGGTTGGGAAAGTCTACCTGATCTAAAACAAGTTTATTTGTCCGATGTTTCACCTGAGCTTATTCAGAAAATATGCAGAGCAAAAAGGATGGATCAGCAAACAATCACAGGCATAATGTTAAGTAGACAAGAAGGTACTGAAGCCATGTTCAATATAACGAGATGGCATTGACGTCTATTAAGACCATGTTCTTGGTCTGTGTAATATTATGCGTTGTGATCATAGCCTCATAACATTAAAAATGATAGATTATGCATTTCAATTACATTAAAAATGATTTTAGTGGGAATCTTTTCAAGTTTATTTAAAATTCAATTCAACAACGGTGTGCCGCAGTGGACCAACTTGCCTTTTTCAATTCTTTGTTTCCATTCGACACCATGTGTGATTTGCAGTTGGTTAAATGGTTTTATATGTAATTGTCATATTGTTTAATCAAAGGGTCTCAACATTCCACAAGGGAAATGCTTTCATGTCTCCAACTAGGCTAATACATACATTCACTAAAGACAAATTGTGGCCGTCCAGTCCTAAAGCACCCTCTCCGTTTACTTTCAACTCAACTACTTCTCTGCAATAATTGATCATCTTTTCTTCTCACCAACCACAGGAATTAGAAACAATGGACTTATCAAGCTCTCTAGATCCCATAACGGGCAAGCTCATCTCCGTTTTAGAGAATGAAGCTTCGTTGCTGGCAGAGGTTGGAGCTGAAATTGATGAAATCAAGCTCGAGCTCAAGGCCATTAGAGCTTTCCTTGAGGATGCTGACAGAAGATTAGGAGTAGTACCCTTCTCTGAAATGGATAAACAATGGATCGAAAGCATCAGAGACATTGCCTACCAAGTTGAAGATGTTGTTGACGGTGCATGTACCACTTCTTGCAGCCAAGGAGATATCTCATTGTAATGATGTTTGGAACACCAATCTGTGGCAAGATATCAACATAGCACTTTCTGCCAATACGAACGGAAGCCGAATCTTGCTCACTACACGGAGGGCAGACATTGCTTCCTTTGAATTTGGAGTTGCAAAGTACATCTTTCGGCTCAAACACTTACCGTTTGAAGAGAGCATGGCCCTTTTTTGCAAGAAAGCTTTTGTTGGCAAGGGCGGACAATGCCCACCCTATCTTGAAACTTCAGCAACAAAGCTGGTTGCAAAATGTGAAGGCTTGCCATTAGCTATTGTGGCCTTGTGGGGTTTGATGGCTTCCAAGAGCTCGATTAACGAATGGAATGGAGTTTACAACAACCTACATCGGGAACTAAGTGAAAATGATGCATATTTTGAAAGGCTAAAGTACATTTCATTGCTTAGCTACCATGATTTGTGTTACACACTTAAGCAGTATTTCCTCTATTGTTGCATTTTCCCAGAAGATTTAAGTGATTAAACGAAACAGGCTCATTAGGCTTTGGATGGCAGAAGGCTTTGTTGAACCGCTAAAAGAAACAATTCCAGAAGTTGTTGCAGAGAGATACCTAACCGAGTTGAAATTTGCAGAGGCTTGCTTCAAGTTGTAAGGAGGATTGGATCATGGAGGCCTAAAGAATTTAAGATGCACGACATTTTGCGGGAGTTTGCTGTTTCCATTTCAAAATCCATAAAGTTTGTTGCCAAATATGATGGGAAAGAAGAAGTAGAAGACGATGGAATTCGTCGTTGGTCAACTGAAGGAGAAAGAGATGAAAGCTTCAGGTGAGACTGCACTATGTTGGGTTCGTTCATTGTTTGTTTTTGCTGTTGATGAAACCACTAAATCTTGCTTCAATAGACTGCCCTCTGGTTTTAAATTGATGAGAGTGTTGGATTTGGAAGACACTCCAATAGATGAACTCCCAGGTGAATTGGTGAATTTATTCAACTTGAGATATCTTAATCTAACAGGAACTCAAGTGAAAGAGCTTCCGAAATCCATCGGCAAGCTTTACAACTTACAGTCTCTAGTTATGAAGAAGACTCAAATCAAAGAGCTTCCTGCAGGAATCGCGAAGCTGAAAAATCTTGACATCTTATTGCTTATGGTTTCCATGTAAACCCAATGGCATTTGACTACTGGTTTGGCCCAGTAGTTCCATCCAACATTTGTTTGTTAGACAACTTACAAGTTTTGACCACTGTGAAAGCAAGAGGCGATTTCATCAAACAACTCAGCAAAATGACACAATTGAGGGAGCTTGACGTTTTTAATGTGAAGGAAAGTGATGAGCAAAACTTGTGCTTTGCCATTGAAAAAATGACACAGCTTCAATCCTTGGGGGTCAAATCATGTAATGAAGATTGATGCTCTTGAATCAGCTCCCCCTGAGCTTGAGACTTGTATTGTTTGGGAAACTGGACAAGGTACCGCACTGGTTTAACTCACTCGACAAACTCATACGTTTGAAATTACGTTGGTCTAGATTGAGGGATGATTTTCTTCCTCACATCCAAGCATTGGCTAATCTCAGAGAACTTGTGCTAATAAATAATGCATACGCGGGACAGCGATTAGACTTCCTAGAAGGATTCTAAAAGCTTAAGGTTTTAACAATTGGGGGATGCCCGCGATTGAATGAAATTGTGATCAACAAAGGAGTGATGCTTGGTCTTCAAGAGTTGTCTATCTTTGGATGCCAAGAGTTCACCACACTGCCGCTTGGTTGGGAAAGTCTAACTGATTTAAATGAAGTTTATTTGTCAGACGTTTCGCCTGGGCTTATTCAGACAATATGCAGATGGAAAGGGATGGATCGACAAACAATCACATCCATCGTTTTAAGTAGACAAGAAGGCACTGAAGCCGTATTCAAGATAACGGATTGGGTTGAATGATTTCTGCAAAACAAGACGAACACGAATCCTTTCAATCGTAAGTAGCACTATATTCCATAGCCCAAGCCGTATCCATTCATTAATTTACACTGCCAAACTACCTAAAAATGTGTTCTTTTCTTTTCTTTCAGGCTATGGTGAAGCAAAGCATCCCAAGCAAAAAACTGATTGATGATTCCGTGCCCTTCGTTGAAGCAAGCAATTGACACAAAATAATTATGTTTGCTGTTGCTCAGTTGTTGTTGCAGGCATCATTGTTTGGTTTTGTGTTTTGTTCATTCTGTAACATATGAAGTTAAAGAATGTGTATGCTAAAGACAAAGTATATTCGATGAAAGAATGTATATGTTCATGTCAGCCGGAGTCGTATCTGATTCTCACATTTGACAAGTGAAAATACATACACATTCTTTACCGAGTATGCTTTGCGTTTAGCATACGCATTCTTTTCCCTTTCCTAAAGATAAAAGAAATGAATATAATAAGGGTAAAACTTTGATATACAATGCTCTATAAAATTAATTTTATACAAGCATGTGTATTTACACTATAAAAATTCAAGTCTTAAATTATTAATCCTAACCCTAAAAAACTAAACTCCACACTCTAAACCCTAAATTTTAAATATTAACATTAAATTCTACACCCTAAAACTTAAACCCTAAACTAAAACTTTAACTCCTAAAACTAAAAAGTACGTGTAAATTAAATTTTACACGGCCTGTGTATCAAAGTTTTTTTCATATAATAAAGGCCTCGATACCTACCTTAAAACCAATCTCTATTCCATGGGAGTGCTTCATTCCCGTTCAAGGGGTTTGCTTATCCTGAATGCTTTTGAGGTTTGTTGAGGTATATTATATTACTCTGGAAAATAATTATTTTGATCAATCGTTTAGGTTTTTTTAAGTTTATTTTTTTAGATTTTTGAAGGTGTATGTTAGTTTATTTAGTTGTAAGATAAATAAAATTATATATTCGTGTTTGTATTAATTTTACTCCTAATAAGTTTCGAACCCACAACTTATGGGGAGAGTATCAATTAATTCGAGTACTTTTTAATCTGCAGAGATTTAAGTCTTTTTCTTCTTGAAAGATCTGATATCAATACTCTTCTGCTCCGTTGGAATTGGAAGCAACGGAGTTACCAAGCGTGGTAGAAAACGTTCGAATTATATTATTTTTTATTCTTTTTACATCTTTTTCGCATTCTATTTTGATACTAAAAATATATGGTTGGGCTAAATAAAATGTGTTTTCATAAGAAAATTATAAGCAAAACTAAATAAAAAAATACATAAGAAACAATAGAAAATTTGTAAATATTTAACTTCAAATCATGCCTTTAAATTATGCATCAGTAAATGAAAAAAAAATATTTTATTCATTAATAAATCAAATTCCATTATTTTAAATTTATGTTAAAGTAACTTTTTGGGATTTATAAATATTTTTTAAAATGAAGAAAATGATTTAAACACTTAAAATTATACAAAAATAAAAATATTTTTTCAAATTTAAACTTCAATTTATTGATTACTTATAAAGTATTTTTAATTATATTTTTCTTCAATTTTCAAAATTATTTTAAAATAGCTTAATTTCAAAATGATTTTTATAACATATAAAAAATTATTTTATTTTGAAAAAGATTAATTGAAAAAATACTATAATATACCAACAAGTGTTGGGTGCATTGGTAAGGCACGTTGCACTCCCGAGGTGAAGACGTGAGTTTAAACTTTGGAGGCAACATTGTTGGGAGAGGTAGCCTCGCACCCCAAATATGGATCGTAAAACGGACATGCATATATAACCGAAAAATAGTATAATATATTATTTCTAGGGCTGGGCAAAATTTGACTCAACTCGAGGCGAAAAAACCCGACTCATTTTGACTCGACTCGAAATTACATAAACTTGACTCGACTAGAAAAATTTTCAAATAAAGTTTGAGTTATGAAATAGAAATTCGAATAACTCGAATAACTTGAAAATTTTAGTAATTAGTTAATCAGTTTTCATATTCGAGTCGACTTTTTTAATTCCGCATGATATATATCACATGTGAAAATATGAAGAAATATATATGTATATTATATGCATATAAAAAGCCGTTAAAATTTGAATCAATATGTGCACCGCCCATCCTAAAGTATATGCATATAAAAATATATATGTGAACCACTAAGTATATGCATATAAAAATATATATGAAGAAATATATGTGCACAATTAATTTGGACAGAAACTCGAAAACTCGACTCGATTCAACTCGAATTTTATAAACTCGACTCGATTAGAAAAAAATTCAAATAAAGTTTGAATCGTAAAATAGGACTTACAAACTCTAATAAGTCAAAAAAATTTAACTCGACTCGATCGTCCAGCCCTAATTATTTCCATTCCATTCCATTCCCTCCCTTTATTGATTTGAATCCGAACATACGATAAAAGGAAGGAATATAGTAAAGCTAAATGATAAATTTAGTCCTTGTTGTTTATATCTTTTATCAAATTAGTTTAATTAGTTTTTAATTAAATTTAACTTCCAACCTTTTTTAGTCAATTTACTGTGCTGTTAATGACACGTTGATTAATCCGTTAAATTTAACTTCAAAAAGAATTAAGACCAAATCGACAAAAAAAATATAAATATTGAGAGCTGAATTTAGTCGGGACAAATGTATTAACATATTTTAATGATTATACTTGAGAAAATTTAAGAAGGGATCATACTTTTCCTCACAAGATTAAATTTGTCTCCTCTTCAACTTTTGTTAATGATACAAGAAAGGAATACGAATACAAAACTTTTCATGGAAACTTGTTTTTCATTTGCAGAGATATATAAAGAACTGTCCAGCCTTTGTCTCCTTGAAAAATTTGCTTTCAACACCACTCTGCTCATTTGGAATTGTAAACAATGGAGTTATCAAGCTTTCTGGATCCCATAACGGGCAAGCTCATCTCCGTTTTGGAAAATGAAGCCTCGTTGCTGGCAGGGGTTGGAGCTGAAATTTGATGAAATCAAGCTTGAGCTCAAGGCCATTAGAGCTTTCCTTGAGGATGCTGACAGAAGATCAATAAGAGTGCCCATCTCTGAAACGGATAAACAATGGGTCGCAAGCGTCAGAGACATTGCCTACGAAGTCGAAGACGTCGTCGACGAATACATGTACCACTTCAACAAGCAACAACAAGGGAGGGGTAAACCCTCCTGGTGTTTCTTAAAGCTTATTCATTTTCCCAAGGATCTGTTGGTCAAGCATCGAGTAGCCGTCAAGTTACAAGACATCAACAAAAGGATCAAAAGCATTACAGAGAGAAACCAACGATACCGAGTTTCTTCATCAGAATCAGGAAAATCTGATAAGCAGATTGGAGGAGAATATTATCGTAACAACTGGGTGAAAAATCTCAGTAAATCTTCTCTTTTTTTCAAAGATGATGATCTGGTTGGAACCGATAAGGCACAGAGTGAGTTGCTGGGGTGGCTGATGAATCAAGAGCTTTAAAGGACCATGATCTCTGTGGTCGGGATGGGTGGTTTAGGTAAAACCACTCTCGTCGCCAACACTTTCAACAAACAAGTTCTGAAGCAACATTTCGATTGTTGTGTCTGGATCACTGTCTCACAACAATATGTTGTCACAGAGCTATTCAAGTCCATCATCAAAGAGCTAAACAACAAGGCAAAAGCGAGCATCGATTTAGCAGAGTCCATGGAATATCAAGAATTGGTGGAGGCATTGTTGAACTTCTTGCAGCCAAGGAGATATCTCATTTTGATGGATGATGTTTGGAACACCAATCTGTGGGAAGATATCAGCATAGCACTTCCTGCCAATATGAACGGAAGTCGAATCTTGCTCACTACACGGAAGGATGACATTGCTTCCTTTGAATTTGGAGTTGCAAAGTGTTGTGGCCATCTGTATAGGGCCACAACCGGGTAAATACATCGTGGCCAGCTATGTATAAAGTCTCATGGTTGGGTAGGTAATAAGTTGCCCTCGTTTCAATCATCGTTATGTTTAGGGGAACGAGTCTGTATTTCCATAGTTAGGGAAGAATGTCCTCGTTTCAAGCATTTCAATGTCTACTCGGGTTATTTCTATAAAGTTATTTTCGTATATATGTAGGGAGTGGACAGTCAGCAGAGTTTGGACTGATCTACTGGTACAAGTACGTATCCTACACACCATCGAGCCGGCCCCTACCACCCAAGTCGATGGTGTGGGTGAGTCTTCTTTGCAACCCGCATATTTCTTTTATTTAATAAAACTACTTTTTCTTTCAGGAAAGGTGGGGGTCGACTATGGGCATCCGCTATGCCCTATGGTATCGACTCGTGGCTTGAGGGATTATGTTGTGGCTTAAGAACTGACACGTTGCTTGCTTTATCTTGAACAGATCTACAGAGAACAAGGCTGACTTAGTCTGGAAGCGTCCTTTCAAGTGCCGTACGGTATACTTACCGAGTGAACGAAGATACACAAAGAACAATGGCTGATTTGGTCGGGAAACGTCCCTTTCAAGTGCCGCACGACATACTTATCGAGTGAACGAAGGTATGGCCGTGACACAAAGCACATCTTACTGCTCAAACACTTACCATTTGAAGAGAGTATGGCCCTTTTTTGCAAGAAAGCTTTTGTTGGCAAGGGCGGACAATGCCCACCCTATCTTGAATCTTCAGCAAGAAAGCTGGTTGCAAAATGTCAAGGCTTGCCATTAGCTATTGTGGCCCTGGGGGGTTTGATGGCTTCCAAGAACACGATTGCTGAATGGAACGGAGTTACAACAACCTAAATCGGGAGCTAAGCGAAAATGATGCATACTTTGACAGATTCAAGTATATTTCATTGCTTAGCTACCATGATTTGTCTTACACACTTAAGCAATGTTTCCTCTATTGTTGCATATTCCCCGAAGATTATGTGATCAAACGAAACAGGCTCATTAGACTTTGGATGGCAGAAGGCTTTGTTGAACCGTCAAAAGAAACAATTCCTGAAGTTGTTGCAGAGAGATACCTAACTGAGTTGATATGCTGAGGTTTGCTTCAAGTTGTAAGGAGGAATGGATCTTGGAGGCCTAAAAAATTTAAGATGCACAACATTTTGAGGGAGTTTGCAGTTTCCATTTCAAAATCCATAAAGTTTGTTGCCAAATATGATGGGAAAGAAGAAGTAGAAGACGATGGAATCCGTCGTTGGTCAATTGAAGCAAAGGAGAAAGAGATGAACGTGGCAAGCGAAAGATGAGAGTGTTGGATTTGGAAGATACTCGAGTAGATGAACTCCCAGATGAATTGGTGAATTTATTCAACTTGAGATATCTTAATCTAACAGGAATTCAAGTGAAAGAGCTTCTGAAATCAATCGGTAAGCTTTACAATTTACAGTCTCTAGTTATGAAGAGGACTCAAATCAAAGAGCTTCCTGCAGGAATCGTGAAGCTGAAAAATCTTCGGTATCTAATTGCTTGTCGTTACATTGTAAACCAGCGGACATTTGACATTCTTGTCGGCATAGCAGTTCCATCCAACATTTGTTTGCTAAACAACTTACATGTTTTGACCTTTGTGGAAGCAAGAGGTGATTTCATCAAACAACTCAACAAAATGACGCAACTGAGAAAGCTTTACGTTGCCAATGTGAAGGAAACCGATGAGAAGAATTTGTCTTTCGCCATTGCAAGAATGATACACCTCCGATCCTTAGTGGTTAAATCATGTAATGAAGATGAACAAGTGAAGATGGATGCTCTTGAATCAGCTCCCCCTGGTCTTGAGACACTTGCACTAATTGGTAAATTGGAGAAGGTACTGCACTGGTTTAACTCGCTGGAGAGCCTCACATGTTTGATGTTAGAGGGGTGTAGATTGAGGGATGATTTTCTTCCTCGCATTCAAGCATTGCCTAATCTTGGAGAACTGCTAGTAAATGCATACGAGGGAGAGCGATTAGACTTTGTTGAAGGATTCCCAAAGCTTAAGGTTTTAAGAATTGATGGATGCCCTCGACTGAAAGAAATTGTGATCAACAAAGGAACGATGTTTGGTCTTCAAGAGCTAACTATCATCAGTTACCAAGAGTTCACAACATTGCCGCTTGGATGGGAAAGTCTGCCTGATCTAAATGAAGTTTATTTGCAATACGTTTCACCTGCGCTTATTCAGACAATATGCAGATCGAAAGGGATGCATAATTCGATTTGCTTCCTTCGCATCCATCACAGATCTTCATTTTTTCTCCAATTTTGTTTTTCACCAAGTTGAACGTACTGATGACTTTTCTGGGACGTCGCTAAAATTATTAAAGAGCAAGAAAGGGGTCTATGAACTAGGACGATGAGGGTGTTCTCTTGGAATGTTATTATGAGACGGTGACGACTTGGCAAACTTTTCAATGGATGCTAACATTGGTTGTAGCCGAGATTTTTCTTGTTTAGGATCTAGCAAGGGATTTCTTTGGTTGTGTAACAGAGCAGATTTTATTATTAGTAGGGGTAGTATGTAAATGAATTTTTCTCTTTACCTTATATCAGTTCGAAATTTGATTTAACTGGATTAGGCATTATCGGACGTGTGATGTTTTGCTGATGTATTGTTCTTCTTGTTGATGTCGAGTATTTGCTTTTTGCATCATTTTTTTAAAATAAAATTCTATTTTGCAGAGAAAAAATTAACTAATTAGTTTGCCTTGAAGTTGGGGTTACAAAATTGGTGGATTTCAAAGAAGCCAGAATTTCCAACAGTCAGACAGAACATTTGCAATTTTTTCTTCTGCGTGGAATTCCAAATTTCCACATTGCTGCTACATCGACAGTGACATGTTGGAAGCAAGACCAAGCATACAATACATCAATATTTACGTTGTTGGCAAGACGAGACAAGTTTCGCAATAATTCATTACGAGCACATGGGGGAGTCTAAGTGGCTCCCGTGCATGTCCATATATTTTTACGAGGGGTGAATTTTATTATCCAAAAAGAGAAGAATTATGTTACTGAGTCATACAATACGTCCAAGAAACAAAACACTACTAACCAATTCTTTATAGAAATATCACCGAGTTTGATCTGAACAAATTCTATTACGTTCTTTCCATATCAAATAGATACCAACACTCCATGTAATCTCACTGTCATCTTTTCTTTGAATGTCAGTTTTCTACGAAAGTTTGGTATGATATATTGAAACTATGTAAGAAACAAGAAAAAGCCTATTTTTTACACCCAATTGAACTACTCGAAAATAACTACTTGAACACTCTGTTCGACAAAGGTCTCAATTTTCCACAAGGGAAACGCGTTGTACATATGCCTGTAAACGAACCGAACGAACACGAACGAATGTGTGTTCATGTTCGTTCGTTTAACTTTAACCGAACAAACGAACGAATACGAACATAAACGAACAAAAAATTTCTTGTTCGTGTTCGTTCATTAAGGAATAGAGCTTGTTCCTGTTCGTTCATGTTCGTTCGTTAACATGATAAACGAACATAAACGAACACAAATGAACGTATATAATGTGTTAAATATTTAATATTTTGAGTTAGTTCGATTAATTCATTTAACTAACCGATTTTAAACCGAATTAATCGATAATTGAAATTTGAAAAGACTCTTAATCATTAGCCGAAACCTAAAATTATCTAATAGATTAACCAATTTTGTTTTAGTTCGGTTTCATCGAACAATGAACACCCCTAGACATATGTGAATAAATTTAAACGAACATAAACAAATGAGCATAAACGAACATAAACGAACGAACATAAATGAACGAATATAAACGAACGGATTTCGGCACTGTAGTTCCATCCAGCATTTGTTTGCTAAGCAACGTACATGTTTTGACCTTTGTGGAAGCAAGAGGCGATTTCGTCAAACAACTCAGCAAAATGGTACAACTGAGAAAGCTTAACGTTGCCAATGTGAAGGAAACTGATGAGAAAAATTTGTGCTTCGCCATTGCAAAAATGACACACCTTCGAAGCTTGTGGGTGAAATCATGTAACGAAGATGAGCAAGTGAAGATGGATGCTCTTGAATCAGCTCCTCCTGGTCTTGAGAAACTTGCGTTAGCTGGTAAATTGGAGAAGGTACCGCACTGGTTTAACTCGAGTGACAACCTCACAGTTTTGGATTTATATTGATCTAGATTGAGGGATGATTTTCTTCCACACATCCAACCATTGCCTAATCTTGGAGATTTCAGCCTACTAAATGCATATGAGGGATAGCGATTAGACTTCGTTGAAGGATTCCCAAAGCTTAAGATTTTAAGAATCGGGGGATGCCCTCGATTAAAAGAAATTGTGATCAACAAAGGAGTGATGCCTGGTCTTCAAGATCTGTATATCCTTGAATGCCAAGAGTTCACGAAATTGCCTCATGGTTGGGAAAGCCTACCTGACCTAAACCAAGTTTATCTGTATAACGTTTAGCCTGGGCTTATTCAGAAAATATGGAGATCAAAAAGGATGGATCAACGGACAATCACAGGCTTCGTGTTAGGCCGACAAGACAGCACTGAAGTCATATTCGATATAACCAGATGGTTTGAATGAAATGCTTCCAGCCGTAAGCAGCACTATATTCCATAGCCCGAGCCGTATTCACACATTCATTTACTCTACCTAAATGCCTAAACATGTTTTTCTTTTCTATTTCAGATCATTGTGAAGCAGAGCGTCCCAACCAAAAAATGATTGCTGGTTCCAGAGCCTTTGTTCAGTTATTCATACTTTCATGTAATGTTGCTATTGGTTTTAAGTATTCAAAGTATGATGTATATCTAGGAGTTCAAGATGGGGGAGGTTTTGCACAAATTATTCGAAAGATATGGTATACTGATGATTTTGATTTTGTATTTTCGCTGTCATGTGATGAAGTTGAAGCAATAGGTGCAAACATTGTTTGTATCCGAGATTTTCTGGTTTAGGTTCTAGAAAGGGATTTTTTGGTTTTGTAACATGACAGATTTTATTAGTAGTAGTATTTTGATGCATTCATTTTCTTCTGTGTGGAATTCTGCAATGTGCAAATACCCACATTTCCACATTGCTCCTATATTAGCTTTGGTTAACAGTGACATGTTGGAAGTATGGGTGAGTGTTTGATCGAGTCGAGTCAAAAAAATTTCGATTAATTTGATTTGATGCGTCGTATTTTACTACTCAAACTTTATTTGAATATTTTTCCATTCGAGTCGAGTGTTTGAATTCTTATACAAATTTAATTGTAATTATTTATCATGTTATAGTACGATTTGATTCCAATTTAAACGACTTTCTTTAATCATATAAGATATACATATATATCTCTTCATATTATTTTTCACATGTATAAATGAGATTTGTAATGTTATTTAATAAAAGAAATATCATCTAAACTTCTGAAATATATTTATAATGTTATTTTTAAATAAGGAATTTTTGATGATAAAGTATTGATGGGAATAGGGATGGGCACGGGTCGGGTTTTGACCGACACGAAAATAAGTACCCTACTCCCAACCTGACCCCATCTTTTTAAAAACCTAACCTGATCTATAAAAATAATTTCAATTTTAGGGACCTTGTTAAAAAAAGTAATTTTAGAGACCAAATTGTAAATAAAAAATCAATTTTAAGGACCTAATTGTAAAAAATATATAAAAAGGGGCATTATTACAAATATCCCTAAAAATATGAGAGAAAAATACACTATTAATCTCAGGTCGAGTCGGATATTTTCACCCTAAACCTGAACTCGATCTGACCCAGTCCTTAAGAAAAACTCGACCTAAACCCATTTTTTTTACTAAAAAAACAACTTGATATGGCCAGGTTAGGTGAAATTCCCATCCCTAGATGGGAGTATAAAGGAGTCAATGAATTGATGTGAAGAAAAACTTTACAAAAAATTTCAGTTGAATGATCAACTTGAATAAAATGCAAAGTCAAAGGACTAAATTACAAAAAGAATATATTTCATTAAAAATATGAATTGAAGTTACAAAGTTATTATACAGTGTTAGTGATCATGTGGTTTAATTCTGTCAAAAATGAACTTAAAACGAAAGAGGAATTGGAGAAATAAGAAATCATACAAAGTTGAGGGGCTAAATTGAAAAAAATATGAATTTTTTTAAATATGAATTAAAGCTAAATAGGTATTCTACAGTGATTTTGGAGCATGTAGTTCAAATTTGGTCAAAATGGACTTAAAACGAATGAGGAATTGAAGAAATGAAGAAATCGTACAAAGTTGATGGGCTAAATTGTAAAAAGATAAAATTTATTTTAAAAAATATGAATTGAAGCTAAATAGGTATTCTAAATTGGTTTGGAAACATGTAGTTCAAATTTGGTAAAAATGAACCTAAAATGAAAGAGAAATTAAAGAAAAAATGAAATTATGGACTAAATCGCAAAATTGTAAAATTTAGATTTTCATTCTTTCTAGTTAGGCAAATTTCAACTCGGCTTGAACTCAAATTTTTTTGAGCTATTCGAATAACTCAAAATTAAAAAAAAAAAAATTTCAAGTCGAACCGAGTTTTGCTTACCCTAGATGAAAGCAGGACCAAGCGAAGTCGATTCACATTCACAAGGTCTGGAGCCAGTCTTTACGTTTAAGCTTTGTTTGGTTCGATGGAAAAATGGGCGGAGAAAATGAAAAAAAAAATAGATTAAAGGTTAAAAATCCTCAACTATTTTATAAAATATCAATTAAGTTTTTATATTCTTGAATAAACGGTAAATTTTATTTTTCTAAAAATAACAAAATTCTGCGAAGGTCAGTTTTCTAAGAAAATTTGGTATGATGAATTAATGTTTTGTGGGATTAACAGAAACATTCAGGGTTGAGAGTAAGAGTAGAACAAAAACACTATGTCCCTTTTAGTATTTTTATGTATGCCTTAATATTAAAAGAATTAAATCTCATACTTTAACATTAAATCCTAAAAATTAAATCACACGTCTTAAATATTAAACCCTAATCAACCTTAAATTATAAATTCAACTTTTTAATGTTGAAGCACCAAAAAAAATTAGAAGAATTCTATTCAAAAGAGTGAGTCCTTATTTTTTAGGCTTAACAGTCAAAAAGGTTCTCAACCTGTACTTTTTTTTAGTTTGGTGCCTAACGTTTTTTTCGGGTCACTTTGGTGCCTAACGTTTCATTCTGTAACTCAAATCAAGTTTTTTTCGTCAACGGCCATTAAAAAAATACCATCATTCAATTATAACATGACATGTGGTCTGGTTTTTTATTTATTTAATTTTTGAATTTAATTAAAAATATGAACTTCTTAAATAACCCCAAAGTTTTAATTTTTTTCGATCAAGCCCTCAAATCACATCTCCCTCACCGTCTGACATCCCCACACATCGACGGTTCACCGCCTAAGCGTCGTGGTACCTCACCGTTCAGCATCCTCACCCTTTAGCTGTAGGTAAAAGCCCAATCAGTCTTTTTTTCTTCATTATTGGATGTTCGTCGACGGAACAATCGACGATTCATAATCTTATTTTTGACGACGGGATGATGAGATTTTCAGTCGTGGGGGCCGACGAAGGTAAAAGTGACCGATGGCAGTTGAATCGGCAGTAAGAGGGGAGAGATTTGGGGAGTTAGGATTTGAGTTTGGGGGTTTTAGAGAAATTAAAGATTTTGGGTTTTTTATTAAATTTAAGATTTTTTAATTTTTTTAAAAAAAATTAAAGAAAATACCAAAAATATGTCACGTGTCGTTTTTTATTGGATAACAGAAAATTTTTAACATATGTTACGGAAAAACCTGATTTGAATTGCGGAATAAAACGTAAGACACTAAAATGGTCCGAAAAAAAAGTTAGGCACTAAATTAAAAAAAAAAGTATAGGTTGAATAGCTTTTGACTGTTAAGCTTTTTTTTTTTTTACACCCGATTGAACTTTCAAATTGAAAAAATACATCAATTAAACCCACGAGAGAAATCTCATCAATTTCATCAACTATTCAAAAGGAAACATTCCACTCAACCACGCCTTACAATAGTACATGTCACAGAACTCAACACACCTTAAACAAGAAAGGAGAAACTCAATAACGATAATCAAAACCAAAATGTATCCGTTGGAAATCAAGTCAATAGTAATGCATCCGTCTTCCTTTTTCTTATCACCTAATCAAGCCTTTGGCTCCTTGAAAATTTTGATTTCAACACCATTTTGCTCCTCTAAAATTGGAAACAATGGAGTTATCAAGCTCTCTAGATCCCAAAACGGGCAAACTCATCTCCGTTTTAGAAAATGAAGCCTCCTTGCTGGCTAAGCTTGGAGCTGAAATTGATGAAATCAAGCTTGAGCTCAAGGCCATTAGAGCTTTCCTTGAGGATGCTGACAGAAGATTAGGAGCAGTACCCTTCTCTAAAATGGATAAACACTGGATCGCAAGCGTTAGAGACATTGCCGACTAAGTTGAAGACGTCGTCGATGAATTCATGTACCACTTCAACAAGCAACAACAATGGAGGGGTAAACCCACTAGGTTTTTCTTGAAGCTTATTCATTTTCCCAAGGATCTGCTGGTCAAGCATCAAGTTAAAAGGCATTAACAAAATGATCAAAAGCATTGCAGACAGAAACCAACGATATCAGATTTCTTGGTCAGAATCAAGAAAATCTGATAAGCAAATTATAGGAGAATATCATCGTAACAACTGGGTAAAAAATTTGAGCGAATCTACTCTCTTAAAGATGACGATCTTGTTGGAATCGATAAGGCACAAAGTGAGTTACTAGGGTAGCTGATGGATCAAGAGCTTCAAAGGACCGTGATTTCTGTGGTGGGGATGGGTGGTCTAGGTAAAACAAATCTCGTCGCCAACACTTTCAACAGACAAGTTGTGAAGCAACATTTCGATTGTTGTGCCTGGATCACTATCTCACAACAATATGTTGTCACAGAGCTATTCAAGTCCATCATCAAAGGGCTCTATAACAAGGCGAAAGAAAAAATCGATCCATTGATCAACCTAGACTTCATGAGCTATCTAGAACTGGTGGAGGAACTACTGAACTTCTTGTAGCCAAGAAGATATCTCATTGTGATCGATGATGTTTGGAGCACCAATTTATGGCAAGATATCAGCATAGAACTTCCTGCAAATAAGAATAGATCCGAATCTTTCTCACTACACGGAGGAAAGACGTTGGTTCCTTTGAATTTGGAGTTGTAAAGCACATCTTTCTGCTTAAACACTTACCGTTTGAAGAGAGTATGGCCCTTTTTTGCAAGAAAGCTTTTGTTGGGAAAGGTGGACAATGCCCTGCAAATCTTGAATCTTCAGCAAAAAAGCTAGTAGCAAAATGTCAAGGCCTACCATTAGCTAGTGTGGCCTTGGGGGGTTTGATGGCTTCCAAGAACTCGATTACCGAATGGAATGAAGTTTGTAACCCCTTAGCCTGGCCTAGCCGAAACCAGGCCAAATGGATTACATTGAGTTTGTCGAAGCAAATCCGAACTAATAACCTAAACTGGTCTATTTTTTTCTTTTTATCTTGTCTAAAAGCATTTAATCAACTCCCTAGGGTGCACATGCCTCAGCGGAAACGCTACCTCAAATCAGGCTGCTAAATAGGGTCCGGCAGCCCAACGATTTACATATAGGGACCAAAATGTAAACGTTGCAAATTACATAACATTTATCCCAATTAAGATTACCAACCTTTGATTAATCCTTTTGCATGCTTGCAGATTAAATTTCATTCCAAAACAATCACTCAAACTCAATTATTTACACTCATAACAATCAGGGGCCAAATTGCAAGCTATACAAACTTCAACACCAACTATCACAAATTCATAAGGGCGTACCGATATGGAAGAGCCCCGTACCGGTACGGTATAATAGACATAACGGCTGAGCGTACAGATATACTAAAGCCCGTATCAATACGGTTTGTTGACCAAACCATACCGATACAGCTTTGACCCGTACCGATCCCCTCTTTACAATTTCAAAAACTCGGACTCCACTAGCTAAAGACTGTACCGATACGGTACCTCGCGTATCGATATGACAAGCTTATACTCGAGGGTTCGTTTCGATATGTTATCTCGTGTACCGACACCTATGCTTGTTTTCCTTCAAGGCGTACCGAAACGGTTGCTAGTCGTACCGGTACGCTAAGCTTAATTTCAGCGGTTTGAACCTCTACAGGTCCACGCGTAACGAACCTTGAGGTACCCGTACCAGTACGCAAAGACCTGTAATGACCTCTAGGTCTAACATATGGCACTTTGGCTCATTCCGAACAACATTAACACTTAGCTATTCAACATATAACATCATCAACATGCTTGAACAATAACATATCAACATAAAAGCCAACCAAGCTTAACTAGCATACTCAAACACCAAATCTAAAGGCATGCTCCCTACTCAACATTCACAACATAAAACCATCTATATCTCAAGCATATTAAACCTCATACAAGTCCAAACCAACATATAAAACTTGTACAAACAGGGAGTCTAGCAAACAACCCTCCCAAACAATACACGGCCTCATTGCCTTTATTACTACAAGTCTATCTCGTATTCATACTTTGCAAACTCAATTCCTTGGATATCCCTTAGCATGTTCGCTGCCTCCGAACACTAGTACTCTGCATTGATGGAAAAAGAGAGCGTAAGCACACAAGGCTTATTGAGGAGTGCTCTAAAACAAAACACCATCAATGCATTTTTAAACCATTTGCAATCTCTTTTACAAGCCATTTCCAAATCACTTTTAAAACGTCATTACAATATCATGCCTTAACAAAACATGCACTTAACATTTCCAAATCATCCACATTAAAACATATGCAATTCATCTCATGAATTAACAGCAATATAGCAATTGTTAACCTCGATTTAAGCTTTCCCAAGCATATTACCAATGCTAGGCTTAAAGAGTAAAACATGTTAAGCTAACATCAACTCCTATCATCCATTTCATGGTACATTATCAATTATATTGATTTACAAGTGTTCATGGCACATCCAACTCAATGTTCACACACAGGAGTTTTCGGTACACATAAACCCCTCTACCGTGGTGATATCCGTGGTGGAGTCTTCGGTACATATAAACCCCTCAACACCACTTTACAAATTATTTCCCCACAACTCCACTATACAAATCATTCCCCACAACTCCACTTTACAAATCACTACATCGGATACACGGATTAAACAAGTGTTCACCCAACACTTAACATACAAACTACCGGTATCTAAAAGGCTCACCAACGGGAGTTTTCGGTACACATAAACTCATCCACATTTGTGATACCCGTGATGGAGTTTTCGGTACACCATATAAACCCCTCTACACCACTCATCAGTAGATGTATAACCACTTACGGGAGTCTTCGGTACAATAAACCCCTTAACCATTATGGTACTTGGATGGAGTATTCGGTACACCGTATAAACCCCTCGACATCCAAAGTGTCTTTTTATAGTGCACTACCAAATCCTATGACCGGTCAATTATATCCGATAGACTTCCCAAACCTTTACATACCATCTTTTGCCAATATAATTCATCTCTTTATCATTTACTCATTGTTTTCAATATGCATTAACAAAAACATTGAACCAATGTAGTCAACCTTGAATTAAACAATGTTCAAAAACATTGACAACACTCGCATTACCTCACGATGCATCATCATCTTTCTATAATCAATTTCTAGCATTAAACCATGCTCAAAACATGCATATACAGTGAGTAATTTAAACCTCTTAAAACAAGTGCATAGAAATCATTTGCCAAGCCTAGTTCGAGAGAGAAATCATCTTTTACTTACTTCCGAGCTTAGACCAGCGTTTCAAGCTTGATCTAAACCCCCAAACACAATTTTCAAACCGTTGAAAATGCTGAAAACACGTTCTCACTCACCGACACGCAAGGCCTCGCTTGCTGATACGGTAAACACGCCTCAAAAGCTTCTAACACGTCTGTTCAAGCTTGAGGACCAACTCCCCTGTTTTAACCATCACAAAACAGAGATCATAACGCATCAAAATGCATTCACAACCTAGCAACATCAAATTGCACTAAACCTCAACAATACTCAACAATTACCCTTCATACTAACCGAAAACATCAACAAACAACTCACAAACTTTACCCAACCACAACTTATGGATCTCATCCATCAATTAACATCAATTACCATCTAAACACATTAACATCATCATTATGCCTCCAGCAAACATTACACACCCACAACTCCTCAAAAACTAATAATTAACAACCTAGAAAATTAGAGATTCATATAGTTTCGGGATTCTATTGTCAAAACCCAATTATTAACATCAAAATCATGTTTCAATTCAATCAAGAATACAGCAAATCAGATTCAATTCGAAATCTCATCAATTTCCACATTTAAACCTCAATTAAACCAATTAATTACATTATAACTATAAAATCTCCTTTGAAAACTCATGTAAATGACCAACAACTTGGGAATTTCAATTTCGGGATTCTATTGATGGCTTTCCCCCTTAATTAGATGGATTTGCATAATAAAACCAAAAGAAAACAATAGAATTTGATAAGAAAATCATTATATAATTACTTGAAATCAAAAGATTAAGTAAAACAAGATTTTACCTGAAGGTTTTGAAGAAGGAAAAAGTGTTTGGCTAGAGAGAATTGGAGAAAATCTTTTGGAGAGAAGTTAATTACGTCAAATTTGTTTTAAGCTTTAATTATCCAATTTAATCTCCAAGCCTATTTATTACCTTTTAAAATCATTTAAAATAGCCTAATTAAGGGAGAAAGTCTGATATTAGACATGGGGTAAATAGCTCCTTAAAGATTCAAAGTTTTGACCCTTTACAGTTTAGTCACTAGAAAAACAGATTTTACAAAATTTACATTTTGGTCACTACTACAAAATGTCGTACTTTCAAAACTCATTTTCCAAAATTGATTTCACCATTTATCTTTATATATTAAATAAAGATTTTAGAACATTTTTCACATTTTTAACCCCTTTAAAAATATTTATCGTGAATTAATCCCGAAACCGACTCGAATCCTCTAATCCAGTTCCTTGAACCGTCTATTTGACCTAATTAACGTCTAGGCCCAAAACCGGGGCGTTACAGAGTTTATAACAACCTAAATAGGGAGCTAAGCAAAAAGGATGCCTATTTTAAAAGGCTCAAGTATAATTCATTGCTTAGCTACCATGATTTGTCTTGCACACTTGAGCAATGTTTCCTCTATTGTTGCATATTCCCAGAAGATTATGCGATCAAACGAAAAAAGGCTCATTAGACACTGGATGGCTGAAGGCTTTGTTGAACCGCAAAATGAAACAATTCCATAAGTTGTTGTGGAGACTATCCGAGTTGATTTGCAGAGGCTTACTTCAAGTTGATAGGAGGAATGCATCAGGGAGGCCCAAAATATTGAAGATGCACGACATTTTGCGGGAGTTTGCTGTTTCCATATCAAAATCCATAAAGTTTGCAGCCAAATCTGATGGGAAAGAAGAAGTAGAAGACGATGGAATGTGTCGTTGGTCAATTGAAGCAAAGGAGAAAGAGATGAAAGCTACAAGGAAGGCTGCACTATCTTGGATTCGTTCCTTGTTCGTTTTTGCTGTTGATGAAACCTCTAAATCCTCCTTCAATAGACTGCCCTCTGGTTTTAAATTGATGAGTGTTGGATTTCGAAGACACTCCAATCAACTAACTCCCAGATGAATTGGTGAATTTATTTAATTTAAGATATCTTAACCTAACAAGAACTCAAGTGAAAGAGCTTCCGAAATCCATTGGGAAGCTTTACAACTTACAGTCTTTAGTTATGAAGGAGATTCAAATCAAAGAGCCTCCTGCAGGAATTGTGAAGCTGAAAAGTCTTCGGCATCTAATTGCTTATAGTTTCAATGCAAACCAATGGGCATTTGACTTTTGTCTCGGCACAGTAGTTCCATCGGACATTTGTTTGCTAAACAACTTACAAGTTTTGGCCACTGTGGCAGCAAGAGGCGATTTCATCAATCAACTCAGCAAAATGGTACAGTTGAGAAGACTTAACGTTGCCAACGTGAAGGGAACTGATGAGAACAATTTGTGCTTTGCCATTGCAAAAATGATACACCTTCGAAACTTAGAGGTTAAATCACGCAATGAAGGTGAGCAACTGAAAATGGATGCTCTTGAATCAGCTCCCCCTTTCCTTGAGACACTTGCATTAGTTGGGAAATTGGAGAAGGTACCGCACTGGTTTAACTCGCTCGAAAGCCTCAGATTTCTGTTTTTACAGGGGTCTAGATTGAGAGATGGTTTTCTTCTTCACATCCAAGCATTGCCTAATCTCAGATATTTCTTCCTGCTAAAGGCATACGAGGGAGATCTATTAGACTTCCTTGAAAGATTCCAGAAGCTTAAGAGATTAAGAATCGAGGGAAGCCCTCGATTGAAAGAGATCGTGATCAACAAAGGAGTGGTGCCTGGTCTTCAACAGCTAAATATCGATCAATGCCAAGAGTTCACAACATTGCCACATGGTTGGGAAAGTCAACCTGGTCTGAAACAAGTTTATTTGTCCGATGATTCGCCTTAGATTATTCAGAAAATATGCAGATCAAAAGGGGTGGGTCGACAAACAATCACAGGCATGGTGTTAAGTAAACAAGAAGGCGCTGAAGCCATATTCAATATTACGAGATGGCATTGTTGATCTCCGCAGAACAAGACGAATGCTTCCAGTTCCTATGTTTTAAGTCTTCAAGAATCATTGTTTGGTTGTGATTTGTTCATTCTGTAACATCTTTCTCTATATGTTGCTAATGGTTTCTTGCTTTGGATAATATTATTTGCCGCGACTCATTCTGTAAATATTGACTTCAGCTGCAGTTTCAATCACATCTCATTTATCAATATATAAGTTCAGAAGCATGTAGGTATCTAGTGAACAGATGTTGCATACAGCTGCAAGATTTCCCAGTTCAGTGCAAAAGATAATATTTAAAAAATATCGACTTGACTTGCAGAAGTGCTTGCTACACGGCAAAGAACACTGAATGAAACCGTATTCGACGGCGACCGGAAATGTTTCTCGATCAATAATGATAAATTGACGAGTGCTTCTTTGGTTAGTCTAGTTTCACGTTGGCAAATTAAAAATTTCCACCTTATTTTGACTGCATACACATTAAGGTCACACTCTGCGCAACTTCAGTGTTTGACGATCCATGAACACAAATAAGCCAACCAAGTGCGCCAAGGCGAACCTTAAAAACCACCCGAACAAGACTTTTACTCCTGGGAAATACATGCAACACAAGATTTTATTGTCTTTTTGGCTCTTTTATCCAGATGTGACTGAGCCTTTGGCTTTTTGAGGACCCAATAGATCGGCACTGCACGCAGATTAAACAGTAGTAACAAAGATGAGAGAGGGGTCACAATCTTTACGTTGCTTTGTGGCTGCCTAGGATTATCACAAACATGATACCTTAACCGTGATTAGAAAACAGAAAGTGCGAAATGTTTCAGTCTAGCCATGAAGATGAAGGTTGCCGACTTCAGGACTGGGCGGGCCAATCATCCTATCCGACCCCTGATGGCACTTTGCAAGTTCTAGCTTACAACAATCTGAACAAAGATATTCCAGACTAAACGTTTCCTCATCCTCGCTGTCATTAATGCACTGCCCACACTGAAGACACCGTAATATGCAAAGACAGCATGCTCTGCATATCTGAGCAGTATGGTCTTTTCGCTGGCAGCTCTCCGAAGGACAATCGTAAAGAAGCATCATGTTCTGGCATCTTGGGCACATTTCGATATCAATGGCACGATCATCTTCACTAGAGAGAGAAAGATTTTTTCGGTTATAAAAATGTGGCTTGTGCACAATCTGCTGAATCTGATTGTCCATGCCCATCAAGAACTTCAGCTCTTCAAAATGATTCACTGTCACACCAAAAATCCCACCGACCCTCAAATGCTTCACCCCTTGTGTGCCCATAGACTTCAAAGCCTTGAGGCCATTCAAAATACCCTCGATGCTTAGTCTTGTACATCCTGGTACACTCAGCTACAATGAGAAGGTAATATTTAGTACAGTAAAAAAACATATTAATCCAAATATAAAATTGTAGAAAGACATTGAACTAAACTAAATCACCACAGCAACTAAAATTAAAGGGACAAAGCAACTTTTAGTCCCTAAATTTGGCAACTTCTCCAAACTTGGCCCCTAAACTTTTTTGGCAGATGATGTGGCACTCTGAGATAGTGACATGTGGCACAATAATAAAGTACCGCATCATTAAACTGACCAAAAATCCAAGTTCAGGACTGTAGCAAAAATAGTTCAATGATCAAATTGGGACAATTGTCAAGTTCAAGGACAAAGACTTTATCCCGAAATTAAAAACCAGAGTCTCAAAGAAAAGTAAGTTAAATTTCCCAATAGAAAAATGCTTGAAAGGCTACGTTTCAAATCACCCACCAATGTGTTTTTTTTTCCTTTACAGAACTTAGGTTTTCCATGCAATAAAAAATAGCCCTCAAGGCATGTCAACCAAACAGAAGCTAAAATATTCAAATCCAACAAGGCTGACAGTAACAAGGACCAGTTCAACAAATGAACTGGATCTACACATATATGTTGCTAGAGGAGTAAAAAACACATGCAAAATAACTCCAGTAATCCTCCTTTCTAGCTCTATTGAAAGGGAAACTATTTCTAGGTTCGATATACTCAAATAATATGATATGTACAGGCATATAATTCTTGTGGATGTGTCTAGACTCTAGAGCATTACTATGTTTTAGTCTTTAACTGAGTTCACAAGTTTTTTAAAAGCAATTTCATGCAAACAATTTGCTATGGTACAATAAAATGAAATCGGAGAGTAAATAACAGTATCACTCAGCCAAAACATGAAAACATCTTCACTCATGTTCCAGATAATAAATTCTTATACATGATATAGTTTAATAAGATGCAGACAAACAAATTCAAGCAAAATGACATGACCAAGTACACCTACAACTAGGCACAACAATACAACGCAAACTAGAAACGGCAAAATAATCAAAATCGCAAAGCAACAAGCTAACCTTGATTAGCTTTGGATTATTTTCAACCACACGCATAAGGCCGTCATCACTAATCCTTTTGTAATCTACCAGGCTCAAGCATTGCAAGCTACCCTGAGCCCTCTTAGTTATTTGTAAAAGAGCATCTTCAGTAAGCTTCTCGTTTAGTGGATGATCAATGTGAATACTCCTCCAAAGAAGAAGATCATTCTGAACTACATTTCTCAGAGACTGCAAACATTTTCAACCACTAAAAGATCCCGCACACTCAGATAACCAAGGGCCAAAATCAGAGCTTCTCCGGGTCCTTGAGAACAAGCCTCAAAATCCCAAAATTCTTCTTTTTCCTGGTCAACAGAAATCATGTCTTCATTCCCAGAATGCAAAATGTCCACAACATTACACATCCCCTACTTCCTGCACCTTCGAACACCCACCAAACTGACCAGAGACACAACCTTTATACTTGAACCCCATGCTTCCGGGGAGCGTTTGGAACCACACGGCATTGTTGCAAATCATGGTCAATCCGGCAAACAACTGATAACTCCCATCACCAGTCCCCGCCTCATATCTAACATGGCGACCATAATCAAATTCCAAGGCACCAAGCCACCCAGTAATTGCGGAGAAAGTACTGGTTATATCCATTCCAAAAGGATCTGACGGAAAAAGATCGATAATATCATTAGGAACAGATTCTCGAGAACCACATCGATCACCACCCATGTCCCTTCCATAATCAAAGCAAGTTTCCATTTCACGATCCGAATGGCAAGATTTCATACACCCATCTTCAGTCAAATTAGCAGGAAAGACAGGCCGATGGGAAAATTTCATCACCATTTTTTATATACAACCAATTATCCTATATTTCATTCCCCAATCTGATGCTATACAAATCACTGATGCAAGTAACAGAATAAGAAATAGAAGATTAAGACACAGAATAGAGGAAGAAGAGATAAGCTTCATTCAGAAATGAAGGGATAAGAATAAAGAATATTCGCAATACAGCTTACCCTAGCTCGGGAAGAAAAAACCCCTTTTATGAGTCTCTAAACGACAACGTTTAGCCTATTTCATAACTCAACAGAAATAACAAACTTAAACAACCAAAACGACATAATTTTTACAAAGGAAAATAAAAGACTGATAACACAATCTTAATTTTAACTAAAAACCCCAATATTTTTTTTTTCAATACAAACCCTAAAAACCTTTCTTCTTACTATTTTGCTCTTTTTTGGGAAGGTTGCTTGAAAAGTTAAAAATAAATAATAAAAAAAAAATTAAAAACTCGATTTTGGATGACAAACTAAAATAACGCACCAAAGAACATTACCTAACAAAAAATGGTGGAATAATCTAACTGCTCTATATATTCGCAGAAAAAGAATCAATTAAATTTCCTAATCAATTTTTTTTATTTTCATCTATTTTTAAAAATTTTAAATCCCTCAAAAAAACTAAACCTAACAAAAACTAGGATTTGGAACGGATCAAACAGGTCAAATAAACCTCTTTTAAAAAAAATAAAGATCAAAGTAGAAAGCCTGGATTGAGAGATAATCAAATCCACGTTAAGACCAAAGATTCCCAGGAAAAACAAAAGATTCCCTAATTTCACTCCCGCGAAACGCAATCGACAGAGATTTTGCGAACTTCTCTAAATTTGGCAAAAAAAATATCGCTTTTTCTTCGGATTGATGGAGGTTGAGAAACTGGGAAACTCGAACCAATACAAACAATCAACGATGAAAAGATTTCTTTTTAATATTTTCTGTCGAAAGCGAGAAAATTAAAGAAAAATAGAACTAAAAGAGAGAAAATATCATATCTTTTAGGAAAGGGGGAATAGGGAAAACGACACGTTTCATAGACTCGTAGCGGTTAAAAATAAAAAACTTTTTTTTTAATTTTGGTCTAATTATGCTTCCGGTACTTGTAATTTGAATACATTACCAAAAAGTCTATTGTACACAAAATTTTTATCATTTCACCTATAACTATTAAATAATTTAATTTTCACAAATAAAATTGTTTTACATAAGATATTTTTGTACTTTTTAAAGCGTTTTCTTTAATTTGGTGTGATTCAACTTAGTGGCATCATTTAAACTCAGAAAGGACGCTTAAAATAAAGTATAAAAATTACAAAATTATAATGATAACTTAATTTTCTTTATACTAATAAATACTTATCATTAAAAATTATTAACTCCTCTCAAAATTCAGCTTATTGTTTTACGATATAAATTTTTAATAATTTTAAAAAATTTAAATTAATATTTATTTAAAAATTAACTTTTTACAATTAACCATGTGTGCTGGTTGCTTACCTCATCCCTTACCTATGAGGTCAAGGGTTCGATTTTTACTCATGAGAATAGAGTATATTTTATGGTCAGCCATTTACCTCTTAGTAAGAGCACTAACGATGAAAGATTTAGTCACTGCTATGGCCGATGGATATCTTGACTCAAACCCAAAAAAATAATATTAAATAACGTCGTAGGTGATGAGCCTAACTAATCAACGAGAAGCATAACGTTTTCAATGTTAGTCAAATAGACATCCGCCGTCAACGTTCGTTAATTTTCACCATTAACTGACAAGTGCCAGCTTCTTAAATTTCCAAAATTATATTTAAAAAAAATAAAAATTAATAAAACATAATATTTTTTATCTCACAAAATAGCCCCAAAATTTGAAATCCCTAACACTCCAAATCCTAAATCCTGATTTGACCTAATTTCACTGTTGATTGCCACTCCGTCGCCCACTACATCCGTCGCCAGACCATCACGACCATTTATCCCACCATATCGTCTCCGAAAATCGATTGATGTCGTGCGAAACGTCAAAATCGTCAAATGGTTCATTCGAATAATTTGCAACAAACGGCGGCATAACAGACGATGAATGGTGTGTGAGTCATTTGACGAGGGGAGGGCGCTTCAGTCTATCGCCTGAAACTCGACCAACGCCGATGGTAGTGGCCGAATTTGGGAGTTTATGGATTCTGGGATTATTTTGGGATTATTTAAAAAATTTAGGATATTTTAAAAAATTTGATTTATTTTTTAAAAAATAAAATTTTAAAAATATTTAATATTGCCACGTGTCATGTTTTTATTGGCTAACGGGATTTTTTTAACGGACAGTCACGTCGGGCATCTATTTGAGTAACGTTAAAAACGTTAGGCACATGTTTGACCCGAAAAATACTTTAAGCACGTATCTAAAAAAATATAATTTGAACACCTATAGAAGAAAATGATGATTGAGTTTTAATATGAGTGAATATAGTTAAATATAATTTCTTTTGATTTAAAGATTTTGATATCATGGGGTAATCCACCTATTGGTGTCACTCCTCTGTCTATAGGAATTATGTAATTTAGCTTTTGAACTGTTAGTATATGTACTATTTTTCTTCCATTTAGGTTTAGGGGTTTTTTTAATGAGGCATATGTTAATAGAGTAGGTGTTTATTTTTATTAATGGAAACACACCTCTTTTCATCAAAAAAAAAGATTTTGAGATTATGAATAGTTTAAGTGTTATAACAATTAAATAATTTTAGTTTTGTTAAAAAAGTAAACATTTTTGAAATTATATATTAAGAAAATTTAAATTCGTACAATTTGAATATAATGTCTATTTTATTCAAACACTTTATCCAAAAAATATCCCTCCAATACGTTATATAGTCGACAATATCAATTAAACTAAATTCAATTCTGCGTATATCATCTTTTAATTACACATGATAATATAAAGGTAATATTTAAATTATTACATTTTATCATAATGATAATCAAATTGTTTATTAAAAAAAGGATAAAATTTTGATAACATGTTGTGTAAATTTTATTTTATATAAACATGTATTCTTACACTATAAAACACAAATCTTAACCTTAAAAAATAAACTCTAAATTATATATCTTAAATTTTAAGCACTAACCTTAAATTACAAATAGTAAAACCTAAATTCATAAACTAATCACTTAATTCTTAAAATTAAAAGGCTTGCGTAAATCACGACCTCTATATCAATTTTTTCATTAAAAAACAAATTTAACATTTCACATAATCATTATATTTACGCAATAAAATCCGTTTTAGAAAATTTCCCCCACAACGACGTCGTTACAAGACACCGGTCGTTGATCTTTCTGGTTCCTGTTTTGGATTTGAACTTTTGACCAGGACGAAAGAACTAAGAAATCCCAGAAAATAATCATAGTCAACAAAGAACCAAGAGCAAACCAAGATGGAACTTTCTTGAAATTATTTCCTCTGTAAGTGTTTCAGCAGCCCCCTTTTCTCTTTAATTTCCCAAATTTTAAGTTTGGGTTTTATTGCATTTTTTTTATCTTTAATTAAGAGTGCTTTGATTATTTCAATTCCTTGTGGAAGAACAGATAAACTAGTGCTGATCTTTGCTTTTGAGCGAGTTTAAATTTCTGGGTCTTGCTTTTTTCAACCCGTATAGTTTGATTTTTTTGCAATTTCTACTGTTTTAGACAAAGTTGTTGCCTTGTTGGGTTGATTTTCAGTCAAGAGGGTTGAAGAAGTTTTTATGTTTTGGGTGTTTGAGATTCGAAAGTTTTTGAATTTCAATTAGTTTGATTGTTTTAGAAGTTTGATTTTTGTTATTATTTATGTTGGGGGATTTTGGTTCCACTTTGGGTACAGTTTTTTTAAGTTATCCTTATGAATTATGATTTTCGGGTTTTATTTATGGTTTTGTCGAATGTAGATTTGGTTATCGATGGATTGCTGATTAGTGATAAGAATTTTTAGGTATTCGGTGTAACTTTTCGGAATCTGCATTGTGGAATCAAGGGGATTGAATCATGCTCAAACAGATTCTAAGTAAGCTTCCTCGGAAATCGTCAAAGTCAGGTGATCATCGTGAACACGGTGGACAACATGGTAATTATTCTAGTGTTTCGGGTGGTGGCTCGAGGAGCAGCGATCTAGGAACCGGCAAGTCTGGGAATTTGAGTGTTTCCTCTTTCGCTGTACCTAATTCTACGGCTGATGTTGGATGGAAAGGTGCGAATTTGAAGCCAAATGGGAATCATGTACTCTCGTCTTATGAAGCATTGCCTGCTTTCAAAGATGTTCCGGCTTCTGAGAGGCATAACTTATTCATAAAGAAGCTTAACTTGTGTTGTCTCGTATTTGATTTCACCGATCCCACCAAGAACCTCAAAGAAAAGGAGATCAAGCGGCAAACGTTGTTAGAGCTCATCGAGTATGTGACTTCTGCGAATGGGAAATTTTCGGATGCTGTGCTGCAAGAAATTGTTAAAATGGTATCAGCAAACTTGTTTAGGAGCCTTAATCCGCAACCACGGGAGAATAAAGTCATAGAAGGCCTGGATTTGGAAGAGGAGGAACCTTTGATGGATCCTGCTTGGCCACACTTGCAAATTGTATATGAGTTTCTTTTGAGGTTTATAGCCTCGCCTGAGACCGATGCAAAATTGGCCAAAAGATATGTTGATCAATCCTTCATCATGAAGTTGCTTGACTTGTTTTACTCCGAAGATCCTAGAGAAAGGGAATATTTGAAAACAATTCTTCATCGCATATACGGGAAATTCATGGTGCATCGACCGTTCATTAGGAAAGCTATAAACAACATTTTTTTCTGTTTTATTTTCGAGACCGAGAAACACAATGGGATTGCTGAACTTCTGGAAATTTTGGGCAGCATTATTAACGGGTTTGCACTGCCACTGAAAGAAGAACATAAAGTGTTCCTTGTTCGGGTTTTAATTCCTTTGCATAAACCAAAATGCTTAGCAATGTATCACCAACAGTTATCTTACTGCATTACTCAGTTTGTCGAGAAAGAGTGCAAGCTTGCTTATACTGTCATTAGGGGGTTGTTAAAGTACTGGCCCATCACAAATAGTTCAAAGGAAGTCATGTTTCTAAATGAATTGGAGGAAGTTTTAGAAGCAACTCAGCCGCCCGAGTTTCAGCGCTGCATGGTGCCCTTATTTCACCAAATTGCTCGATGTTTGAACAGTCTGCACTTTCAGGTGAGAAACTTTGAAAGTTATGTTCTGTTTTGCCTTAATTTCTTTATTTCTTATTCTGTTTTATTGCTGTCTACTTCATATCTTTGACTTGGAGACATTAGTATCTTTACCGAATATTGAATGCATCATATATGACGTGATTTGATTCATTCTGCATTTAAAGGGCATTTTCAGTTATTTACTCGAACTTGGGGGTGAATGTTAGATACAAATATGTGTTCCCTACAGGTATGCTTTTTTCAAAGGTTTATCCTTAAATTTGTGAACCATATCTTGTACCCATCCGAACATGTTTAACGCAATGTTAAGTATAGCAAATGTTGGAGGACATGTACTGACTACCGATTGATTGTGTGAATAGTGCCGTTTAAGCATTATTTTGATTTGTACGTTTAGTGTCATTACCTTTGGTGTCAACTTTGTATTGTTGATATTTAGAAGTTAGAACCTGATTGTAGAGTCGGTAAATGCTTGAGCACTTGCCAAAACTGGATTAGCGAATGTCAAATCCCTATTATGCTATTTTAAATTGTATTTTCACGAGGTTTCACTGGTGAAATTAACAAATAAGTTAAGTGTTATGAAATGGAATGGTAGTGTGGTTCGGGATTCTGCTGTTTCTGCTTTCGAGTGTGTCCCGTGGCCTTATTGGCGAATTGGAATAGCTCAGCAAGGTTAAGTATCTATAACTAATACTTTTTCTTCAGAATTTATTTTGTAGTTGGGAAGTACCGTTGGTCATACTCTTATTTTAATGCTAATTGCTGCAATAGAGGGTCAAACTATGTTACTTGGACTTCGGTTTGAGCGTCAAAAACAAGTATGTGTCCTATAAGAGCTTCTTTTTCGTTTTCCAAGTTTTTTCTTGCTTTTAGAGGATCCTTGGAGTGTCATCTCTATACCCATGTCTGAATATGCATCAGACACGGGCATCAGACAGAGATTCTTCAACAAAAATGGGTTGAAGCAACCTAGAGGTCGAGTGTGTATCTATATTATATTCTAGCCGTTGTTCTTCTTTGCAGCTCAAGTTACGGTTTAGAACAACTTTATTTTATAATATTTCAACATCCAGGATTTTATTTGCTGTGAAAGGTATTGTAATCTCGGAAATTTTTAGTCTCTGTAAATCTGAAACAAGTTTCATCATATACTTTCAACTTGTTTTGGGGATTAAATTAACCCCTTAAATAAATAGAAGGAAAGAGGACGAGTCTTCTTTTATGGCTTTATCTTAAAATGTTGTTATTTTATTTCATTAACACTCCATTAGTAATTTAGTTTGCATTTTCTTTCATGTGAGAATCCCTTACCTTTGTTGATCCAACTCTTCGGTTTGCCTGAAGTACCTTAGTCCGACACATACTTAGACAAGGGTATCGAGTTATGACCCTCCCAAGACTTTCCAAATACATGGATACTTTGAAAAATGAACATATTTGTATCCAATAATCACACCTAAGCTCGAGAAACAAGCTTCAAACACCTGGAATAAATTTGTTGCTAATAACTCCTATGTTACTCGGACTTGGGTGCAAGTGCCAGGCATGAATAAGCTTCCGACATGGGCATGTTAAGTTTTCGTCCTAGGTTTCCATGTATTTAGAGGTTCCTTGAAAGATCATATCTTATACACATGTCCGAGAATGTGCCAAACACATGCACTTGAGGAGTAATAATTTTGTGGCAATGCACATGTTCTTTTATCATTGAATAGGAATTGATGTAAGAACAGTGAGAAAATGCAGCGACAAATCCCGGATTCTATTTCCATTTAGTGATGTCGTTGAATTCATTTTTATTTTTGGTGATATTGCGTCGACTGAAGAAAGATTCTACCTATTTTGTCCGGATTCTTTATTCCAACCCATATCCGGACATGGGTGTAGGGATATGATCTACCGAGGATCCACATCCGATACTTACATTTGAGTTCAATTAAGGGTTCTACCAATTTGATCTTTACATGCAACTTATAATTATTGCCTCGTGTATGCAACTGTTGTTTTTCATCTATTTTTCCACTTCTCAGGTAGCCGAGCGAGCTTTATTTTTGTGGAACAACGATCACATCGAGAGCTTAATCATTCAAAACCGCAGAGTAATACTGCTGATTATTTTCCCAGCATTGGAGAAAAGTGCAAGAAATCACTGGAATCAAGCCGTACATAGCTTAACTCTAAACGTCGGCAAAATCTTCAACGATCTTGATCCAGAGCTGTTCAAGGAATGCTCGCTTAAGTTCCAGGAAGATGAATCCAGAGAAGATGAGACCAAAGCAAAGCGTGAAAATACATGGAAACTCTTGAAAGAACTTGCGGAAAAGAAAGATTTCAGTAGCGAAGACCTCGAAACCCGCAAATCAATCGGTGACGGCTCATCAGGTTAGATATAGATTATAGATTTTATTGACAAATTTTTAAGATTATCAAATTTTCTATTTGGGTGGAACTGATATATTGTCAATTTCTTTGCATATGACAATCTGTGATTATTGTGTATTGTAGGGTTCCAACTTATTTAGTGAAGCCTAATAAACATTTTTGTTAAATTGATCTATTTATTTCTTGAATTTGTGCTTATTTCATATATTCCGTTCTTGGTTTATTCGGTTAGATCGTTTCGGTTTTTTACCATATTTTCCTCCAATTCCTTAGTTTTTCATTATTTTTAGGCTTAACTACAAAATAAATGTCTAAATTATACATTTGCCTATCACAAAAAAGTATAATTTGAGCACTTATTTTGCATTGAACTCGAGCTTCCAAAGAGGGTATGCCGTCATCATTGCAGTTTATACGGCCATGTTGTCGTTAATCTGACTGGCAAGTGGATAGAAATAGGTCAGAACATCATACAAGGATTGTTTAAGGTGGTCGATAACCTCGTCTTTGTGATCGAGTTCGATATTTTCGTCAGCGATGCTCGGCCAGTAGAATAGAATGAGAATTATAATTATGACCAAAATCAATCATTAACAACAATATAATTATAATCGATACATTCGTATAATACCATCATATTGCATGAAACGAACGAAATAATAATCGGATCTAGAACTAGAACATAATAACTATGAACGGAGCATGCATACAGTGGACTAACACCAAGAAATTTCCACTTTATAAGTTGAAGAAACATACGAAATGAATTCCTTGTCAGCTTCAAGCTTGTTCATATCTTCTTGTTCCAAGTTGATCCAAGCCTCAATCCCGTCTCCATCTTTGGTATCGAAGAAAGAACACGGGTTCTTGAACGTCAACCGAGCCAATCCGACCCAGACGGGCTTTCCCCACCCGAAATCTGCCACGTAAACCGGAAACCTACACAAGCTGGTGAAGCTAAAGCTCACCATCTCCCCTCTCACGAAGCTTTCGGCTCTGGTTTTGATGAAGTTCAAGTGCCCATATTCGTCTCGAAGTTGCTTAATGTACTCAATGTCAACCCTTTTAATGGATTCTCTCGTACGGTTAACGATGTCGTAGACTCCGTCGGCCTTTTCCATCGCGGGGAATGCAATCGCAGGCCGGCTTATGTTCCCGAAAATGATGATTTCAAAGTGAAGGATTGATCCTTGTTCGTAAGTTCATTGTGTGGATCACCGTGTATGTTTTTGTTCGGTCTCGTTTCAGTTGTGTCGCGGCCATGCATCGGTTCCATATAAAGGCCGACAACGCTTCGACACGAGTCGGCCGAGCATTGATAGTTTTATCGACTGTATATATGGCTCTGATGTCTGTGATTGCCGACGCACCGAAGACAAATCTCTTGGCGACAAGATTCTCCTTCTTGTTAATCCCGGTTCTCGGTTGAAACCCGGATATGTCCTTCGGAGGAAACAATGTTGCCGAGTGGAAAAAAAGGGGTTACTATTCCATCAGGGCAGCCACGACCCAAAGTTGCCCAACAATCAAGGAACATGAAGAACGACAACGCATCCCCGACCACATGTGACACCCCGAAGAAAAAAAACCAAACCACCACAGGAAAGGTAAGTGACTTGCACCATGGCCGGTAACTCATCCGCACCGTCGTCGAGCTCGCGAGGGATGAACTTGTTGTGATTGTTAGGATTCGGGTTTTCGAGCATCTCGACAAGTCAACAACTTGCTTCCGATTCAACGAAAAGAACACCTTCGTCGTTGCAATCAACGATGACCATGTTGTTGTTGTTAGTCTTTATCCGACCTGCAAGTGGACAGTAAACGGACAAGGCATCAGACAAGGATGTTTTGCTCCGGTTACATCGGTCGATGTTGTTGGAACCGTAGTGATCGGGGTAGAACATTAGCAGTGGCATGAAAATTGGGGGCTGGATTTGATCGATGAATTAGAGTTGATGATTACGAAGGTGACTTGGGGTTGGTGATGAAGGTTTGATTAGTTCTTCGGAAAGTCTTTCAATTTTAATATCCATTTCTTTATTCGGCTAAAACCAAAATTGGATATTTTGCAAAAGATAGGGGTTTGGTTTATATAGAGGTAGGGATGGATCCAGATGATGCGGTCAGGGCGGATATTAGTATAACAAGTTGAAAGGTTAATTTAAAAATTCTGAAAGTTTTAGGAACTTAAACAAAATTTTTAGAATAATAAAAAAATTTCAAAATTTAAAAAGGACTTAACTAAAAGTATTTAGAGAAATAATAATTTAATTAGAATATTAAATTTTTTGAGGGGTCAAATTAACATTTTTTAAAAATGTAAGGGGTTAAATGTAAATTATTTAAAACTTTGAGAGTGTCAAGACTTCGAGCACCATCTACCTTTAAATACGATCACCCCTCAAAATTTTAAACTCTCATACAATATAATAATTATTTTCTTTACATTTTCTACTAATATTTGATTTAGTATTTTTTTAAAAAAAATTATAGTTTCACATCTATTAAATTTTTAATATTTAAACAATTGGCTATAAATGTGATAACTACGAAAGGCATAGTTTGTGTATATTGATTATTGACCGATAATAATGTGAAAACATGCAACTTTAGGTTGGTTCATTTTTCGGCCGCCTGTGATTTCTAACCCTCCAACAAGTTCAAGCAGAGTCATTCGGAGAAGAATTATTATTATTTTATATCAGTCCTCAAACTTTTGAACATTTTAGTTTTATCTCTAAATTATCAAAATATGCTACTCATATTTTATGTTAATAAAATTATTATAAAATTTATTAATTTCGTGTAAGTATTTATGTGTATTATGTAATAATATAATATAAACAGTAATTTGGGGATGAAAATAAAATGTTCAAAAGTTTGAAGATTAATTTAGAACAAAAACATAGTTTAATGATGAAACTTAAATATTTAAAATTTTAAAAATTAATTTAAAATAAAAGTTATAGTTTATGGATAAAAATAAAATATTTAAAAGTTTAGACATTAATTTAAAATAAAGATCCTAATTTGAAAATTTAAAATTATGTTATACAGTATACTAGCACATTTGTGAGTAAATATAATACCATTTGAGTTAACTTTTTTGGTACTCGAAAAATTCGATTCGATTAGAATTTTATAAATTTTTTATTTAATTTAAAAAAATTTAAATAAAGTTTGATTATAAAATAGAAATAGCTGACTCAATTCATTTGATTTTTTTATACAACTTGGCTCAATTCAATTGAATAAATAATAATCACCCCATACATGTTAAGGCGACTAAAACGCAGCGTCTCAAGAAAGAACTGTAACGTGCCAGTTACGCAATGAAACGCCACGTGTCAGATGGATATTCATTTTTCGTATTTTATTTTTCTCTCAGAAAATTCTCAAAGCGCGGATAAGACCCACTCCACAAGTAAATTCTCTCTCAAAATCTCATCCTTTCACTTCTTCTTTTGTCCGAAAACAATGGAGGTTGCAATGTCGCTGAACGCGCTGGTGAGGCTTCCTCCGTCGAGAACCCACCACGAACCGGTCGATGGGTTGCTGAAACACTCGCTGTTAGGTTCGAAAACGGCGCCGTTGCGGCAGCAGAGCCGGAGACAGCAACGTGGAGGAGGGAAGTTGGTGGTCGAAGCTAAAGGGAAGAAAGGGATGGCGGCGCGTCAGTTCCAAAGGGCACCGCCGCCTCCTTTGCCTAAGATTGAAGACGACGGCAACCCGCGCTTTGTTATCTTCATACGCATGGCCGATGTTTGTTTCTTTTCCTCATTAACAAATGCTTAGTTTTTCTATTATTAACGTTCCTTCTAATAAAAGGGTTTATTTTGTTTAAACGAGATACCTATATTCACTAGTTGTTCTGGTTCGACTCGGTTCAGCTATTATAGAACTGAGCTGAGTTCAAACTCGAGTAGCTTCAGCTAGATGAATTTGAATATCTAATACTTTAGTCAAGTAGCCTGAGAGCTTATCTGAGTTTTGTCTGCTTTTAATATCGAAAAGCTTCAATTCAAACTTGAGTTCGAGTTTAAATTAAGCTTGAAATGGAGCTCAAGCTATTGAACCAATCAACTTTGGATATTTATACTTAATTCGAGTAACTCGTGAGCTTATTCGAGTTTTTTTTAGTGTGTTTAATTAGTATTGAAAAGCTGCTCAAGCTTAAGCTATCGAGTGAATTGAATTTGACTATCTTAAGGCTTAATTCGAGTTCAATCCAAACTCGATATCAAGCAAAGATAACTGAGCTTGAAATCGAGCATGGCAGTTGAGCTTTAAAATTGATACTTGACTGAGCTCATGTGGAGTTTCAAGCTTCGAATTTCAAGTCAAAACAACATGAGCTTAGCTCCGCTAGTATACACCTCTAGTTAGTTAGGGACAGAGCTAGGATCAAACATTGGAAGGGCCCAACTTGTTAAACTTCAGAAAACAGGATCCTATTTGCTATTTAACCTCAAAATTTAGGGGGCAAGACCTAATTTGACTAATGTTTAAACTCGGAGGACTTAAAATGACATTAGACAAAAATCTGGGACGGGTCGGGCCCCTCCCATGATCTATTTGGCTCGTTACTTCCCCTAGTTGCGTCTAATGTAAGATTTGGTACAATGATTTTATTTTAGCTTCTATGGTAGTTGTAAAAGGATATTCGTACGCATTGTATGAATTGTTTTAATGTATATGATGTTGCTGCATTTTTCTTGACCATTAAAGGTCTCATTGCTTGTGCAGGTTACTTTTTGGTACCCGCTTAGTATTATAACTGGTGGCACCACTGCAAAGATCATGGTTGCAGCAAAGGACAATTTCCTCGGAAAATACATCTACAAGGATACACTTGCCAGAAATCTCGCTGCAGTTATTTACAGAGTAGATTCGACTCTCGACCCAAACTTGTCTCTCCATTAGATTATTGTTTTTCCAAGAATATGAGAGTTGTTGAGCATTTTCTAACATTTTTTGGTTCCATCTGGAGTACTTGCTTTCTATAACACTCTTTTGCTTTTATAGGTTCGATTTTCTTTTTTCTTTTTTTTGGTTATGATTTTTATCTTCGTCAAGAAATTCCTATGCTTTTTTTAATCCTTAGTTGCACTATAAGGAAAGGCTACTTATCTCGAGTTGATAATGTTAGTGCCGAAGTCTGTCAAGGATTCGTTGAACCTAAACTTGCAGGTTTGTCAAAAAGTTGTAATTTTGGCCCTTGGAATTTAGCTATGCTGTAGGAAAAAGAGCTTAGTTTGACACTTGATTTTGTGCTGAGTATCTCTCACCAATATTTATTACAGATTTGAAGCTTGTCTGACTCCAATATTGATGTTAATATAAACTATGTTACTAGAGTCGGGTGTGATTGTTGGACATGGGTATTTATCCAACATGTACATGTTCAATTTTTACAATATTTTCATGTTTATGTTCCAAATATGGTCGGAAACAGGTACTTAAACGAAAATGAAAACTCAAGCAACATAGCAAATGAATGTTTCATTTTGCTTACTAAATATAACTTTCAGATTTTGAATTTTTCAAAGTTAATTGCTTTCCACTATTTCAATCTGAGTTTTCATGTTTTCTTGACTTCTTGTTCTTTTTTGCAAATAGGATGAGAAGGAGATTCAAAAGACAGCATTTAAGCAATTCCGAGTTTTGCAATCTGCAACTGAGTTTAGATATGGCTACAAACTTGTTGTAATGTTTTTTCCCTTTATATTTTATAAAGTTCAGTTCATAGTTGGTTTTCTCCCTTTATTATCTTCGCCGTTGTTACTCAGAGTTGCTCGGTGAAATGTCGAATATTTGTGTCTCACACCAGTATGATAATTTTTTTATTGTTTTATATTTTTCTATATAGTTGAAGGATGTTTGGAAGATCGTATTATCATTCCCATGTTCAATCATGGGTTGCATACCGGTGTCACACACGAATATTTTGTTTTGTAAAAAAAATTGAAAAGTCGAAATAACATAATTTATTCGAACTGTTTGTTTAGTGCACCTAGATGATGAAGAAACTCACTGCTTTGTTTTGATTGTATGCTAAATGTGCAGGAAAATGGTAATATCAAAGCTGCAGTTTCTACCAATGATGTTCTTGAGGTGAGCATACAAATTCTTGTTTGGTTCACTTAAACAAAATAAAATAAAATATTTAATGTTAATATTTAAATGTTTTATAAACAAATTGTAATTCAGATGGACCAGCCCAAATTTGCAAAATCCACAAGAAAATATCGGAAATAAAGAGATATGATTATCCAAAGATTCTAAATGTACACGAAAATAAGTTGGACATATCCGTGTTGGGAGTATATCAATGTCCGACGCTTACCGATTCCGAGTAAGAGAACCTTTATCAACTTACTAACATATATATGTTCCAAATCGAATTCAGCTTCCAACACAAGACCAACTTAAAACAGTGGTTGATAAAGTGAAAGACTTCTTTGGTGATGCAAAAGAGTCGTTCGGGAAGATAACGTCGCTAAGTTCTGCAGATTCTGAGTCGGAGGAAAAATCTACAGAAAAGGCCTAGTAAGTTTTCTACCATCAATATTCTGTATATTGTTCCGGTTCTTCGTTTTTTTGAAGTTCCTGAATCCGACACATTTTCTGATATGGGTATGTATGTATCTGACATAAGGATACATATTTTAAGTTTCTTTTATGCTTTTAGAAAGTCCTCGGTGAGTTATATCGCCATACTCATGTCCTAGTATATCTCAGACGTGAGCATTGGACATAGATACTTGAAAGCAAAATGAAATACCAGAACAACATAGGAAACCTATTCGTATCACATGCTCATATCGAATCTAAATAACATATGATATTGGAATATTGAACCGTCTTTATCGTTTTATCTTACCCTCGATTCATCGAGGTGGCTTGAATGATTTCTTCTTCCAACTTTTATTGCACTTGCTAGGGTTGAAGGTTGAGGAAAGACTGGTCATTGGACCTGGATTTGGACGCTTCATGTGTTCAGGCAAAAAGTGATAATTGACACAAAATTTCAAAGTTTTGTTCATCATTTGAATATGTTTTACAATTCTGAACTTCAAAAGTACCAAATAGTTCATTTATGCACATATTCAATGTTTTTGTAGTGATTTACCACTTATGGAATGAAATATCTAGTTAGGAGTTCAAAACATTCCTATGTTGGAGAATTCATTTAATTATTTGGTACACAATTTGGGTAAAATTTATCTGTTTATTTGAATTTTAAACTCTAATCTTAAATTTTAAACACCGAATATTTTACACATTTTTTAACAAAATATTTCACCTTATAAACGTTTGCTACACACGTAATTTTAATAATAAAAAATAGTATTGGAATTTATTATGTTATACATAATTATTCTTCATTTCTAATATGGTATTAGAGGCTTAAACTTATGGAGTAATAACTAGGGGTGAGCATGACTAAAAAAAAATTAAATTTTTTATTCGATTTAGTGTGAAAATAACAAATTTGACTTGAAAAAAAGTTAAATAAAATTTGAGTTATAAAATGCAGCTTAAATAATTTAAATTTTTAGTAATTGGTAAATCGATTTTTAAGTTCAAGTTGAAATTGTCAACTTTGTTTGCAGAAAAATAAGACATATATATTATATGATGATAGAAAGTTGTTTAAATTAGAATCAATTAATATTATATGATGATAGAAAGTTGTTTAAATTTTTAAAGTAAATGTCTGGAATCGGATTCATAAAAAATAAGATAATATAAACATCTTTAATCATTCGACTAATTAACAAATCTCTAAGTTAAGTTTTTTTAAGACTTAATAGTCAGATCGGTGTCCAACGTATACCTTTTTTTTAGTTTGGTGTCTAACGTTTTTTTTGTCCACTTTGGTGCCTAAGGTTATATTATGTAATTCAGTTTGAGTTTTACCATCACGACCGTTAGATTTTGGCGTTAACTATCATGTGTTAGTTTCTTAAAATTCTATAATTATATTTAAAAATAAATAAAAATTAATACATCTAAAAAAATTTAAAATTATTTTAAAATTTTTAAATAATCTCAAAATTGTCTTTAAATTTGACCACTATCACCGACGTTGATCGCGTTTCTGGCGACGGAACACACATCGTTCATCGTTTGTTATATCGTCGTTCGTCGTGAATTATTCAAATAAATCATTCGACGATTTTGACGTTTTACACGACGTCAGTCAATTTTTGACGACTAAATAATGAGGTAAATAGTCGTAATGATTCAGCGACCGATGTGATTGGCGATGGTATGACAATCGGCAGTGAAATTATCTCAAATCGAGATTTAAATTATTAGAGATTTTAAATTTTGTGTTATTTTGTAAAATTTGAAGTTTTTTTTTTATTTTTAAATATAATTCTAAAATTTTAAGAAACTAGCACCTAACGTCAAAAATTTAACGTTCAAAATAGTAAAACTCAAATTAAGTTAATATAACGTTTAGTACCAAAATAAATAAGCATCAAACTAAAAAAAACGAGTATACGTACACCTTTCTGATATTAAGCCTTAACACAAAATAAATTGAACATGTGTATAAAATCCGCAGTCCGACCAATGGACCCGAACTGGTCAATCATCTTGTGAAAACCTCATCCAAGACAAAGATTTGGTTTCTCGAGAAATCTAGAAAATTTCAACCCCATTTTCCCACTCTCCAGAAATCTCTACTCTTCCCTTTAAAAACACTAAACCAGCGGTTGCTATGCTCACACAGCTCATCACCACAACCACAAATTTTCTCACCTTATTTTCCCTCGAACCAAACAAGCCGATAACAGTGTAAAAACAACTAAACTTTCCAAAAAGAAAATGGCTCAAGCCTTTTCAAATCTAAGCGTTTATTTCCCCTTTTGTTCATCGAATAAAGCAAACAGTCTCTGCCATGTTCATCCCCAGAACTCAATTCGGACCAGATGTGTGAGTTGTAAGAAGAACAGTATCACGGCCATGGCGGCTGAGGGGCAGAACAGAGAGAACCTTGCCCACTTGCAGAGAGTTAGTAGACAAGACCGCGGCTCTCAATCCAACAGGAAAAGGGTTGGCCCTGTTGCACCTGTAGGTATGTTTTAGTTTTAGTTTTAAGCAGTGAGCATTCGATCGGGTTGAACTCAAATTTACTTTAAATTTTTTAAGTCGAATCATTTTTTTAAAATTTAATTTGAGTAAATTTTAGTCGAGTTATTCGACTTTGTAAATATTTATAATGTGAATTAATTGATTTTAATTTAAATGGCTGCTATATTTATATATATATATATATGAGGTACATATGTCAAGTAGAGTCAATGGACTGAATTTAGACTTAAAATTTGATTTATTAATTATTAAATTTTTTTGAGTTATTTGATGACATTTTATAACTTTAAATTTTTTTGAGTTAATTGGAAATTATAAAATTACTATTTGAATCAAGTTAAATTTAAAATTTAAAATTTTTTTAATTCAAATCGAGTTGGATTTTACCCGCCCTAATTTTAACATTCGGCTATAGAATATAAATGTAGAGTTTTATATAATATTTAAACTTATTTTTACTAATTTGAAAATAAAATATAGTTATTTTAGCTTAATTAAAAAAAACAGGGTTATGGGACAGGTTCCCAACAGCAAGAACAGTGCAGCAAATGATGGAAACAATGGAGAGAATTATGGAAGACCCTTTCGCGTACTCCGGCTTGTGGCCATCGCCGTTACCGACCGAAACCGGCACATACAGCCAGGGAAGGACGCCGTGGGAGATCAAGGAAGGAGACGGCGAATACAAGATGAGATTCGACATGCCCGGGATGACCAAGGACGATGTTAAAGTTTGGGTCGAAGACAAAATGTTGGTCGTAAAAGCCAAGAAGACGCTTAAGAAGAACGTTAGTGGCAAAAACGGCGGCGAGGAAGATGATGAAGAAAATGAATGGTCTGCTAAAAGCTATGGAAAATACAACAGTAGAATTGCATTGCCTGAGAATGTTGTGTTTGAGAAAATCAAAGCTGAGGTTAAAGATGGAGTCTTGTATATAAATATTCCAAAGGGTGGTAATGATGCTAAGATTTTGGATATTAATGTACAATGATTATAATTTTGTGTTTTTTAATAAAATTTAAAATATATTATATTTTTATAATTTTAGAGTTATTTTTTTTATAGACACATATTTAATATAATTCTGATCGGGTACCGTAAGATCCAATCTACTTCATTAGCAAAATTAAGATTCAAACCTTTGATTTGGTTTAATGAATTTAGTGTTGATATGTTATGCTTTATTATAGCTGTTAGTTGACCATTTAAAAGGAGTGACGTGAAATTTTTGAAACATTAGTGTTGAAATTTTAAAAAAAGTTTAGGATGTCAATGTAAAAAAGTGTGAATGTTAAGGGCATTTTTTAATTATACCCAAACAAGTATAAGCATAATCTTTTGCTTGGTGTAAGAGGGTATATTACTGTTGATTCAATTCATTATAAACCAAAATTGACACTTTGCAAAATCTTATCTTAGAACCCTAGATTCCTAATGTTGTCTAACCATCTAAGTAAGTGTAAAATAGTTATATTCGACACATATTAAGACATGAAAATAAGGATGAATCTAGAAAATCTTCTTAGAGGGACTAAAAGTGAATTATGAATTTTGGTGCGTTGCGACAGCTCATATAACTTTACAATTTTATCATTTGGAGTAAAAAATGCAATTTCACCATTACATTAGATTATAACTTTACAATTTTAAAAGAACATTGTTATAATTGTGGAGCGATAATGACTAAAAACAAACGATGGTACAAACAAAAAAGAAAAATAAATATGTAGATTTACGTGAAAATTCAAGGAAAAAGATAGAATTTTTCACTATGTCAAAATTAGTATCTGGTATCTATTTATAGAAATAGGTTGCTTTGCTAGTCTGAACAGACCCCTACTTTTGTCACTGTTTCTTTATAATGTCCGAGCTGGTCTAAAATAGAATTTGAGTCATAACTCTAACACACGTAATTGGACACTACGGTTGGATATAATCCTACATGTACTTAACATACAAATCTAATACTCACATCCGAATTCGATTAACTAAGAGGAATTCATCAACTAGGCATAATTTTCAAGTAATATTCATTTGATCCATGGTTTTTTTTACCATACATCAGATGATAATAACCAGAAACTGAAGATTTAATCCGATAAATTATAAAAAACTGTTCATATTTTTCCGTTACAACACTCAGGTTTGAAAAAAACAACCGAGTTGAATGCCAATGACCTCATTTTTATTCTCAGATTTTCATCTATTTATCTTCTACATAAATATTCAGGTTGCTTTATACAAGACTAACCTGCTTGTTTGTTCCGAAACCGTCGGGACATAAAAGCGGCAGCTCAGTACTATATACAGCTGCCGTTGAATAGACTGTCGGGAGAGTTTTGATTGACGAACTCGGACTTCTCTCATACCATAATGTATGTACAATGGGCGGATGATGTTTTTTTTTCTTCTTTGAATCGATACTACAGTCTCCGTTGCGTAGTCAGATCATGTAATCGGATATATATGAATGTGTCTCGGGCATTACGGGAGGCAGCTTTTCAAAGTAGAGGTATAGGCGCCATAAGTTCTCATTTGCAAGAGTAACCACGTCGATTACGTCATTGCAACTTGTTAGAACCCACAGATCTTCCGAATTCACTCTCTTTAAACTGCCACGGCAGAAAGGGCATGACTGCGAACGGACATTCCTGCAACTCCGATACAGCATTGACAATCAAGACCAACTAAAATTTTAACCATAAGTAATCTTAAGACAAAACAACATGAATAGCAGTACCATTCGTGGAAGCAGCTAATGCATAAGGCGTGGCCACAATTCGGCAGCACCATTTTCGTGCAATTCTCCATGCATATACCACATTCATCGTCTCCCTCCAAATCATTATCGGCAACTCTCTTGCGATCTTCAACTTTATTTCGGCTTGATGTGCATCTGCTTTTCTTATCATCTTTCGATTCGATAAACTCGTCGCCAAGTTGCCTTAGCAAAGGGTAAATAACAGCTGCAAATGATGTTCCAATAAGTGCATTGGAAAATAAATTAAAAAGGAGAGCTGAAGAACCAAGAAACAACAGAGCAAAACATACCATAAAATTCCCTTAGAGTTGCTTTCTTGTCTTTGGAGGATAAAGTCGGCATTCCATCAACATACGCCTGAATTAACTCGGGGTGTAAGTATCGGATACAGGTATTTACACGTCTGCAAAAGTGTCAAACACGGATATTTCACGAAAGAAACAAAAGAATCGTAATAGCTCACCTTGTATACCAGTACGTGGAGAAGGCCTAAATATCTAGGAAGGGTATCTGTACAACTATAATCCATCCATTCGATCAAAAACAAGACGAATGGTGCAAAAGGGCTATAAGATAATCTCATTTGGTAGCAGTTCCCACCAAAGTCTCTCGGTAGAGCAGCTGCCCTGCAAATTTCACCCCAAAAGAATCAAAACCAGTTTACATTCTTCCTACATCCTTGTTCGACACATTCTCGGGCACGAGTATAGAATATGTTGTGAAAAAGACAAATTAAACATACCCGAATCGGACATATTTCAAGAGCTTAACAAAAACAAGTAAAAAGGAATAAAATTTTTCAAGTTCAAAGCAATCATTCTCCTTTGGTCAAATTACGGTTTTGGTACCTCTACCATGCTCAAATTTGGAATTTAATCCTTATGCTTTGATATGACATAACTCCAGCCATCTATTTTTATATTTTATTGATTAGTCCAATGAGTTGATAACGTTGGTTCCATGACATGACAATATAGACCTTTATGTGTTGCAACGTTTAACCAAAGTAGTTAACAGGATCATAGTATTAAATTGTGGTCGCAACACGGCCTAATGATCACATCGTAATTATTTTCAAGGTCGCCGCAACATCACAACAACAATTTAGAATCATAGTGATTTTGGGAGAAAAATTAGAATTCAACATCCGCAACTGCATCCCAACAGAGATTTAGTACTATGAACATGATTAACTATTTCTACTATTATAAAAGTTGAGACCATTACACTGAAGTACAGGGACTAAATTGAAAAATTGAGCATAATAAAAGGACCAAAATCAAAATTCGACCTTTTTCTTTCCTCCGGAAAGAACCAAGCAACCCATCAGAAAAATATCAATTTCCACAAACCCAGAACTGATAATTCAACATAATCAAAATCGATTCCATCGATAATAAACAAAATAACAAAAACGAAATGCCCAGAAACAGAAATTTCATAACAAAGCAAGAATTTTCCCCCCAAAAAAGGAGAAAAAAAAAACAAACAAACTCACAAGCTATTAGCATGCTGTATATCAGCTTCAAGAGCTTTGAGAGATTCCCTGAAAGAAGACTTATTGTTTGGCTGTTTCTGCAACATTGATTCTCCCTTTTTTCTCGAGAAACAAACAGGAAAATTCGAAGCAAAAGAGGATGATAGAAAGGGATGGGCCGTACTGGGTTGGTTTTCGTTTTAGTTTTTGGTAAAGGAATAATGGGATGGGTGGAGTTACTAAAAAAGAAGAAAGGGAGAGGGATTGCTTCGTGTGGAAACCTTTTGACATTTGAAGGAAACAAAGGGCTATCTTCTCCTTTTTATCAAATGAATCCTTCTTTTTCTTTGCCTTCATTATTCTCTCAAGTCCCAACTGCACTTTTGGACTTCGCAGGCGGCTACCCGCTGGCTCCTACTAATTCGGCTTTATTATAGAGGTGGACATGCGAATATTCGACTAAACTATTCGACTCGACTTAACGTGAAAATATTCGACTCGTTTTAACTTGACTTATGATTTCATAAAATTGATTTAAAAAAAATTTAAATAAAGTTTGAGTTATAAAATAAAAATTAGAATAACTCTAATCTTTTAATAATTAGTTGATCAGTTTTCAAGTTTAAGTCGAGTCTCTCAATTCTTCCCGATATATTATGTATATCAAATGAGAACATGTGAATATTTATATGGGTTTAAATTTGATACACAGGCTGTGTAACACAGGCCTGCCTATTTCTACTATAAATCAAAATTAAACATAAACCCTAAAAAACTAAACCTTAAACCCCAAACCCTAAATTCTAAACACTAGCCTTAAATTTTAAATCCTACAACCCAAACCCCTAACCCCTAAAACTCTGTATAAATTAAAGTTTACACACACTGTGTAAATACACATTTGTGTATTTGAAGTTTTTCCCTATATATATATATATATATATATATATATATATATATATATATATATATATATATATATAGATAGAAAAAGTTGTTTAAATTAGAATCAATCTATATTATAATATTATAAATAATTTACAATTGAATTTGTACATAAACTTAAAAATTAGAATTGACTAGCATTTCATAAACTAGAATCGAATCGAAAAAAAAATCCAAATAAGGTTTGAATCAAAAATAAGATTTGTAAACTCGACTAACTCGATGAACGCTTAGCCTTACTTGCAGGTGTTTATGATTCCGTTCGGATTGATTTTAGGATGAAAGTAGATTTTTTTAGAAATGCTCGGTTTTAATTATAAACTATGACGAGTTAAAATGTAATTTTATTATTATATTAATTTATAGTTTTAAAAGGATTAAACTGAAACTTAGCATTTTAAGGGGTTAGTGTAATTTTACCATAATATTCCTTAGAACCTTATAATTCTAAAGAATTTGAATCATAATTTTATGATTTTAGTTGACCAAACACTTACCTGCCCCTGGCTAGTATAATATAAACCTGAGATATATTTATTTAAATTTGTTTGAAACATAGATTCACTGGTGGAATTTGAGGATCAGTTTTAAAATTTTAAAATTTTTAGAGGTTTAAAATAAATTTTTTGAAAGATTTGAAGGGTTTAATTTACCTCATTTAAAAAAAATTAGGTCTAACTAAAAAATTTAATAATTTTGCGAGGTTTAATGAGAGTTTTCAAAAATTTTATGGGAGATTTAATTAAAAATATTCAGAATTTTAGAAATTTAATAAAAAATTCTAAAATTTTAAAGGGTCAAATTATTTTTTTTTAATTTTGAAAGTCTTAATCTTAATTTTTTTAATTTTTAAAGGGTCATAATCCCCTCTAGTCCTATTATCTTCCGCCGCCATAGGTGGAGCCGCCATGGTATAAGGGTATAAATTTTGAAAAAAAAAATCAAATAAATTTAATATAAAATATTATAAAAATAAAATTAACACAATTTTAAATGAATATTGACACCTTTAAAAGAAAGTTTAAGAAATATGACACTCATTATTAGTTATTATGTACTTAAAAAATTCATTTATAAAAATTTTAAAATCTAACACTTAAACTAAATTTTTTGACTCTGCTATTATATAGGCTTTAATTTTTTGATCAATTACATAGGCTTGTGAGTATATTTACATTACAATATAGTGTATTTATTTTTCATGTGATATAAATTACATAATACATAACATAAAAGAAAAAAAACAATAAGCTTAAAAATATCTAAGTCGGATTCAGATTTCGAATATTAAAGCTCAAGTAAGGCGGAGATTTGGTCCATGACATTATAGATGAAGAAAGTAAGTTGGAAGAATTGTTTTTACAATAAATTTTTATATTATTTTAATTGAATTAATCGGTAAATAAATCGGATATTAATAATTATAAAAAAAAAATCATCAATCTAAAGCGACCCTTTAGATTATCTTAAGTTGTTCATCATCCCCAACATTATTGCAAACTTTAATTGGAAGGTTGAAAAAGAAATAAAGGTGGTAAAGAATAAAGAAAAGTATTAATTAATTAATTACAACATTAAAGATATAGCTGATGTTGATAACGACCAATACGAAGTGATGTAGGAAAATTTCAACCGTTTACTCATTCCCCGTTCTTACATGCTATTCATTTTATTCTTTTATGTCATAATTTTAAACATATAGAAGAAGTTTAGGTGAGGGTTCGAACTTCGAATATATTATCGATCTTATAAAAAAGTTAAAGTGATATTTACAAATCATTCGTTAAATAAGACTGTTGGTGAAACTCGAATTTCAATATTTAGTAAACTGCTAACAAATGCTCAATCAATTGAATCAACCTATATCAACATGTTATAATTATATTTAAAGTGTTATATTTTGGGACCAAAATAAAAGTAAAAAAATTCAGGAGGTAAAAGTTGAATATTTTTGTTTTGAAAAAGCTTAAATTGATTATTTATAATAGAGAGGGAGCAAAACAACAATTATACAATTCAACCAAGAGGCCAAGACCCTTGCTTGTTCCTTTATTACACCGTTGTTTAGATCGGTTTGGTTAATAAATTTAGAAATAAAATATTTTGAGTTAATTATACTACACATCTTCAAATTATGATCTCATTTTAAACTGGTCTCTAAACTTTTGAATATTCTTATTTCATCCTCCAATTATGACTCTCATTTTAAATTAGCCCCACAAACTTTTGAACATTGCAATTTCATACATATTCATAACCATTTGACAATGCACACATACCTTGCAGACAAAGCGGTTGAACCCGGGTCTCTTAGGATGAACATCATCCGCTTTTCCGCTGAGACCATTTGTTGGGTTATATATTATATAATTTTTAAAAATAAATAAGAATAAGATTTGTTAATGTTCATATTATTCATAAACACAAAGGGTGACTCTAGGATGGTTGGTTTTCTCTGGATATGAAAATGACATTTTGACATGTAAAGAATGAAATGCTATTGATTTTGGCAATAAGCACTTGAAAGTCATCCATTTAAAGCTTACTCTTAAGGCATTTCACCTAATCAGTTGGCCTATTGGCTACTTCGCCATAAATACTGGGCTGAAATTATAATATAAAAATATAAATTAAATAGTTTTATATTTTTTTAAAGATAATTGGATGATTTTGATTAACATTTAGAAATATGAAGATGTTTACAATAAAAAATAAATTCAATTTAAATATTTTAATTTTAATCATTAAACCTAATTAATACAATTATTTCGAATCAGTTAAAATTAAATAATTTTACTCTATTTAAATGAATCATAACTCATACAAATTTTTGGATAATAAATAATTGATTTATTTTTATTATCCAAGAAGCAGCAAGCTGCTACAAATTACATCTCAAGAGAGATTAACTGACGAGCCCAAAATTTCTACACAAATAAATATTTACAGTATCACTCTCCTCTATTCCATTCCCCTATAATCTATCTCTAAAGGAGCTATTTGCAAACACAAATTATGGAGATTAGATTGAAAAAAAAAAAAAAACAATTTTAGTTTAACTTTTGTTGTGCCGAGTTTGAGCTATTGAGTGAGTCAAATATGAGTATCTTAGTATTTGAACAAAAAACTCACAAACTTAATATATGTTTTTTTATTTATTTTAAATTTATTATTTTTTAAAAATAAATCAAACTCTTACTCGAACTCAAATCTAAATAATAAAACTCATTTTTACTAAGTAAATGCGATTAATCTAACAAGATCAAACGTAATAATTTTTTTTTCTTGAAATCAAGCTTGAACACTACAATAAAAAGTCAAGCTTCAAACTTAGAGCAAGTTTGAGCTCTCTTAGAATTAGAACTCGACCAGATTATACCTTTAATCTTCATCTGAGAAGTTGATCATTTCGAGTTTGGATTTTGTACGTGTTAACTTTGATTAATCCTCTCATCGTGGTCGTAAGTGCTATCAATAAAAAGTAAACAACTGATTATGAAACGTATTCCATTCCTCGTGGTATAACAACATTTAAAAACGAAATAATAAATCGTTCCTTTGAGTCGTTTGAAAAATGTTTTTTCATGGGTTTTCTATTGTAGGATTGATGCCATTTATAGTAACAAATGAATGGAAGGTGACAGGCGGAGGATTGATCCCCCTTTTGTAATGGTCAAATCTATCAGACATTTCGAGGATCTACTCTTAGACAATCCAAGGATCAATCCCGTGTCAAATCCGTCAGTTTAAAGATCGATTCTCGAATATAAATAGACCTCAACAACACTCCAAAACGAAACAAAAAAAAAACATAAATCCGACTAATAACATCATCGGCAACGGTACAATACCTGAATCGACCCAAAGTTCTCTGCTTAGCTCAATACAGAAAATGCAGTAGCAAACAGTAGATTCTCTGCCTAGCTCAAATACAGAATGCAGCAGCAAACAAAAAGCTCCAGAAACCCTTTATAATTTGATAGATTATACCTGCTTACACAGAAACCCGAAAATATGTATGTTACATCGACGGTTACAGTTGGATCAGCAACCCTGTGTACAGTCTGCATCTAGCTTATCTCTGCCTATTCTAAGCTGACATATCATTTACAAGTATATACAAGCATGAACAAGTGCTTAATCAAAAACTCGAGAGTATGTTACATCAACAGTTACAGTTGGAACAGCAACCCCATGTTACAATCTGCATCTAGCTCATCTATGCCTATTCTAAGCTAACGTATCGATTACAAGTGTATACAAGCATGGAGAGAATGTGTTACATCAACAGTTACAGTTGGATCGGCAACCCTATGTTACAATTTGCATCTAGCTCATCCGTGCCTATTCTACGTATAAATTGCAAGTACATACAAGCATGTACAATTGCTTACACCAAAACTGGGAATGTGTATGTTACATAGCTCGTCTATGCCTACTCTAAGCTAACATAATGGTTACATGTGCATACAAGCATGAACAAGTGTTGGCCTCGATTTCCGTACAAAACTCCTACAAGACTAGTAGGAAAGCTGAACAAGGGTCATACAAAGAAACAAGGAAAGAGGCCATTACAAGCTATGGAGCTAAACAACAGATTGAATTTTACAAGACAATTGATTTACAAGAAGACTATACATATCACCAACATTCCAATTCATGGATTCAGTTGGATTTACTTTCTTTCCAGAAGTTACAATTTCTTAACAGGCTCACATATATATATATATATATATATATATATATATATATATATATATATATTTCACACTTGAAAGGGCCAATGAAGCCAGCCATTCTAACACATCTTCCTCAAGAAAGAGTTGCCTCATTTGACTCCCTGGATATGATGATAAAAAGAAACCCCTATATCAATAGACAGACATTAAAAAGGAAAAGAAGAAGAGCAAAAGAAAAATCCAGACACCACCCCACAACCTATGCGCATTACTCACTAACAGTGCAAGAAACGCATTATATTTTCGTAGTAAATAAAGGCCGACGACACTAGTAGTCATACAGGCATGATCCTCCCTTCTATTTATCACAATAACTATGAGCACGCAAAACCTCTTTAAAAATTAGGCACTAATACTGGAAACCATAGCATTGAAACATTGTTTTTGAAACCAGCCCTGTCTCAAAGGATGACTTTATCATACAGTTAAAAACTTCAGAACACAGTGAACCCTAAACTTCAAAACTAAAGGATAACAAAAAAGTGAAAAAAGATATAAGTCAGGAAAAATAAGGGTTAGAGGAGAAAGGAAAAAAAGGTATACTCTGGGCAATCCTTCATTCTATTGGTGCTTTAACAAAAATTCCTTTTCAGCTGAAAATTGACAGACAGACAATCACAAGACCAAATTGCAACAGAATGACTTTGCAGGGAGAAGAAGTAAAACCATCTAACATATAGCACAATCCACCAAATCCCGAGTTTCAAATATTTGAAAGAGGCAAATGAAAAATCAAACAGCAATATGGAAAGCATATTGCATGTATTATGGTATTCAGCAAATCCCAATTGAAAAGCAAATGATATGCATATAGAAAAAGAACTAAAGAGCAAAATGATGAAGTAACCAGAAAACATCATGATAAAAGATTGAAGCAGCAACATAAAAGTCAAGAAGGAGATGAAATTCATTCTCACACAATCATATACAAAGATACATCATCTACCACGGTCTACGGTTTATGCCAAGCAAACTTCCTGACCTGCGAACCCTCCTCACTTCTAACCGCTATAAAAGGATGTTCAAAAATATCACAAGCTAGAAATATTTCTAATCGGCCAAGAATAAAAACATATCACGAGAATGTTTCTAAAGAACAAATCCCAACAATCATATGAACAAGAAGATTTTCTAAGTATCATGATCACAAGCCAAGTAAGCATTCCCCCAAACATATTGTTTTGTGGATAATTATAAACTCAATGTTGATATTCAGCTGTGGGATGTTAGGATACCAACCCCGCAAAATATCCCCATTGAATAAAAATACTATGTTTTCCAAGTTCCAGCATACAAATACTAAGTTTCTACATCTAATGGTTGTTCTTTATAATGCAGTAAGAAACAAAAAGGGAAGTCTATTCTTCCCCACCACCACGCAAATAGCACTTACTTCTTCCTTTACGAAGCCACGTTCTGCATATTGATCAACTATCATCACAGAGAATGCTGAAATGATATTGCAACCGAGGCAAGGGAAACTGAGAGTGAAAACTTAATTAAAGGTCTCATAAGAAAGAGAAAAGAAGAATTGCACAACATATTTTGTCACTGTGATGGCAGGCGTCTCTTCTTCCCATGGTCCACATCCCTTGATCTAGACTTGTGCTCTTCTTCTCGGGTTGCATGGGACCTGCCCCGAGATCTTGAAGAAGAATGTCCCCTATCCCATTCATCATCATAATCCAGATCACGTCCACGATGTCGATGCTCTCTGTAGATGTTTTTCTCTTCCCTGTAACGGTGTTCCCCGTGCTCCCTATCAGATCTGTCCAATTCCCGTTCCTTGTCATCATGAAGCCTCCTCTTGGAGTTGCCAGACCACTCACGCTCAGAAACCCGCTCTTTTTCCCGAGTGGCACCACTAGACCTTCCTTTTTCATGATTCGCATCCCCGTACCCATGCTCTGAAGTACCATCTTCACCACCATAACTAGACTCTCTAGTCCTACGATCATGCTCGTCGCCTCCCCACCCGCCCATGTTTGAGTCAGTCCACATTCCTGAATGAGTCCCATCCATTCCAGATACACCCATCATTCCCATTCCGTTCGGTGCCATTCCACGACCAAAGAAAGCAGGATTGACATGAGGAGCAACACCAGCTAGTCCCATAGTATTAACAGCTGGAAATGAAGGAAGCATGCCTGGAAAACCAGGTCCTGGAAAACCTCCATAACCACCTCCTCGACCCATATATGTTGGATCAAACCCAGCCCCCATCATACCCTGTGGATGCATCATGCCACCAGCAGGACCACTAAATCCAGGACCTCCCGGTCCTGGTCCATAGGCCCCAGCACCATAAGCACCATTTCCAACTCCAGCCGAGCTCCCAACCACGTTCTTTGCACCTACAGCTCCCCTTCCTCTCATCGATACTCCACCCCCACCTCGACTACCACGTCCCCAGCCACCCCTTCCAAAGTTCCTTCCTGTATCACCACCTTGGTAATTCATATTGCCACCTTTCCCAAAACCCTCATTTGGCCTCCTTCCTTGAGGCTGTACTTGAGGCTGGCCTTGGTCTTTGTTCATATAAGAAGCTCCCATCTGCTTCAATGTTTGTGGCGAAGCAAAAGCCACAACACAAGCTCGCCCATTGAACATATAATTATCCATTCCCTCTTTGCATGCAGCTGCAGACGCTGAATCATAGAATTCAACTTGACAATACCCTTTAGATTTACCACTAGCTCTCTCATCAAAGAACTTAATCTCCTTCACCCTTCCATATTGAGATAAAACACTCTCAAGCTCTGCATCAGTTGTCCACCAATGTAACTCACCAACAAAAAGCATGGTTGGACCATTCTCTATAGGTGGTCGAACCTGATTTTCGTTCATCATAGGATGATTTGAACTCGTACCCATTTGATTAGGTGGAATCTGAGAAGCTCCTTGAGGATCACCAGTACCTGAATTTAGGTATTGAGCAGGGTTGTTAGCAATCTTTTGAGGCACACCAGAAGGACCGGTCCCAACCTTTGAGGATGCTGAAGTTAATCCTTGAAAATCCATATTTTTAACTTGGGTATCAGGGTTCATCTCCATGACACTGCCCCCTTGTGAATTGGTAGACCCAGATGGATAACTTCCAGATCCTATATCTGGTCTGTTAACAGCTGGTTGTCCCTCTAGTTCGCAATAACCGGCACTAGCATTGGCGTACTTCCCTTGAACTGAAATTCCAGAGATGTTTAGCCCTTGTGGACCCCCAGCTTCACCTCTTGATTCAGGAGCCTCGTTTTTATGAGCTTGAAGTCCAGTACTGCCCATGCCAGCCGGTTGAGTTGGTGCCTCAGATCGTTGCAACTGAAGAAAACCTTCTCCAACATTTACATCATTGTAGAGATCATCGTATTCATCATCCTCCCCAATCATCTCTACATCTGCAAGAGCAGGTATGGTTCCACTCCCTTGATACTGTGTCTTTTGTGCCCCTCCGTACTCCTCATCGCCAAAATCTATTTGCTCTTCAGCCATTGCCCAATTAACCTTTAACACATCAAAAGTGATGGGGGACGTTAGTCCTAAGTCCAACATTATTAAGCCAAAGACATAACAAGGGAAAATGTAAGTTTAAATCTATATCAATCATGTCGACAAAACATCAATTCCAGAACAAATGTAATAAAAGCAAGAAAAAAACTCCTAGTGAGGATCATTTTAGTCATATTTTCACTAACCATAGATTTTAAATGTTTTTTCTTTATCTTACTCTTGCCTCTATTCTCTTCTCTTCAGCTCTGTCTTAAGCCTATTACCAAAGAATAAATAAAAAACCGGATCGAAGATTGAATCGGTCCGGCCACCGGTTTCAACACAATAACATAAAATTAAAAACAATTAAGCGAATTTCAAACAAAAATCAGTGAAATCATAGCCACAAGAATAGTAATAACACCATAAGTTTCATCAATCATAAAGCGCAAGTCTCCATTTTGTAAATAAAAATCTAAATGCTTTATTTTGGGACAGATTAAATTAATAAAATTTCCGTTACTAAACCATATATACATAGATTTGTAGGTAAAAAAAAACGAGAATCTAACCTTGATATCAGAATGAAGAACAGCTGAGGGAAGAAGATAGACACCTGCTACCGTCTGAGGATTTGCTTGAAAATTGAAAGAAAGGGGGAAAACTAAGCGCAAAAGCCGATTCCTGAGAACATGATAGGCTGATCTGAGATTGCCCTAAGCAAAACTGTGAGGCCGAAAATGGCTTATCGAAAGTGATGCTCCAATAAGGCCTAGTGGATGATTTTTTAGGCCTTCCATGTTTCTTACACGTTTGAAAGCCCAAAAACTAGAAAATTATTGGTTTCAAAAGAAGTAAAGACTAGTAGCTATTATTTAGACTATCAGTGCCACCGCTTCTTTCTCGCAGCAGCAGCTCCTGCACCACATCTGGGGGATCCAAAAATCGCATATAACCAGCTTCCATTTGCCATGGATTCAGCCACTTCATTGTCTTTCCTGCTAACCCAACTAAATCGAACCATCCAGTGAGTCTCTATCGATCAAGTCAAAAATATGGGGTAGCAATGAACACACGACCGTATCCTTGCCTCAAAAAATCATATGCCTCTCAGCTATCTGTTTCAATAACCACACAAGGGACATGTAAGCTCCATGCTGTTGCTAGTCCTTCATAGATGCCCCACAGTTCGGCATCGAGGACACTGCATGCTCCGATGGATTTTGAGAATCCAAAGCACCAATTTGCATTATCATCCCTGTCCTGCTCCTCCACATGTAGCCATTCCGGTGAGTGTATTCCGAACAGATTATGTATTTACCTTTACCCATCCTTGCTCCGGCCTTGATCTTGTCAACTGCTGTGCAGGTTGCGTTTGGACACTCGGTCGATGGACTCTGGACGACGCATAAGCGCGCGCTGCTTCCTCTTTCATGCGATTACAGCATTGCAGTGTACTTTCATACTCACACATATCCGGAGAAAAATCCTTTTATTCTTTCGGAGCCATAGTGTCCAAAGGATTGAGCCAAACATAAGATCTCAATCCTCCTCATTAACAGAGAAATACTTAGCATTACAGAGGTTCAGCACAATACATTGCTTAATATCCATTGCAAAGAAATCGGGTATTTTGTCTGGTTTTATCAACATCTGCCATAACGTATTAGCCTTTACACAATCCCGAAGAATATACGACACGTCCTCTTCACTGCATCCACAAGCATTGCAGCTTGGGTCATCCGCCAAGTGCCTACGCACCCTTTCCTTATTAGTCATAACACTATCATGACATATTAACCATAGGAAGGTTTTGATCCGAGGCAGCCCTCTATACCGAGTGATAGTCTCCCACAAAGGCACAGTAGCTTGTGTACATTGGGACCGCACATTGTATGCTTCCTTAACCGTAAATTCTCGCTTTTGCTTCCAACCCCAACAAATTCTATCTATAAAACCAGGGGATAAGGGACCCAATCCTTCTATCCACTCATCGTTCCAGAAGTCGATTGATCGACCATCTCCCAAGACATCATTCCATACGAGGCATAGACTCTTCCATAGCCACGATCCATTCTGTGGAGGTAAGGAGTTCGGTATTCTATCAGAGATTTTATATTTAGCTCGAATCAGCCGAACCCATAGTTGGTCTACCTGCGTCTCCAGCATAAATGCCAGTTTCATGATGAAAGCTTTGTTATGGTGATGTAGTTTTCGAAATCCCAGTCCCCCACACCTTGGCTTTCGATATACCTCCTCCCAATTAACCAAATGAATCCCTTTTCTTTCTTCTGATTGTCCCCAAATGAAGTTTGTAATTCGTCGCCCAGCTTGTTACATATGTTTTTCGGTAGAGCTGTGGTCAGCATTGAATGGAGGGGTACCGCAGCTAATACCGACTTGGCTAATATGATTCTCCCAGCAAAAGAAAGGTTTTTTGCACCCCCAACCCGAAAGTCTAGTGTCGGTTTTGTCCAAGAGGTAATTGTACGTACCATTAGTTACCCTGCCATGGAGAATTGGCACTCCTAAATACTTGCCAATGTTCGACACTTGGATGAGCACTGATATCATCTCGTAATTCTTCGGAGACATTGTGTGAAAAGAAGATGTTAGTCTTTGCAATGCTAACCTTATGTCCCGAGCATACGCAAAATTCTTCCAATACTCGTTGTATAACGTCAAGTTGGTCTAAGGAAGCTTCAGCAACTAATATTAGATCATCAGTAAAGAAGAGATGGGAAATAGGGGGTGCCGAACGTGTGACTTTAATTAGTTTCCATACACAGTTATTCAGTGACGGAGCCAAGATTTGGGGTGGGGGGCAAACTATAAATATTTGAAAGTATGGGGGCAAATTCATAAATAAACTAATTTTTAAAGAAATTTAAATAGGGGGACAAAGGTGGAAAAAAAATTCTTCGGGGTGGGGAGGGGTTATTGACTTCGGTTTGAATAGTGTTGGCAAGTCGCTTTATGCATAAAACAAAAATATATAGCGATAACAGGTCACCCTGTCTAATCCCACGAGTTGGTTTGAAGGAAGTTGAACCAGTCTCGTTCTATAGGATTTATGTAGAGACAGAGGTGATGCAACTCATGATAACTCTATGTAACTTGTCCGGGACGCCTAGCTCACTTAATGTATCATCAATAAAAGATCATTCAAGTCTGTCGTAAGCTTTCTCAAGATCTATTTTAATCTCCATCCATCCAATCCTTCTTTTTTTCGTCGCATGGAATGAATTACCTCTTGTGCAATTACCACATTGTCTGAAATTGATCTTCTCGGTACAAAACTGGTCTGACTTTCTGAGACCTAATTTGCTAGTAAAGGTTTAAGACGATTGACAATTACCTTGCTAAGTATCTTGTAAATGACTGTAAATAAGCTAATAGGTCAAAATTGGGAAATGGATTCCCGTGCTTCAACCTTAGGTAATAGTACTAAAAATGTACGGTTCAGTTCCTCATCTACCATTCCAGATTCAAACATGTCCGTAATCTTTGCATGGATGCTTTCACCAACCAATTCCCAATTACATTGGAAGAAAGATGCATGGAAACCGTCTACCCCTGGGACCTTAGCTGGGGCCATATTGAATAGGGCAGTTCGAATCTCGTCAAATGCAACGGGCAAGGCTAGAGCATGCGCCACAGAGCTAGTGACCACCTCAAACATACCTCGCACGTTATATGAGTGCCCCATTGCACCGGAGCTAGAGAATAAGTTGACAAAAAAGGACGCTGCCATTTTTCGTAGCTGTTCTTGGTTAGTGCACCGAGAACCATCCGGGTGCTTAAGAGTTGGAATAGAATTAGCTTTGCGCCGCCCCTTAGCTTGTGCATGAAAGTATTTTGTATTCCGGTCCTCATCAATAATCCATTGGCACCTAGCCTTTTGCATCCATAAGGATTCTTCTTGCTCCAAACCCGCATCTAATTCTGCTCAGAGCTCTTTTTCAAGTTCAGTGAGGAATATCGAGTGTCGAGTGGAAAGATATTTATCAATACCTCGGAGTCTTGTTAAAAGTAATTTTTTCTTTTTCCCAATATGGCCGAACTCATTAATGTTCCATTCTGCCAGAATAGTCCTTAGATGGTTCAAGTTTTCTACCAATGGGAGATCTGGGCACCAATTCTGATGTAGGAGATTGCCAAAATCTGGGTGGTTTTGCCAAGCCATAATAAATTTGAATGATCGAGTTCTTGCTTGGGAAGTTTGAAGTTAAGTGCAGAGCAAGATAGGTCGGTGGTCATGTAATAACCCATTTCATCCGGGTTACCCAAATCCGAGACCAAAACCCGGTTCAAAACCATAACCTAACCCGACCCAGGAAACCAAAAACCCTAAATAACCAAGCCATCAATCGGCAGCGCCGCCGCCGCCACTTTCCTCCACTATCGCCGCCGCCGTCACCAGCAAACCACCCGAAACTCTAAAGTAAACCTAATCCCTAAATTAATTTGACCCTAAAGCAAACCCTAAATTAATTAACCCTAAACAAAAAAAATCATCAAAATCAAACCTAACCCATTCTCCTATTACAACCACCCACTGCCTCACCCATACCTCTGCCAAAACCATTCCCAATCCCCACATATCTGGCCATACCTTCAACCACATCCCAAAAATTCAGCTGCCACATATATGCTAGAATAGAAAATGAGGAGTTGTTATCTTGAATGGGTTATAAAACCGAAAGGGAAACAAATGTAAAAAAAAAAGGAAGGGGTTTTTTTCGAGAGTAAAAAAAATCTGTAGAAAAGGGGGATTTCAAAAAATTTGTAAGTAGATTCAATAAAAATTTCAGATTGAAATTTCAAATCCAATTTCTGCATCTTTAAGCTTTCGAATCTAAACTAAAAATCAATTTTTTTTTAGTTTCAAAAATCAAAACTTTTTGTTGATTTTAAATCTAAAATAAAAGAAAAGAAGGTTCGAACTTACCGGGTTGTTTAGGGTTATTGTGGGCTCGCCGGGATCATCCGACCTCCGCCACGAGGCCACCGTGCCAATGACGGCGTTGAGATGGCGAAGTACAGCCGCCGTCGAGACTGTTGAGGGAAAGAGGGAGAAGAGCCTGAATGTTTAGAAATAGTTTTTTTTTTATTTTGAATCCGTATCAAAAACCTATAACATATTTGTTTTAAGCCTACACATGAAACGACACCGTATAGGCCAGACCCGACCCGCGGTGACCTGGACCCAGGGGAGGATCCGCTTGTTCTGTTTTGGGCAAATTACCCTCCAGACCCTCAAGCTATTCTCCCGCCTTCATTTTTTGATATGGGATAATTTCTCTTTTGATCCTTTTGTTCTTTTAGCGCGTTTAAAATCGTCCCCTTTTTGTTCTTTTTGTAGCTTTTAATTTCCGTTTCATTTCAATTCGGCCACCTTTGTTTTATCATTTAATTTCCATCACTTTATTTCTGTTAGTTTATATGTATTTCTTTATATTTCGTATCTGTTGCATTTTAGTCCTATTTTATATCTTCCCATGTCATATAAATTATTAATCCATGCATTATAGCCCTTAATATTTAATTCCATGATGTTTTATATGTTTTAGTTTGAATCATGCATCATCATCATCATCATCATTATTATTATTATTATTATTATTATTATTATTATTATTATTATTATCATTATTATATGCATATAATATATTATTATACAAAGTAATTTATTTTGTACATATTATACATTGATATAAGATATAGGTGTGTATATATATGTGTTTTTATCTATGTCATATTTTTATGTATAATAACTTTATTATTTTTTTATATTATGTATATGATTTTATGCTTATTTGTAAAAATATGTATAGTATTTTATCTAATTACTACATTTATAATATAAATAAATACATTTTTTTAAATAATAACATATATAAACTATTAACTTTAAATATATCTAGATATTTTTATAGGTATAAGTATTAAATATTTTACCTTAATTATTATATTTTTAAGTTATATTAATATTTATGTATGTATGTTTCAGATTAGTATTTTATTTATGTTAGATTAGTATTTTATTATGTTAGTATTTATTTATATTTTTATCGCATTGTATTTATTCATGCTTGTCATGTTTTAAGTTGCATTTCGAATATATTATTGTCAATGCGGTGCCCTTTTATTCGAGCGTAAACGTGGTCAGTATCAAGCGTAGTGATGGTGGTCTTTCGGTTTACTCTCGAATAACAGGGCCTTTAAAATCTACTCGCCCTTATAACCAAATTTTAATTTAATTGTCACTTTAATCCGGAAAGTTTAATATTAATAAAGCGGTAATTATTAAAGTACCAATTTTGGGCGGTGTGGGGTGCTAATCCTTCCCCATCCGTAACCGACTCCCGAACCCGATATTTTTAAAATATCTGGTTTTTATGGTGCTCAGCCTACTTTAGCGGCCGGTGGCGACTCCATTTTAAGATAATACATTTTTTTTCTAAAACCTTAATGGAAGACATTTCTTAAAATACCCAAAAGACCCCAAACACCTTAAAACCTCATTTTTTAGCGAAGACGCTCGAAAAAGGATCGCTATAGATGGTGACTATGTTGGGGACATTTTTTTTGGTCTTCAAAATTAAAAGAAAGTCGAGCTTTTTTAAATAATTATCGCTTTACTAATATTGGAAATTCTGGACTAAAGTGACTATTAAATTAACATTTGGTTATAATTGCGTGTTTATTTTAACGCACTTAAAATTTGGCATATAAACCCGTCCTTTTAAGTGGGGGAAAATGCTAGTGCTTTCGTGTGGATATCGTTCCTCCGTATGGGCCTAGCAAGTACCTTCGGGGCTCGAGTACCTTATATTTTGGTGAGGATATTGTTCATTCGTATGGGTATAAGCGAGTGGGTCCCCCTGAGTTGAACCCGGTTGAAGGGAGCCTATAATGGGTGATGACCAGGGGCCTTGCTACTCTTAGTAGGGGACAACAAGGACAATTCGAGTACCTCTTAGCACCAAAATTGCATGTAGAGAATATAGAAAGCCCACCCTTTTAAAGCCATACGGATAACTTAGGTGTTTTAGATGGGATAAATAGGATTGCTCTGCTTGTTGCCTTATCTACTTCGCTTTTTATTTATGTATCTATTGAGTTTATTCGGTGTTAACTCATTTCTTTTTTTTGTTTTATTTTTTACTTTACACATACTTTTGTTGCATTAGCATTGCATGACATAAAGATGTTGGTTCAAGTGGTTTGCTCAATCAGAAATCTTTCATTAATTTATTCATTTGATTATTTTAATTTCAAATTGACCCATTTTTATGATCACATCATATCTGTTCATTTTGGCATTCATTGCATTGCATATCATGACATTTTGATTTTTGCATTGGTGCATTCGCATATAGGACATATACTTTGTTTTTCTACATGCATTCATTTTGAGACTGATCCTCGGGATGCCCTGTGACAGCAATACTGGGAAATACGAAAGATCAATCGATTCAACATCCATACAGAAAAAGAAGTAAGACAAAGATGGCAAATGAAGACAGACTTGATATGATTGAGCAGAACCAGAAGACTTTGTAGGTAGATTTAACCCAAAAACTGGAGGACCAGTTAGCCAAAGCCTAGCAAGAGATAAATGATTAGTTTGCGAAATCTCAACAAGACATACTCGGTAAATTGGCACAGATGCTCGGATGCAAGTTTCCTGAACAAGGAGAGGCTTCTGCGATTGGCCTTGGGCAGGTCCCGGCGAGGAAAATGAAGATCTTATATATCCTCTAGGGTTCACTCCTACAAAAGCTAAAAATCAAACCAAGCCTCAAGTGGTAATTTCTATGGAAAAATCTCAACCACTTCAGGCCAGCGCCCCTATCCCGGCAAATTTTCCCGCCGCATCAGAAGCTAAGCTAGGAGGCAATTAGGCTGAAAATTTTGCCTTCGAGATGGATCAGTTGATTGAATCTAACAAATTAAGAAATGAGCCGTCGAAAGAGATCGAGGAGTGTTGCAAACGACTTGAAGAAAAAATGCAAGCCATGGAGATAGAGGATACCTTTAGTGGTTTCAATGCCAGTGAACTCAGTCTTGTCCCAGATTTGGTATTACCTCCAAAATTCAAGATCCCAGAGTTTAAAAAGTATGATGGAACTGTTGCCCTCGCGCTCACCTCACTATGTTCTGTAGGAGGATGGCATGATACGGAAGAGACGACAATCTATTAATACAATGTTTTCAGGATAGTCTATCAGGATCTGTCGTCTGATGGTATAATCAGTTGAGCCGCCATCAGATAAAATCATGGAAAGACTTGGCTAGAGCCTTTATGGAGCAGTACCCACATGTCAGTGATATGGTACCTGATCGTTGGACTCTGCAACACATGAAACATAGGTCTAATGAAAGCTTCAGATAGTACGCGCAACGTTGGAGAGATGTAGCTGCACAAGTCTAACCCTCTCTCGGTGAGAAAAAAATATTAGTCATATCCATCCAAACTTTGGAGGGTCCTATCTTAGACCGCCTTATAGGTAATGCAACTACCAACTTTGCCGATCTAGTGCTGTCTAGTGAGCTCATTGAAAATGCCGTTAAAAGTGGAAAGATCGATGTTGGTGGAAGTTTGTCTCACAAGAAGCCTTCATATGGGAAGAGAGACAATGAGGTGAACTCGTTAGGAGTTTATAATGTTGGTTATTCAAAGCCGATGACAGTGGTCCCTCCCAAAGTTGCAAATGCTCAAAGTTCTTCAAGGCAGGATCCGAGTCAGAAAAAGAACACTGAGAAAATAGAGTTTACTCCACTACCAATTTCGTACGGAAATTTGTACAAAGAGCTGCTCAATGCACACGTAGTGGCACCTTTCTACCAAGCCCTATTACAACCTCCATTCTCGAAATGGTATGATCACAGCGCAAGATGTGATTATCATGCGGGACAAGTTGGCCACTCAATTAAAAATTGTTGGGGCTTTAAGATGCTAATAGAGAGGTATATCAAGCTCGGTATTGTAATTATTAAAAATCATGCAGGGCTATCTACTATTAGGAACCCCTTACCGAAGCATGAAGGTACCAATTAAAATTTTTGATGACCAGATGTGAGTGCATTCCTTGTTATGACTCTCTTTTTTTGGCTAGGCTAGTCGTCAAATTATTTTGACCATGACCAATAGGTCCATTGTAGTTTTTACCTCTTTCAAATCAATACTTTTTAGACCAGTCTCGCCATCCTAAGCCCAAAGGTAGTGAGAATCTTTTGTAAGGGCCAAAAACTACAAGTTTCAATGAAATATGCATTTTGTTAAAATATTTCGATCGCACTCCTACATAACCAGAAGCTAAAAAAATGATGGAAAATGAGTTAAGCTGCTAAGGACCAAATATGGGGGCATTATGTTAAGATTTTCAAGTAATGTTCTATATGGGAATTTTTGGGGCATTTTCCTGAAGATATTGACTTCAAGGAAGAAGATTGGACCTAAGTGAGACTGGGGCATCCTTGTGAACAAAGCCAATTGCCCAACAGGACTAGTAGAAAGTCGAGGGTATCCCTTTGAGGGCCACAAAAAATGTCGTATTCATACATTTAGCTGCATTCATCTTGTAAATCATTTTTGGTACACATTGAAAACCATCATGCATTTAGATTTAGTACATACGTCAAAGTCACCACACATTTAGAATAGATTCATGCATTGAAGATACATTCATTTTTTGCTTGTATATATAAACAGGTTCGAAGAAGAGATAAAACATCCTCAACATGGGGGCAATCACGATGGCCAACCTTAGTATTGGATGAGGCCAAACAAAAGATGCTGAAAGAACTAAATAGAAGATACCAACAACAAAATTTTTGAACATTTACTGACTAATGTTTTTTTTCATTTTCAGGTCACGCATCTCCGCCAGTAGAGTAGCAGAAGTAACTTTTTTCGGATCTTACTTTTATCATTGGTGATAGGACAACATTTTTAGATTTTGCTTTACCGTTGATGGTGAAGCAGTTCAAATTTTAAAGATCTCATTTCTCCGTTGATGGTGCAGTAGACCAAATTTTTATCAAGGTCTCATTTTTTCGTTGATGGTACAACTATACCAATTTTCTTCCTCGGATCTTGTCTCCTCCTTATAGTTGTAGGTTAAAAAAATCAATCAAAGAAAAAAATTTTAAAAAAATTGAAAAAAGAAAGTTCGAAAAAAAATCAATCATGCTCCTCCGTTGATGGTGTAGTGTGGTTTAGGTTGGTGTTATGATTCTCCGTTGATAGCGTCGTGGAATCTGAATTATCCGATCTTGTCCCTCCGTTGATGGTGTGGCTGGGGTCCAAGTTGCTGAAATCTAATCTTGCTCCTCTGTTGATGGTGTAGTAGGATTCTATTTAGTGTTTTGTTTCTCCGTTGATGGCGAGGTAGAATCCAAATTATCATCCGATCTTGTCCCTCCGTTGATGGTGTGGCTAGGTCAAAGTTGCTGCTATTCAATCATGCTCCTCCGTTGATGGTGTAGTAGGGTTCCATTTAGTGTTTTGTTTCTCCGTTGATGGCGAGGTAGAATCCAAATAATTATCCGATCTCGTCCCTCCGTTGATAGTGTAGCTGGGTCCAAGTTGCTGAAAACAAATCATGCTCCTTCGTTGATGGTGTAGTGTGGATCGAGTTGGTGTTCTACTTTTCCGTTGATGGCGAGGAAGAATCCAAATAATTATCCGATCCTGTCCCTCTGTTGAAGGTGTGGTTGGGTCCAAGTTGCTGAAAACAAATCATGCTCCTCCATTGATGGTGTAGTGTGGTTCGAGTTGGTGTTCTGCTTCTCCGTTGATGGTGTAGTAGAATTTAAATTATTATTTGATCTTGTCCCTCCGTTGATGGTGTGGCTGGGGTCCAAGTTGTCGAAATCAAATCATGCTCATTCGTTGATGGTGTAGTGTGGTTTAAGTTGGTGTTCTGCTTCTCCGTTGATGGTGTCGTGGAATCCGAATTATTTGATCTTGTCCCTCCGTTGATGATGTGGCTAGGGTCCAAGTTGCTGAAATCCAATCATGCTCCTCCGTTAATGGTGTAGTAGGATTCCAGTTAGTGTTCTGCTTCTCCGTTGATGGCGAGGTAAAATCCAAATTATCATTCGATCTTGTCCCTCCGTTGATGGTGTGGCTAGGTCCAAGTTGCTGCTATTCAATCCTGCTCCCCCGTTGATGGTGTAGTAGGGTTCCATTTAGTGTTCTGCTTCTCCGTTGATGGCGAGGTAGAATCCAAATTATCATCTGATCTTGTCCTTCGGTTGATAGTGTGGCTAGGTCCAAATTGCTGTTATTCAATCCTACTCCTCCGTTGATGGTGTAGTAGGGTCCCAGTTAGTGTTATGCTTCTCCGTTGATGGTGTGGTGGAATACAAATTGTTATCTGTTCCTTTCCCTCCGTTGATGGTGTGGATGAGTCCAAGTTACTATCATCCGATCTTACTCCTCCGTTGATGGTGTAGTAGGGTCCAAAATGTTATTATTCGATCTTACCCTTCCGTTGATGGTGTGGTTAGATCCAAATTTACTGACTTTCAAGTTCCCTTTATTAATGTTGTAGCTAGAAAATAATTAAAAAAAAGAAAAATAAAAGAAAAATAAAGAAAAATGAGAAAAAAGAAAAAAAGAAAAGCAAGAAAAAGAAAAAATGAGAAGAAAAAATGAAAAAAAGAAAAAAAAGGAAAAAAGAAGAAAAAAATCAAAATGAGCTTTCAGTATTATGATCTTGTCTCTTCGTCGGAGTTGTAACTAGATCAAACATCAGAACTTTCATCCATCGATCTTGTCTCTTCGTTAGTGTTGCAGCTGGGTCGAAGTTTCTTTAGGTATAGCTCATTGTTAATAATGTAGCAAGTTGCACTCATTTTGCTTCCCCAACAAACAACTCACATTTTGAAGATTTTGCTTCCCCAAGAGTGACAAGGTGGACCAACCAATACAAGAAAGAAAACCTGCATCAAAGAGAAAGAAGATCTACTGAAGAAAGAATACATATGTCAAGGGAAGATAATCAACCAAACCGGATGAAACATGTCATTTTTAGTATTTACTTCGTTGCCGTTACACAACAACAATCAAAGAGGGGCAGCTGTAATAACCCATTTCATCCGGGTTACCCAAACCCGAGACCAAAACCCAGTTCAGAACCATAACCTAACCCGACCCGACCCAGGAAACCAAAAACCCTAAATAACCAAGCCACCAATCTGCCGCACCGCCGCCGTCACTTTCCTCCACTACCGTCGCCGCCGTCACAGGCAAACCACCTGAAACTCTGAAGTAAACCTAATCCCTAAATTAATTTAACCCTAAAACAAACCCTAAATTAATTAACCCTAAACCAAAAAAATCATCAAAATCAAACCTAACCCATACCCCTATTACAACCACCCACTATCTCACCCATACCTCTGCCAAAACCATTCCCTATCCCCACCATATCCGGCCATACCTTCAACCACATCCCAAAAATTCAGCTGCCACATATCTGCTAGAATAGAAAATTATGAGTTGTTATCCTGAATGGGTTATAAAACCGAAAGGGAAACAAATGTAAAAAAAAGAAGGAAATGGTTTTTTTCATGAGTAAAAAAAATCTGTAGAAAATGGGGATTTCAAAAAATTTGTAAGTAGATTCAATAAAAATTTCAGATTGAAATTTCAAATCCAATTTCTGCATCTTTAAGCTTCCGAATCTAAACTAAAAAATAGTTTTTTAGTTTAAAAAATCAAAACTTTTCGTTGATTTTAAATCTAAAATAAAAGAGATGAAGTTTCGAACTTATCGGGTTGTTTAGGGTCACCGTGGGCTCGCCAGGATCATCCGACCTCCCCTGAGGCCACCGTGCTAATGACGACGTTGAGATGGCGAAGTACGGTCGTCGTCGAGTCTGTTGAGGGAAAGAGGGAGGAGAGCCTGAGTGTTTAGAAATAGGGTTTGTTTTTTTTTAAATTTTGAATATGTATTAAATACCTATAACATATTTGTTTTAAGCCTACACATGAAACGACGCCGTATAGGCCAGACCCGACCAGCGGTGACCCGGACCCAAGGAAGGACCCACGTGTTCTATTTTGGGCAAATTACCCTCCAAACCCTCAAGCTATTCTCCCGCCTTCATTTTTTGATATGGGATAATTTCTCTTTTGATCCTTCTATTCTTTTAGCGCGTTTAAAATCGTCCATTTTTTGTTCTTTTCGTAGCTTTTAATTTCCGTTTCATTTCAATTCGGCCACCTTTGTTTTATCATTTAATTTTCATCACTTTATTTCTGTTAGTTTATATTTATTTCTTTATATTTTGTACATGTTGCATTTTAGTCCTATTTTATATCTTCTCATGCCATGTAAATTATTAATCCATGCATTCTAGCCCTATTTTAGTCCTATTTTATATCTTCTCATGCCATGTAAATTTTAATCCATGCATTCTAGCCCTATTTTAGTCCTATTTTAGTCCTATTTTATATCTTCTCCGTAGCACAAAGGTTGCTCTTTCTCCACTAACCCTGGGTTCCATAAGTGCCACCACTGTGGGGTCATTATCTTTCACAAAACGCTTGAAGTGTTGACGAAATTCAGGGCTCCCCACCCCTTGACTATTCCAAGTAAAAAATTTAATCATATTGACTGGTGTAGGATAAGAGAACCCTAAATCTCCATTGAGTTTAATAGAGTGGACATATCGGCCTCTCTAGCATCGGTCGTATTGGGCTGCATCAGCAGTACTTGGACCACTAAGTGAACCGGCCAACGTTGAGTTAGTGGCCTTATCACATAGAGTCAGTGTATCATCCTTCCGAGCATGTACCCCCACTGGTTTATCCAACGTGTTTGCATCTTTAGGAAACTAGTCCAAAAGAAATGGTGTAACCGGTGCCTTGGTTGCAGTCTGCTTTCGAGCATATAGTGGTAATTTTGGCGATCCCCTCACTGTTTTCCGAATTGGTCCAATCTTTGAGCCTAAACGTTTCCCTCTTCCCTGAATGGTCGCATCTCCCTCCTCAACAATAGTTATTGCTTTGTGTAGCAACCTTTTTAAAAATTAAAATTCGAGTTATGAAAAGTAAAAATTTGATTTTATAAAAAAATAAATTAGTGTTTGGAATTTTTTTAGTTTTTTTAAAAATGAAATTAAATAAAATTTGTGGAAATTTTGGAGTTTTGAAAATAAAATTTGGAGTTGCCACCGGTCATTTTAAAAGGGGTAGACCGGACACCAAAAAATCAAACCAGAGATAAAAATAGGTCCGGGAGTCGGTTACGGATGGGGAATGATTAAACACCTTACACCGCCCAAAATTAGTACCAAAAAATATTACCGCCTTTTTTAATATTGAATTTTCTGAAATAAAGTGATTCAAATCAAAATTTGGTTATACATGCGAGTAAATTTTAAGGGGCTCGTTATTCGAGAATAAACGAAAAACCACCACAACTACGCTTGATACTAGACACATTTACTCTCGAATAAAGAGACACCGCATTAACAGTTTATATCCCGGTATGCAACATATAACACATGGCATGACAAATATAAGAATAAGGCATCATGATAAATGCATGAACAATATGTATTAAATATGCATGGGCAATTTCAAGTATGTTAAAATAAATACAAAGGCAATGCAAAAGATAAACACATAGCATGAATGTACATATAACGTATAAAATATATTATATTTATAAACCACATTATAAAAGAATAAGGACACAGTAGTATATATAAAAAGCATATTATGTATATATATATATATATGTAAATTTATGAAAATACGATTATATCACCCACAACTATATATACGATATAATATATACATAGATTATACTACACGAACACATATATAGGAGACCAAAATAAGCATTCGAACCAACTAACACTAACCATGTAAATATAAGCAAATAAATAAATAAAGGGCTGAAATTAAATTAAATTTAAGAACAATGCTAGAAATTAAAGAATGCGTGCAAATACAAGGGAACTAAACAAGCAAATAACCCACAAGATTGGGACCAAATTAAAAAACAAAACTGAAATTAAAGGGCTAAATAGGGGATTAAAGCATTTGAAAATGATTAAAAACAAAGAAAGGGAAAAAATTAAAACTTTTCAAAAACAACAGGGACGGATGACGTAGTTTAGAAAGACGGAAGGGCCCAGGGAGCTAATACGAAACGCGGAGGGCCTTAAAGGTAATAAAACCATTTAAAAAACCTTAATTAACTCTGAGAGGGGGACGAAATTGAGAGATTTTGGAAACCTATAGGGGCCGTGAAGGTTATTTTAAAAAGCGAAAACCCCGAAGAGATAATAAATTGGGACGGAGGTCCTTAAAGGGCTATTAACCCATTTTTTGTTTTTAAAACGATATATAGCATACTTTTCGGCCGAAACATAGGCCCTTTGGGCCATTGGATAAGCTACCACACTCTCTCTAGACTACTTACTCTCTGCCCTCTCTCTTCTATTCAATTGACAACCCAAAAACCAGTGCCCCGGCCGCCACCAAACTCAGATCACGACAGGAGCTCTGTTGTTTCTGCCACCGCTAGCCAGCGCCAAAGCCTTAAAAAACCACCTCGAACCCTTCTCTCTCTAAAAACCAAAAAAGAAATCGTGCTTTAGAAAAAAAATCAGATCAAAAGCTCCTTTCTTTCTGAAAACGAAACAACGAACCCCCCCTTTTTAAAAATCCTATTCGTCAAATTCACCACTATTAGCCTTGAAGGCCAAGGGTTTATCACAGGACGAAGGCGCATCCATCATCGGGACCCTAGGACGGCGCCAGCAACCCAAACGGCGAAAGATAATAAAATAAAAACCCTCATTCCAATATGCTTATGCTTCGAAATAAAAACAAGGGAAAAGATACCTCTGATCTTTTAGTTTTTTAATGGATTTTGTGCTGTTATTAATTTAGGATATTTATTATATTTATTTATTATTTAAGAGAAAATATTATATAGTTATATATAGTAGGATAAAATTTGGGTATTACATAACAGAGAGGAAAGTCTATTCTCAGTCCTCACCCCTATACTGTTTAGGTTAGCAGCAGTTTTTTTATCCTGCGACGTCTTGTTTCAGCAATCATCCAAGGCCCATACGGCTCAACCACTGATGGTTGATTTATAGTATCCTCTACCCTAGTAGGGGTGACCCTATCTTGGTTTTTCCCTGAAGCATAACAATCCTCCTTTGAGTGTCCATACAAAACACACTGGTAGCAAATCTGCTGTAATCCTTAATATGCTAGGCGTTGCATAAAGCCGTCTATTCCGATGCATGATAAAAGTGATTTCTTTAGATTCACAAGCACCGTTAGTCTAGCAAACTTCCCACGATCTCCGCCTGCTGTATTGTAATCTACTTTGAGAACATGTAATGACAGGAGCTATTTGTTGAAATAGTACTTTTGGGTAGTAACAATACAATCTAACCCACACCATAACCTTCGAGGGATGGCTTTGGGATGTAGAGAATTCTCTACTCCATGGCTGCACTGTTAGATAGCTTTCAAACATTGTCCGGGGTCCTGCCGTCAGTGCTTGGCTGTAATCCTCAGTTTTAGTGAATTTAACTAGGAAATAATCGTTGTTCAGGTCTACTAGCAGCACTTTTCCACAAGGCTTCCGTAGGGATTGAATTTTATTCCATAGGACACAATATCCCTATCGACCTACCTAGCAACCTCACTATGATTGTTTTACTCGTGTTTTTATCCACCAAATCATGTAGGCGATCTGAGAACTTAATAGCCGGATATAGAATCACAACATCACCATCATGTAGAATGATCTCCTCCTCATCTAGCCCATCCATGGTGCCGATTACAGATTCCTTGTCACCTGTAACAAGTGCCGCATATGAGAACTTTGTCCTTTTGTCATTAGGTTACCTTTGTCCACAGCCATTGCCTCCCGCATCTCTCCCACAGCCTTATTCAAGTCTTCCTATGTTTCGGGAACAACCTCCTCAATAATCATATCAGGTGTAGCAACAGAAACCCTAATCTCATGATCATCCAGTTCTACTTCATCTTTATTCTTTTCTTTCTTTGTCGCCCTCTGATCCACCGTCGGCACCGGAGAACAGGGACCGTTCAAGTGCCGGTTGAGAAACCACAATCGGCGCAGTCAAGTTTCGTAGCCCTAACCCTATTGTACTCATCACGTCTTCCCTACAATAAGAGATTAAATCATCTGTCATTTTAGTATTTTTATATGTGCCCAACATTAAAAATTAACCTTAAGATTTAGCCATAAATTTTAACTAAACCCTAAAATTAAATCATAAACCTTTATCTTAAACTCTAACACTAAATCATAAACTTATTTTTTTAGTGTTGGTACATACATAGAGACAATGAATTTCTATTCCTAAACCAAGGCCCCATCGACAATCGAATCATGTTTTATTTTTTCTTATGAAAATATATTTATGCATTTTTAACATTTAATTCAATTATAATGTAGTATCTTAGTCTGATTTTAAATTTAGATAAACTCATGTACACTTGTAAACTACGCTGTTTGAACTCGTTTACCTTTACCAATTACCATTGAGATCACTCAATGTATTCAACATTATGCATGTTTGAGCTAATTACAACAGACATACCCTAAATTGTGTCATTTATTATAAATCAATCCCTAAACTTTTGAATGCTTTAATTTCACCCTTATGCCTTTCGTTATAAATTGGTTCTCAAACTTTTGAACATTTCAATCCCATCCCCAAACTATGACTCTTATTTTAAATTGGTCTCAAACATTTAGATGTTACAATTTCATCCTCAAACTATCAATACATGTTAATCACATAATCTGTTAATAAAAGCGTTGAAAATTTGTTAAATGTCCTGATGTGTTTTATGTGATAATTAAGGTTGTATCACATCATCAAAACTATCATTTAAAATAAACTTGAAAGGTTGTTTGATTTTATTCCTCTCAATTTGTTCGGAATTTTTTACATTTTAAAGTTAAATCATTTTTTTTATGTAAACTTAAAATTAATTATTGTTTGTACTTTTTACGACATTATATTATACACCTCAATGTTTACATGACAGATATATATATATATAATTTGATATGAGATTAGAACGTTCAAGAGTTTGAAAACCAATTTAGAATGAAAATTTCATGTTAATGATTAAATTAATACGTTTAAAAGTTTAGGGTCTAATTCAAAATAAAACTTTAGCCCAAAAAAATAAAATAAAACTCATAATTTTAAAACATATGATACAATTAACTATAATTTTTTTCAGTGTCATACTTCTTAATTTTCTTCAATTATATTTTAGATAAGTTGATAGCTAAAAGCAGGGTTATTACGTACTCATTGCCAGGGGTCTGGCTCCTAGAAATTTAATAAATTAACATTTAAAAATTTTAATTCGTTTCTTTCAAAAAAATTAAAAATATATTATATTTGAGATTTTTAATATTTTAAGTAATTCATTCTTACAATTTTTAAAATTCTCGTCAAGTTTCAAGTTTTTTTAAAAAAATAGTTAAACTTCTATTCTTTAAAAAGAAATTTAAACTGAACCTTCAAGTTTATAAAAAAAAAACTTTAACTTAGGCATCTGATATTTTTACCGAAATCTTCCGCTACTAATTACATAGTTGAAGAATCATGATCCTCTAAACGCACTCCACTATAGTAGAGGGACTAATGTAGTATTTTTACCAATTAATTCCATGCTAAACATGATTGCTGAAATGTTTGTGCGTGCTTCTGTTTTGGACGATAAGAAAAGAAAAAGATGAAAATAGAAAACTCATCTCCATTTTCAAGGTCATTTTCCCACACAAAACCAAAGACCCAAATCTACAAATCCAGAAATGAAAAACAAAATCAACAAATCATATATATATATATATATATATATATATATATTTCACTCATTACAAACTGATAAAGCTCTCACCATAATCGCCATAGCTTTGATCTTCATTTGCCGAGACAATATATATTCAGCCGTCTCCACGAAAAGACCTTCGAACCCCATTGATCCGTCGCATGTTATCCAACGCAAATGCACATGGGCAACCCACATGATTCCACTTCCACACCACCACCACCACCAGCCGCCGCCGCCGTCGCCCCACCTTCTAAACCACCGCTTTTCGTCTCCTTGATCTCCTCCAACACACCCTGGATTATTCCTCCCCGAAACTTTTCCAAATTCAATGCACGTAATTTGGTTTATGTAAATCGTGGTCTCATTCCAGCTCAACCAGCATTGGCTTTCCGCCACGTTTTCAATATAAAAAATAGGTTTCTTTTTAGTTTAACTATCGGTATCTAGCTCATTGGCTCACTAATTCGGATCGAGTAATGTTGAGACATGTTATGAGGAGGCCTCTCAACCTAATTTGTTCCATTCACAATATTAAAATTTGAACATCTAATCTTATGTAAGAGATCTAGTGCCTCGTCCACTAGACTACCGGTTGTTGGTAAAAGCATATGCTTCTTTTACTATCTATTCTATGGGTTTGTGGTTGTCCTTCAAGTACTGTTATTTTAAGGTTCGAACATGGTCTATTATTTAGATTGCATGTCATTACTATTACATCTAACATATGTTTATGAAGAATAGAAATCATCTGTTCTTTTAGTGCCTTTTTATGCTCAACACTAAAAAACTAGATCATACACTCTAACTCTAATTCTAAACCCTAAGCATAATCCTAAATTTGGTGCCCCTATGCCCAAAGCTAAAAAATTAAATCCTAAGCCCTAAGCATAATCCTAAATTTTAATTCTTAAATTTTAAACCCTAAATCCTATAAACTAAATCCTATACCATACACTCTAATCCTAAATTTTAAACCTAAACCCTAAACCTATTTTTTTAGCTTTAGGGCATACATATGAGCACCAAAAAGGGACAAGGGATTTATCTTCGTTGATGAATTCAAGTATTTTAATATTTAATTTGAATAGCTCGTGAGATATGAGTACATCTGTCCAATTTCGAATATAGATCTCTATTAGGAGTGCATGTGCATTAATATTGCATCCAACACTTGATATCAAAGGGTTAGAATATACTAACACAGTATAAAACTTAAAAGTTTTACACGTTTTCACTTTTTTCTAGTAAAAATCATCGTATTAGGTACTAATGATCATAGTCATCCATTTTCACTAATCCAATGATCTAAAAAAAGTAAAACTTAAAAGTTTTACATTGTGAGAACAGATCTTATCATTGTATTAAATCTTTTAATTTTAAAACTCTAAAAATGCAACAATGAAATGAAAGAACAATTTATAATATTTCTGAAGCTCTAGGGAATTGAAAGGGCAACTAAAAAATCAAATTCAAAATTAAACATAAGAATCAAACCTATATTTTTACTGGTGCACAAGCTTAATCAAGCTAATTGAACATGAAATAAAACCTCTAATTTCAAAACGAATTGGACATCTCTTGAACTCGACTAGATTCAATTACAAACCCTAATGATTAGCACCTGTTTTTTCACAGAACCTAGACAAGTACGTGGAGCTGAAGATTGTAAGTTGTCCCTAAATATGTAAACAAAACGTGGACAATTTAGATCCCAATGTAGGGATAAAGGTAGGAATTTATTTATTTTCTTTTTCTGACGTTCATGAACCCATAATCAAAGCAATAATGATTGTTTTGTTAAGGAATTGTAAAGATCATGTTCGAACATGTTCCGATGAAAAAGGAGGAAGGTACGTATGAAAGAATCGATGATACAGACAAATCTTAGGGACAAAGATGCATGCATCTGTGTCACTATCAACCTGGACCTAAAATTTTATGTTAGGGAGGTAAATTTATAAATTTTTAAGAAGATAAATTTATAAATTGTTAGGGGAAATAAATAGATTTTTAATAGAAAATATATAAAAAATTTAAATTATATACGAATTTTAAATTTTAAAGAGACAACCGCTCTCCAGCCCTGTCGGTCCATTCCTGCAGCCGCCGACAACATTCTGAAGCTTCTTCAAGTCATACAATCTTTTTCTTTGCTTTGTTTTCACACAAAGTCTGGACAATTGCTATACAAAGCATCGTTTCCAGGGTGTAACAACAACCGTGTTAATTAAGTTAATGCAATGGCAGAATTTCACACTTGATTTTAGAACGTCAATTACATATTTTTTAATGGATTTTGTATATATTATATAGCATAAGATTCGGATGGTAAATTTTATCATTGTATTTCTTTAATTTATAAATACATATTAATAAAAAATTAAAATTTTAAAAGAAATATTAAAATTTTTAAAATATTTGAAGGAACTAATGAAATTTTTTAAAATTTTCAAAACGCTAAACGTTAAATTTTCAAAATTTTGGAGGTAATGTCCCACCGATCCCACCGAGTTTCGTAGTTGGTTCTATACCAAACTTGAATTAAGTGGATTTTATGTTTTTTTTTTTTAATTTTATGATCAATATTGTAACAATATGCTCGATGAATTTATCAATACTAAGTAGAGTTATTTGCACCACACTCCCGAAATTATCTCTCATTTTAAATTGACTTTAAACTTTATAATGTTTTAATTTCATCTCAATTATGATTCTCGTTTTAAATTGATCCCATAATTTTGAACATTTTAATTCTATTCTTAAATTACCGTGTACGTTACACTATATCTTAGTTTTAAAAGGCGCTTCGATGAGCAAAAGGTCTCTGGAACCGAGACGCAAGGCGAAGGTGCTCGCGTTTCGTAGGCGAGGCGTCCTTTTTATCTTAAAAGTTTATAAATTAACCCTATAGCATATTTTGTACTTAAAAACATGATAATTATATTATAAATGTTAAAAGTTAAAATATTTTCTACATAAATTTGTACTTAAGCCTCAAATCAAACAAATTGATATAAGAAAGCAACCAAACATAGTTCTAATAAAAGAAATAAAAAACAATCAAAGTATCAAACATAATTCAAATAACAGTGTGATTAAATTGAGCAACTGTAATATACGATGAAGGAGCATAGAGAGAAATTAATCAAAAAAAGGATCTATAATGAACTAATTATTCTAATGTAAAATAATATTACTGATTAAACCATAAGCTCCCCTAGAAACTTTCTTTAATTTTGTTATATGAATACATTCGGGAGTCTGCATACAGTATTTATCATTCTACTAATATATTATTGGAAATGCTATTTTTACCAAGGATGGATCTTGATTCTGACAAAATCTGTCCATTCAATGTGATTCCAACAAATGGGTACATGTCAAAACCCTATTTTTACCAATATATTGGAAATGCTATTAAAACACCAAAATGAAATTTCAAACTACAAATAAGACCTACTTGATGTGAAATTAAAAAAGATGGATCTTGATTATAACCCTAACAAGGGAAAGGGGATTGGCTTGCTCACTGCACTCAGAAAAAAGAAAGAAAAACAAGACGGTGGCTGCTCACTGCACTTAAAAGGAAAAAAAGAAAAGAAAGAGAAGAATGACTTACCAGCGGCAGCGATTGGGTTACAACTTGTTGGCGACGGTGGCTAGGCTTGAAAGCGGTGGCTAAAATTTAAGGAGAGACAGAGTAATTTTAGGTTTTGTAAAAAAATAAAAACAGGGAAAATGGGATATTTCAATTAAAAAACACATGTTTTTTTATAACTACAAGAGACGTACAAGCGCTCGCCTCCCGCCTCAGGCGAAACACCCCCGAAGCGTGCGCCTCTTGCACCTCGCTCCGCCTCGACCTTTGGAGGCGTTTTTTCTGCGCCTCACAGTACCTCGCGCTTATCTTTACAACACAGCGCTATATTATTAAATAATATACATCAATGTTTACACAACACAATATTATTAATATAAAATATGATTAACCCATACTAATAATTTTTAATAAAATTAAAACGTTCAAAAATTCAAAGATTAATTTAGAATAAAAATCATAGTTGAAGTATGAATCTTCTGGAAATCAGTTTTCTTTAATTCCTACATGATATTGTAGGGAAGTTGTTATTGCAAATTCGGTGTCATCAATCCTTCAATGGAGGATTGGGGTTTCCGTATCGGAGCTCAATATCTACTATACCGTTCCTTTGCCTTCTACAAAAACCAAATCAAGGCATTTTCCCCTTTTCCATCTTTGTACTTTCTGTGATTGTATAGCTTGAATTAAGCAGCTTTTTTTAATGTATGAAATAGAGAATTTATTCAAATGCATTTGTAATGAAAGTATCTGATGAGGAGTTTGAGGATAGTGAAAGTGAGAACCAGGAGGTTTAGTGAAAGCTGCTCGATTTCATTTCGATGAATTTTATTTAAGGTATGGATAAAGGATTATGATATAACCCATATGAAGTCTTTATTTTACTCTGCTGACCAAGTAGATGAATTTTCATGTTTTTCTGTAAAATTGTTTAAATTTCAGTAGCTGCGACGATGATTCCATGATCCCTACTTGATGAATGAGTTGGGTTTGGTGGAGAGTGCCTTATATGAGCATCGGCTTGGAGTTAAGGTTTGTCGAATTAACTCATCTCGAAGAGAGCTTAAGTTTTGTGCGTGTTCATCTATGGATTACGATATGGAAATGGAATGGACTTAACTACCGGAGGAAAATCTCTGCATTAGAGACAGATTTGACTAATGAGAGTGAAAAGTCTTGTTCTGCACATTAACAATTTCTGTGAAAGCAGGAGGCCAGCAAAATGACACAATTGAGACAGCTTGACCTTGTTAATGTGAAGGAAACTGATGAGCAAAATTTGTGTTTTTCCAGTGCAAACAAGATACACCTTCAATCCTTGGGGGTGAAATCATGTAATGAAGATGAGCAAGTGAAGTTGGACGCTCTCGAAGCCGCCCCTCCTGACCTTCGGAAACTTTTATTACTCCTATTTGGGAAACTCGAGAAGGTACCGCACTGGTTTAACCCGCTAGACAAACTCAAGCGTCTGCAATTACATTGGTCTAGACTGAGGGGTGATTTTCTTCCTCACATCCAAGCATTGCCTAATCTAGGATACTTTTCCATGAGAAATGCCTACGAGGGAGAGCGATTAGACTTCCTTCAAGGATTCCATGTTGTTAAAAACCTCTGTTGTAAGATTATGTTTAATTGGTCTTGTTATATATTACATGTATATTTTTTAATTAAGTGATCTCAATGGTAAAAGATGATGATGCTCTTCATAGGTAACCCGGGTTCGAGCAATATAGTCTGCATAATGTGTGCCTTTTCAAAAGACTAAGCTTAATTAGATACCACTATATAATTACACCAGAATATTCACAAGTAAACTATGTTTTCTGCACTCAAATGAGTTCTTAAATTAAAAAAATTTACGTCAATTAAATCATGGAGCCAAGAAATTACACCAATTATGTCCTTTAACCAATTTTGGTTGTTCAGTTTCAACGGCATTTTAGCTATTTTTACCTAATATAACATAATGGTTCTGTCCTATGGCATCTGCAGTTTTATAAATTTTTGAAGGTCTCTTGGGAGAAAAAGACTAGAGTGAGGATGACGCTCTTGGGGATGCCTGCCGTGGCGCCGGTCACCTTCGGTGATTTCACCCTGTGGTCTTCTCAATGATGAGCTAGGATGTGGTCTTGATGCTGGATTTGCAGCATTTCTTCGTTTGGGGTCGGACCTTGAATCGATGAGGGTCGTGGTCGTAGCTGGGGGAGTTGATCCTCATTTTGTACTGGTGGCGGCACCCAGACATGAAATGGCAGGTGATGTTGGCTTTAATATGTGGCTCAGGCAGAGATGGACCGAGTGGCTGAGGGCATTGGTCTTGATCTTCAGGGCGGGCACGACGGTTGCAACCACATCGTGGCAGCAAGGTGCCATCAGGATTTTTGATAAAATGTGGGTTGGTTTCAACATGTGGATGAGCCATTCTGGTAATATGAATATATGACTAGAAACAAGATAAAGCAAAGGGATGAATCAGGGTAATTAGTGAAAAAGGGTTAACTCCATGGGAACTTCATGTATAGGCAAAGAATCAAACAAAAACAAAGGGAGGCAAGTAATCTTTGATGATTCCTTTTCTAGATGCTATGTTATAATAGGTTGCCTTGGCTATTCATTCTATTTCTCCTTTTTTTTCCGGACATCTTAAGAGAGGCTTTGATTCTTGCTACATGGAACTTTGCCTAGACATACTGTTTTCAAAGCCAATGAAATTAGTTTTTGGGCAAGACAACAAGACCTGTCCATATGTCGGGCGGAGTTACTGCCTAAAATTTCTTTAGTTTTCCTTGTCAAGACCCATTTTTGACTTCATTTACTATTAAAAAATCTTTTAATGTTTTTAGAATTATATTAAAAAAATGATTTATTAAATAGTAATTTGGGGTGGCTGGAAGTATTAAATGCCTCGTCAAAGGTCTGGCCAAGACAGACCGTGTAGGTAGCCCAGCCTCGGACAGATCTAATGGCAACATTTGGTGTGTGTATATGTGCATAACTACATGATATGAGATGAAATGTAGCATTCTTTTCAGAAAAAAAGGGTAATGATTAAATAAAGTTCAAAGAACTTACCATAAACGTGAAGCCCGTCTGCTTTTACATTGCACAAAGCAAAACTACAAATGGTTAATGTAAATTTGACAGTGAGACGGAGATTCCAGCTGAAGCTGAGAAGATGAAAAAACTAGTCAGGGGGAGTATAAACATTGTCAAATTTATATTACTCAGACTGGTGTGTGTGTGTGTGTCAGATATAGGTATATGTATGAAATAGGCACTAAGTTTCTTAAAGTTTTTCCATATATTTGAAGTCATTAGAGAGTCATATTCACGTACCCATGTCCGAATATGTTGGACACGGGTATTTCAAAAGAAATGAAGAGTCAGATTACCCTATTGTCATAAATATTTGAATCTTGAGGAAAAAGTATTTATTGGTTTCAGAGAGAAGTAACATACAATTTGAGCTCACAGCTTCTGAAAGCACCCAAGTCCAATTTCAAGCAATGGCAGAGTTTCCCTGCAATACACAAGCACACAGAAGGATATTGACTGGTGAAATGAACACATAGATGAGAGTATGAACGGAGAGATCGTACTATGGGATAGTTTGTCACTTATATTGATGATATAAACATGCTCTCATAATTGAAACTTGTTGATGATCTTCAAATATAGGGACCTTCCCCCAATGGTATAGGCTACATACCATTTTCTCCAAGTAGCAATCTTCTAAATCGTGAAAATAACTAGCAGAAATTTACCTGCTAGTATATTGTTCTATAAAAAGCGAACAGCTCAAACCTGATATTTATTTTCTAAGTGTCCGCAGGAAGGGCAAAACAGTGGCAAGGGATCACAAGAAGAGCTTTAACAAAACAATCCGTCCATATGGCTACTCAACACCAAAACCAAATAGTTCACCTGAAAATGTAAAAATAGACAAAATTTTATTACTGAGGCAAGAGTCGACCATGGACATATAATTCATTCTAAAGAAGCAATAACCACCATTAAGCTGCTCTTCAACAAATCAAATAATTAAACTTCCCAGCAAATGTGCAAGCACGGGATAAATTGACGCACATTACCACACAATTGAAAAAGATGTTGCAACACAGTGACTTATAAAAAAAATATCACATGATATTTCCATTGCATGTCATACCATTGCAACAGAGATGTCAATTGGTATTTTGCCTGCAATGCAAAATCTCACGTTTTCTAGCTACTTCATATTAAGTCATTTAATGTGTGTCAAGCTGCTAATTCTTAAGTTTACAAAAGTATTACAAACAAGGGTATGGTAGAACTGGAAACAGCTTCCAGAAGGTTTGCAAGAAATGTGACATTGCATTGCAATAGTAGTGTAAAAAAATCATTTACCCAATGTGCTGCTCTTAGAGCAAATCAAGTATTTCCAAAACAACCGAAGAAGAAACCACCCAAAAGACACATGGATTTAAGTAATGGACTTTGAAATGCAAAATATTACCATGTTCATGCAGAGTCTGTTGAATGGATAGCATTGATCAGTGTCTCAGAAATAGATCCATCAAGAGTAAAACCCTTCTCCATCATTTCATCCCATACTTTGCAAGCCATAGACAGCTTCTTTTCCCTTATGAGCCCTCCAATTATCAATTTGTAAGTCATCTCATCCGGAGAGAGTCCCTTAGTCTGCATTTCCTCATATAGACGTAAAGCTTCAGTTACTCTGTTAGACTTGCAAAACCCATTTATGAGGGCATTGTATGAAATCACATCAGGGTTAACTCCCTGCATTATCATGTCATCAAAAATACCACAAGCCCTTTCAACTTTCCCACTTTTGCATAGGTGGTCAATAATTGTAGTATAGAAAATACGATCAGGCAACAGATGCATCCTTGACATATAATCAATAAGTTCTTTAGCTACACCGGAACTACCTTCATTAAGAAAAGCCTTTATAAGAGTCGTGGTTGTCGCCACATTGGGTTCGATCCCCTTCCTACCCATTTCCACAAAAAGCTTGTAAGCTTTTCTAGTATGACCACCCTTGCAAAATGCTTTGATAATGGTATTATAAGAAACAGCATCAGCCAACCCATTCGCCTCCATCTTGTTCACCATCAATAAGTATGCTTTATCCAGCCTATTAGCATTACAAAGACCCTTAATCATCTGGTTATAACTATACACATCAGGTCCTATCCCGCTCCTCTCCATTTTCTTCATCAACTTCTCCGCCTCTTCCAACATAAGCTCATTACAAAAATAATTCAACAAAACATTATAGGTAACCAAATCCGGCTCACACCCATTTTTAGTCATAAACAGCTTTATCGCCTGCGCCTTATCGATTCTCTTCATTCTACAGAACCCATTAATCAGTGCATTGTAGAGCAATGAACTAAACTTGATATCTCCACGTTTAATCACCTCAATAACAAGCTCATACGCCAAATCAGTCTTCCCACCTTCACACAACGAAACGACAAGCGCACAGCATGCTTTATTATCCGGTTTAAACCCTTTCCCAATCATTTCCCTCCAGAAACCAACGACATTATCGAGCTTCCCAGCTTTACACATCCCGTCGATCATTATTGTATACGTTACAACATCAGGGTCTCTCCCTTTCTTAACCATGTTATAAAAAACCTCTAAAGCCAACTCTACCTTTTTCTCTCTAAACAAAAGATTCAAATAAATGTTGAAAGCCCAAATATCAGGAACGTAATTCAATTTATCCATGTCATCCAAAAGAAGCTGAATCAGATTCAAGTTCTTCACGGAGCACAAACCAGAGATAAAGCGAGAGTAAGTGAAGGGAGTTAAAGAGAAACCCTGAGGGAACATTTGGATGTAGTAGTGTTCGGCTAAGTCGAAACGGGAATGGCGAATGAGGACGCCAATGAAGCGGTTATAGTCGATGCCGAAGACCCTGCAATCTGATTGAGTCATTTCGTCGAACAGGTTGACGGCTTGGTCGATGAGGCCGATTTTAACGAGACGAGAGATGTGGGCACGGTATATCAGGCGGGGCGTGCCCAGAACGTGATACATATCAGGTTCAAATGCATGTCAGATGGATTTGAATGGGTTAAAACCCGTGCGAAATCGACATGAGAGAAGCATTGGCTTTATGAACAAAAGAGACGAGGAAATGTTTGTTTAATGGTTGTTCGGCTAGAGAGGAGAGAGTAAAGAGCGCAGCTGTTTTCAAGTGCAGGGGCAAATGGAAGTCGACGATTTGGAGTCACAATGAGTTGTTTGGGTTTATTATTTCTATGGAAGGAGATTTCTAGATTTACTACTGTTTTTTATTTGGAGATTTTAATTTTTTTGTCTTTAAGGGTATCATAAGTTTTAATTTAAAAAAAAATTAATTAAACTTTTAATTTTTTTTTGCACTTAATTAAACTCTTATACTTTAAAATTTCATCAATTCATCTTTTCAACCAATGCTGACTGTTAAACCTAACAGATTTTTTTAGATCAATTAGTGCAACATATTATGTTAAAGTTTTATCACTTTACATTTTCATAATTTTTTATTTTATTTAAAATTTCTTAAAAGTTCTTAAAAAATTTTAAAAAAACTTATAAAATTATAAAAAAAAAGTTTTTTAAAAAATCTCTAAATTTCATCTGACAGAACTGTAGTGAGTCATGTGACAGTAATATCTCAAAAAATTCGTCAAAATTTGATGATCAAAATCGGTCAAAGGGCTTAATTGATTAAATTTATTTGTTTGGGAGATTAATTGGGTGCAAAAAATTTAAGGGCTCAAATTCAATGAGTGATCTCAGTGAAAAATATATGTTCATTCTAAAATACTCGAATTCAAGCAATTATTGACGTGATTGATATAAAAAGAAATATAAAAATGATATAGGTTCAATAACAAATATATTACTTTTATTCTATAAGTAATAATTTAGTCATTAATTAAAAAAATTCAGACAAACAAGTCACTTTGTGTTAAAATTAAACAAAAAAACTTGGTGTAAAAATAATTTTACACTCCAAAAAAGTTATACATTATATTAATTTGATCATAATGTGAAATATTCAATAATTTTAACATCTCATGTTTATAACGAAGAAAGAGTTTAAACCATTTTAATGGTGTACTGTTTTATTTTTATTTTCTGTATAACTAATCGATATTTAACCATTGATCATCTATAATTTCAGGATTCGATTTTCTAACCTTGCTTAGAGACATCATCTTATAAACCAGAAATTAATTATTTATTTTTTGTATAACTAATCGATATCTTATCCCGTTAAACCAGAAGTTAATTATTTTATTTTTTGTAAAACTAATCAATAACTAACCATTGATCGACTAATTCATATCGTCTATTGCAAAGACCAACTATAAAACGATCATCCCAATACAATTTGCTTCATCTACAATTTCAAGATTTGATTTTCTGACCTTGCTTAGAGACATAGCATCTTATCTCATTAAACCATAAATTAATTATTTTATTTTATTTTTAAAATTCTTAATATTTTTAACATATTTTTTATATAACCACCTGTATGAGGATTGTTAGGAATTTGGTTATGCGGAAAAATAACCAAAGCGATAACGACATGGACCAAGACATGTACAAGAGACAAGATTTAATGTGGTTTAGCATAGCCTACCTCCATGGACGAGAGAAATCAACAATCCGCTAATAACATAGAAAACTCGAAGAGTACAAATACATGATAACCTATGTAATCTCAAAACCCGGTGTATAAATCCCATGACACGGTGGAACCAAAACACTCTTCTCAACATCCCTACAATACTTATCTCTACAACGCATGCACAATAGTTGTAGAGAACCTAAAAGTGGTTACATCTCTCCAGAGAATAATTCTCTCTAACTCTCATTCTCTTGTTCTCTCACAATTCAAAGGGTTATACCTAGTCTATATTTATAGACTCAAATACTTGGTCACCAAGAAACCTTATTCAATAAGATCTCCTACCTAAAATAGATATTTACTCATTAAAGTAAATCCTAATTATCAAGAAATCTTCAACCACTAGAATTACAATAAAACCCAACTTAATTACCAATTAGAATTTGAGTCAAAATATAACAAATCTCCTCCTTGACACAAATTCTATTCGAGCATTGGTCTTCAACAACTTCAATTTTTACGTAAGTCAAATATCCATTGAAGCACCGCCGCCAAGTCTTTAACAACTCCAATTCTTACGTAGTATCCGTTGAAGCACCATTGAATTTTGAGAATTACTCTCTCTGCAATTAAAAGCTCGTTGCAGCAATACTCCTCTGACATATCTCCAACATTGCACCGCAAAATCCGCAGCAAAAATTCCCCCACAATCGCGCAGCTCGAACCATAGCTCATGATACCATTTGTTAGGAATTTATTATGCGGCAAAATAACCAAAGCGATAACGACATAGACCAAGACATGCACAGGAGACAAGATTTAACGTGGTTCAGCATAGCCTACCTCCACGGAGGAGAGAAATCAACAATCCACTAACAACGTAGAGAACCTGAAGAGTACAAATACACGATAACCCATGTAATCCCAAAACCCAGTGTACAAATCCCATGACCCGGTGGAACCAAAACACTCTTCCCAACATTCCTACAATACTCATCTCTACAACGTAGGCACAATAGTTATAGAGAACCTAAAAGTTGTTACATCTCTCCAGAGAATAATTCTCTCTAACTCTCATTCTCTTGTTCTCTCATAATTCAAAGGGTTATACTTAGTCTATATTTATAGACCCAAATACTTGGTCACCAAGATCCTACCTAAAATAAATATTTACTCATTAAAGTAAATTCTAATTATCGAGTAATCTTCAACCACTAGAATTACAATAAAACTCAACTTAATTACCAATTAGAATTTGAGTCAAAATATAACAAGGACAACTCGCCAACTAATTTTCTTTTACATTCACATCACGAAAATTCAAATCATATCTCTAATTTTAGTTAATAGGCTTAACATTACATCAACTAATGGTTATTGCCTAATGTCAAAATTATATTTCAAACTGATTCGATTTTATTTTTAACTTTTGTTACATATTTAGGTTCGAATTCTATACATTATCAAGCTTTAATATTGATCGTGAAGTTCACAAAAATTCACTTTTGTTTTTAAAATCGGTTTTTATTTTTACTTTTTAATTAATATGAAATATTCTCAGATTATATTTCTATTTTTCAATTAATATGGAAAATTTTGGATTTAAACTCATACTCAAATTCAAGTATAAAATTGATGTTTTTTTGTTAAGGAACTCCATTTGGGTGTCACCTATCTTGTGCACGTTTTGTAATAATGGTCCTGAAACTGTTGCTTATTTGTTTTGTCACTGTCCAGTCTCTTGGCGAATTTGACTACGTTGGTGTGCGCTTTGAAATATAAGTTTCATAATGTCAGCATCTCCGAAAAATCTGTTGTTGTCTTGGTTCTGCACTCATGCTCAAAACATTAAAGTTTGGAGGTTGGCTTTCTTTGGCATCGTTTGGTCCATATGGTTATTTAGGAATGATATGGTTTTCAATGGTTTCGTCTGTGATGAATAACAGCTCTTCGACATTATTGTGCTTAGAATTGGTTGGTGGTGCCATGGAAAATGGCCTTTATATTTTCCCTCGGCATCGTATTTTGTCCTTTGCCCTTCTGCGAGTGTCCGTGCCTTGGAAAATCACATTCCTTCCCCTGTCTCGAATTGGTTACCCCCTCTCTTTGGGTGGCTGAAGTTTAATATGGACGGGGCGGTTCGAGGTAGTTTTGGAGCAGCAGGCATTGGAGGCTCTCTTCGCGACCATAATTATATGGTTCTAATTCGTTTTTTTAAAGGTGTGTCAAGAATAGTGATACAAGAGATAGCAAATTCACGAGGGAAGAGAATAGGAGAATAGAAGATACATTAGAGAGAAATTGTTTCAGAGTTTTGTCATGCCCTTCACTGCACAAAATAACAGAATATATATTGACACTCTTTCTCACTAATAACAAATAAAATCCGTTAAGGCACGTGGCAGCTTCTTCTCCCTAGTCCCCTTGCGTATTCCTTGGACAATTCCTGTGTTCTGGCCTGAGCTTGTCTCCTTGCTCGTTGCTGCACCCAGCTGATCCGTAGTAGCAGTGCCTGGTGGTGGCTCGGCAGTATTCACAACATCACCTCCCCCTAAAGAAGGAACCTTGTCCTCAAGGTTCGTGGCAGCTTCCCTTGCCTGGGTGGTCTCTGGTTCCATGAGCAGCCGTAATGGAGTAACCTGTTGGAGAGGCTGCCCCTTGCATTGTTTCAGTTGTGAAATGTGGAAGACTGGATGAATACGTGTGGACTCGGGTAACTCTAGCTTGTACGCCACTTCGCCGATGCGCTTTAGTATTTTATAGGGGCCAAAATATTTAGGACTGAGTTTTTGCTGGCGTTTCAATCGTAGAGATAGTTGTCGATAAGGTTGCAATCGAACAAACACCCAATCTCTCTCTTTTAGCTCTAATTCTCTCTGGTGTTTATCGACTTGATTCTTCATCCGAACTTGAGCTTGCAACAGATGAGATCATTGTAGGAGAATCGCGTCCATACAATGCTCAAAAAGGCATCATGCCCGCCGGCATCTGATAGGCCGTATTATACCAAAATTTTGCCCACGCGAGATACCCTTCCCATTTGCTTGGCTCATCACCGGTCATGCAACGCAAATACATCTCCAAGCAGCGATTTAAAGCTTTCGTCTGGCCATCGATTTGCGGATGGTAGGCGAAACTCATACGCAATTCAGTTCATTGTAAGCAAGCCATTTCAGTCCACACATCACTTATGAAAATCGGGTCACGGTCGCTTACCATTGATCGAGGGACACCTGCAATTTGATTATGCCTTGCACCATTACCTCGGCGATATATTTGCTGTCATAATGTCGAGGTAATGCAAAGAAGTGGCCATATTTCGTGAGCCAGTCAATCATCACTAGTATAGCTTCATTCCCATTCGATTTAGGTAACCCCGTGATAAAATCTAATGAGATATCTTCGAACACCTGCTCAGGTATAGGCAAAGGTTGAAGAAGGCCGGCTGGAGCCAAACTATCACTCTTCATTCTTTGACACACTTGACATTCATTGTCGAATCGTTGGACCTCTTTTCGCATTCACTTCCAATGGAAATTAGCGGCCAGTCTTCGAAATGTTCGTAATATTCCAGCATGTCCTCCCACGGTTGAGCAATGGAACTCACGAAGTAGAAGGGATCACAGGGCACTCTCGTTGGGAACCAATATTCGACCTTGCTTCATTATCAAGCCCCCTTGTTCGCTATATCCTTGGTCCAACAGAATGCCACTTGTAATCTGCTCCCTAATTTGAATCAATTCCGGGTCAGATTTGCTAGTTGTTCGAATGTCATCTATAATTCCAAATATCGGACGAGTCAATGCCATCAAAGTTTCCCTACTTCCCTTGACAAAGCATCAGCTACTGTATTCAATTTGCCGGGTCTATACTGGATTTCAAAATCATATCCAATCAATTTTGTTAACCACTGCTGCTGTTCAGGTGTTTGTATAGTTTGTTGTGTCAATTCCCTTAGCGACTTTTGATCGGTGACAATAGTAAACTTCCTCCCCAAGAGATATTGTCTCCATTTGCCCATCGCTTGTGTTATAGCATACATCTCTCTATGGTAGGTGGAAGCTCCTTGCATTTTTTCATTCAACTTTTGACTGTAATACGCCAAGGGTCGTTTGTTCTGTATCAAAACCGCACCAATTCCCACACCAGAGGTGTCAGTCTCCACCATAAAGTCATTATCGAAATTTGGCAGCCCCAACACCGGCGCTGAACAGAGGCGAGATTTCAGTTTCTCAAAGGCCTTCTGAGTTTCTTTCGTCTATTCTAATTTCTCATCCTTTCTCAATAAATCAGTTAAAGGTGCAGCCAAGGTAGCAAACCCCTTAATGAACCGTCGGTAGTATCCCGTTAATCCCAAGAATCCCCACACTTCCTTGAGCGTAGTAGGCACAGGCCAAGCTCGAATTGCTTCTACCTTACTGTTGTCTACTGCCAGCCCCTTTTGAGATACTATATGCCCAAGGTATTCAACTTTCTTCTGCCTAAAAGAACACTTCGATTGCTTAGCCACTAAACCATGTTCCTTCAATTTCAATAGTACCTCCCTTAAGTGCAACAAATGTTCTTGCCAGCTTCGACTGAACACCAAGATATCATCCAAAAATACTAGCATGAACTTCCGCAAGTAAGGTCTGAAAATCTCATTCATCGTGGCCTGAAAGGTTGAAGGCGTGTTTGTTAAGCCGAATGACATTACGAGAAATTCGTAATGACCCTCATGTGTGCGAAAAGCCGTCTTGTGAACATCTTCAACTCTAACTCGTATCTGGTGGTAACCTACCAACAAGTCAAGCTTGGAGAAACATTGCGAATTCCCCAATTCATCAAATAGTTCATCAGCAGTGGGGATGGGAAACTTATCTCGGATGGTGATTGCGTTGAGTGCTCGGTAATCGACGCAAAACCTTCATGTGCCATCTGTTTTTCTCACCAACAATACCGGAGAAGAGAAAGGACTCTGACTCTTGCGAATCTACTAATTTTCCAGCATCTGATGAACCTGCCGCTCGATTTCTTCCTTCTAAAAATGGGGGTAGCGATATGGCCGGACATTCACAGGTTTACTCAATGTTTCAAGGTGAATGGCGTGATCTGTTTCACGTGCTGGTGGCAACCCTTTCGCTGCTTCAAATACCTCTCAAAATTCCTCTAGTAACTCTCGTACCCCACTCTTTCCTCTTCAACATCTTATTCTGAAGGTTGTTCCAATTGTAATTCGTAGAATTCAGATACAGCCCACATTTCGGACAAATGACGCAACGCTTGGAATTGTATCGATTGCGGACCCATCTCTGTCTTATCTTGCCAGCGATGTTTCTCATTCTGGTATTGAAATTCGAAGGTCAACCGCATGAAATCCATGGTGACTGGTCCAAGAGTAGCCATCCATGCCACCCTTAACACTACTTCAGTACCTTCGAGGGGAAGAACGTAGAAGTCAGTGACCAATTCAGTGCTTTGAACCCACACCTTTACATCCCTCACACAACCTTTATTCTGCAGTCTGTCGCCATTCCCAACCAGCACCTTGAAATTAGGAGTTGATGTCCGTTTCAATCCCAAATATTTGGCCACTCTTGATTGTATGAAGTTGTGTGTACTTCCCCCATCGATCAAGATGCTCACCATTTTCCCTTGTATCTCTCCCCGGACACGCAGAGTGTTTGGAGCGTGACAGCCAGCAAGTGCGTTATATGATACCACAGTTTGCTCTCCGATCAGGTGGGGTTGAGTCGCAGGTTCCTTGGCCGGCAATCCCCACTCCCTTTTCTCACCATCCATCTCTTCCTGGACTGTCTCATCATCAAATAAAAACAACTGAGAATTTTTGCATTTAGCCCTGGCACAAATTTCTCGTCACAATAGTAGCAAAGCCCTTTCTCACGCCGAGATTGTGCTTCCGCGGGGGAAATCCTTCGAGGCTGATTGTGGTGGTAATTAGGTTTTTCTGGGGACTCTGGTGGTGGAGGTCTTCCAGGCATTCCTCGTGGCCCTGACTGAGTTGCCGTAGGCGTGGGCAAGAGAGGTGCCTTGGACCCTGTCCCTCGATCCATTCATTTCTTGGATTTTCCTAAACGGGCTTCATGGAACGTGGCTAAAGCCAACACCTCATTCATTGTAACGGGTCGTTGAGCCAAAATCTCCATTTTGATATCCGGACGCAGACCCGATAAGAAGCACTGAGTCATTAAACCCTCGGTCAAGGTTCGTAAGGCATGTTTTCAAACGGCTCTTGATACTCTTCTACTGTTGTCGTTTGCACCAACTTTGTCAACTGCCCCTCAGAAAACTCGATCTCCATCACCATAAACTTTTTTCGGATTGATTCAACCCGATGGCTCCATCCCGCAAGTTTTCGGCGACGTTGCATCCACCGGAACTATTTCTTGACGACGCCTTCCATCCAGAAGGAAGCCATGGTAACGCGATGGTGATCCTCGGTACCATAAAAATCGAAAAAGGCTTGAGCTGTAGCAATCCATTCCTCAAGATCCTTCCCTATGAACAAAGAAAGCTCCACATTTACAGGCTTTTGTGAAAAAGGAAATACATCCTCCGTTTCCTCCTTCAACTTGATTTTTCCTCGATTGGGTAAGGCCTCCCCAGGTAATACATTTGTTTGCGACCCACTCGCTTGCCCTAGTCAAGCCGATATCTCCAATAACTTGCGCATCACTTCTTGAAAATCTCTTTCCGTTTTAGCGTTGGCTTGTTTCTGGTCTTCCACGTGAGTCTGGATAGAAGTTAGTAGTTGTTCGTGGCGGGTGGTGGTATCCTACAAGGATTTGATGGAATCTGAATGATTCACCATCTCTCAACGAAAGCACCAAATGTTAAGAATAGTGATGCAAGAGAGCAAATTCACGAGGGAAGAGAATAGGAGAATATAAGATAGATCAGAGAGAAATTGTTTCAGAATTTTGTCATGCCCTTCACTGCACAAAATAACAGAATATATATTAACAGTCTCTCACACTAATAACAAATAAAATCTGTTAAGGCACGTGGCAGCTTCTCCTCCCTGGTCCCCTTGCGTATTCCTTGGACAATTCCTGTGGTCTAGCCTGAGCTTGTCTCCTTGCTCGTTGCTGCACCCAGCTGATCCGTAGTAGCAGTGCCTAGTGGTGGCTCGGCAGTATTCACAACAGTGTTGGGATGCTCGATCCCACTGGTGCGGAACTCTTAGTATTAAAGGAAGCATGTTTGAGATTTTTAGACTCAAGATGGGTAGCGTCGCACTTCCTAATACTCGAATCTGACTGTCGAATGGTGATAGAATGAATTAATAACCAAGGTTCAGTTCCTGTCATTTTCGTCCAAGATGTCCAATGGTGCAGGCAAGTAGATAGGGTGTTTTTATGGAAATTTACATTTGTTCATCGTGAAGCAAACACTTAATACTGACCGACTCGCGAAAGATGGCATTGCCCGTTCTTGCCCCCTGTTTTGGTGTACCGACTGAGATCGATTTTGGTGGTTTTGTGCGAGAGTCTCCTGGTGATTTTTGAAGGTGCGTTCTTTATTCGTTTGTGTTCGTTAGGTTTTGTATCTAGTATCTGTTAGGTGATTTTTATGTAGTTTGAGGCGGCTGTGATGCATTATTTTGATATTAAGACTTGTGTAATCGTTTCGAGTATATTAATATACAATCGGGGTACTCTTTTCCCCTTCCGCTGATCTGGTTTTGACGCTATCAAAACCCGGAGATGAGGGGAGTTTAATTAGACCCATTTTCTTGTTAAAAAAAAAAAAACCTTAATTGAACCTATCTGAGCGATCTTGATTATCATCTCAACATATAATTGAGCAAAAAGTCTCAATTTAAGCTCAAAACTCAAAATTGACTGTAAACAATCGAATTCAACGTAATTAATTTAATCTTTCACCAAATGAACGGTCCTAACCGAATGTGCTCGATTTTATATAGAAAAATAGAGTTCAAACAGAACTTCAAGTCGTGAATTTAAAACTTGAAACAGGTTTCGAGTAAAATAAATAATCGTCGGGTCAAGGGTCGAAAAAAGCTAGGTCAGGTTATTATACTCTAATCCCACTTTGGTAAGAAATCTTATAATACACCTAAAAGTGAAATTACAGAAAGCTAACTACATGCTGGTAACTGAAATTAGATGTAATGGTACAAAAGTTACAAGAAGAAAATCACATTACATGCCTGTCACTAGACACAAACTGGGAAAAGATTAAATCAAAAACCGGGCCATGGAAAGAGAAGGAAACATATGTTCACGAAATATTTCGTGAGAGAGCTCCAAATCACGGGTACGACTATCGGAATCATGAGCATTGGGCTAGAGTAATCATTGAAATATATCTATCATATGGCATACCTATCTCGGTTTCCTCTTCATCATGCATCTCAATTGTTGCTGGATATGAGTGACTTGCAGATTTCAAGAGTTTCCAGATTCACGGAACAGAAATGTCTTGAGATGCTCGTGAACCTGTATAAACAAATGGGACTCTTTGTTTCAAGCATCTTTATCGCCGGACAGGTGATCTCGACCTTGACCTCCTTCCCCTGCAAAAAGAAGTTTTGTAAAATAAAAAAAAAGTAGAGAAACCTAAACAGTTCAAAGATTCGGAACCCCACACTTTCACCTGAGTTTGGATTGATGATGGTTGTGTATGTCTCATAAACACTTAATCTAATTTTACGGAATGTGTGGTAACATACCTGGTAGTCTCAGAAGAAGAGTAGGGAGAATGCCTGCGCTGAGAATGCTTGCTATGTGGTGACCGCGAAACTTGTCTAGAAATGAAAACATACATCATACTGATTTCGTAAGTTGAAACATATATAAATCGAGAACAATGCTCAGCCTTGTGCAGAGTTAAACTCGATAATGACCAGCCAGTTACATTATCATTTTCTTTAGGTGATAAATGGAAACCGAATATCTTCAAGCAATAACTAAGAAATTGCAAATAACCAAACCCTAAGGAAAGAGGGTTAGAAAAAAGAAAGTGACAGCTGATTCTTCTTATTGAATAAATCATATAGAACAACAAGGGCTTTGGAACATTCAACATAGCGCAATTACCGATGTCAAAATTTCCATCTAATTTGCATTAGAGAACACAAAATGAAGTCAGATGTGAAATAAAAATAATAACAAAGATCGGTGTAGCTATAAAAGATGTTTAAGATATAAACATAAAAAGGAATAAATATAGGTCACTTAAAGAAGGGTAAGACTTCACATTTCCATAGTCACAACCAGACTATAACATTCGTATAAGAAAGTAGCAAACACATAATTTGACAACACAATCACCAAAATTAAAAAAAAAATAGAATTGTGGAAACCATCCAACTAAAATAACAAAGAAACTTGTAGGCAGAAAAGGTAATAATCAGAAGTACAACTCAAATGGAACAGAATTTGAACAAGGTGCTTCATGAGGAGATAAATACACCATGAAAGTTAAAGTCATAGTTCTGTACTCAGTAGCAGTTGAAAGGTCAAGGTGTTTCTTTAATTTAAGATCCCATTAATTATCATGACAATATCTGCATAAAAACAATAGAACAGACCAAACCTTACAAGGGCTCAGTCTGCATAAAAAGAAGATGCAAAACATGAATAGAAGTAATCAACTACCGATACAAGTTACCTTCTTCTAGACTTGATTGGAGAAGGTGATGACCGTTTCCTTGAACGCGACTTCCTGTAGTACACAACAGAAAATTAGAAGCTAAATAGCTCAATCAAAAGAAAAAAGAAAGAATAAATAATCATTAGATCTCAATGTCGAACCTCTTAGAACCGTCTGATGTTTCATCACTTGATTCATTAGCATGATCACTGGAGTTATCCTTGCTCTTTCTGCCTCCACTGCTAATGGACAAGGACCTTCTTCTCTTGTGCCTGCTTGAGTCAATTCCACGTTTATGTCTTGATCTATCTTCTTCTTTTGTCCGTTCTCTTTTCCTGCCAACATCTTCTTTGGCACTAGCTCTATTAGATCTACTTGCATCTTTCTTGTCATCCTTGGCATCATGATGACTGGATTTTTTTCTTGAATCAGATTCCTTGGTTTTATCCGCAGATTTAGGCTCTTTCTCTCTCTCTTTTGATCCATTTTGATCTTCTACCTTTTTCTTTCTAAGCCTCTCATCCTCTCTCATGTAATTCTCATCTCCCTTCTGCTCTCCCCTACTCTTAATGACCTCCAATTCCCTACCACTACCAGGGTCTTTACTGAAAGAACTCTTTCTACTTTCATGTCGATCATTCTTATCTGATTTTACTCTCGTTTCCCTACTTTGAGATTCAGAATTTGTTGATTTTTTACCAGCAGATTCGTCAGGCATCTCAGAATCATATTTTATTGTCACCCGTTCCCCTAAAGTATCATTCATCTTAGAACCATTATTTCCATCTTGCAGCTTTCCACTATTGATATTACTTTCATATCCAGAAGCCGCCTTGGAAGAAAATGATTTTTCATAGTTCTTATCTGCACTGTCATCAGTAGTGTCGCTTCTGTTTTTTGACTTCATGTCACTTCCAAAATTCTTTTCAACTCTCCTTTGCTCATCAAGTACCGACTGTGCATTGCCATTTTCTGTTACATCATTGTCTTCTGAGAGCTTCCTACTGCTGGACTGCACAACAGCATCATTACTCCTTGAATCTGGCATCCTGGAACTTTGAATATCACCATCTACATCTTCATTGTCAGAGGCATAATTTGCAAGGCCTAGCACATTGCCAGGGGAGCTTGAACTAGAATTTTCTTCGGCAGTGTCTGGTTCTTTCTCTTTACCTGGAACTAGAACCCTTGCAGAAACCTTAGGAGTTGGGGCAAGTGAAGAAGATGGAGATACCTTGCGATTTGATGCAACAGTGTTGTGGTCAACTGCAGTTCAACAGTTATTACAAAAATGGTGAAATTAAGAAAAGATAGCATCATGATATATATATATATAGCAGACTTCAGTATTTGCATAAGAAATATCCAGATGCCAGCATCCACTTACCTTCAACTATTGAGTCATCTTCGTTAACAATTTTGGTCGCGATTTCACTAAACAACTCATCTGTGACCTGATCAAAGGCATGAATTAGATCTACCGCGCACATGCACAAAAACCACAATAAAACAACCATAAGTACTTAAACAGTATCACCTTTAAAAGGACTTCAGTTAGCACACGTTTTATTTCCTGGTTAATGGCTGCAGTCCTAGCTGCTTCAACATAATCCTGCAGAAATAAAAAGCAGTAGGTCATGTCTCAAGGATATCAAATTACAATGAGAAAACTCGTATAAGGCATACTGAGATATAAGTGAGTTGAACACAGAATAGTAAAACCTCATCGTCATCCTCTTCTTCAGTTGATCTAGAAGAATCAAGGCTTTTAATATCTGCTTGATCATTTTTAGCCAACGATTTATCAACCACTTCATCCTCGATGGACTCTGTTTCTTCTTTAGGAGGTTCTAGAGAAGACTTAGCTATAGTAGCTTTGTTCCTTAATATTTCCTCCTTAAGCCAATTAGGCACAGGACCCTGGATAAAATTCCATGAGAATAACTCAGCAATAACATCATGAAAGCTTTCACATTTAAGACAGTGGAGTCGACTGTAAAGTATTTAATACCTTTTTGGGTCGTTCAGAAATGGCTCCATACGTATCACCAGGAAAGGCTGCAGCAGGATGAAGTTGAGCTCCCACACCAAGACCAAAAGGAGCAGTTGCAGATGGAATGTGTGGCTGAAAACTAGGCCCAGGAAACCTTGGAAATGAAGGTGTCATGTGTCCAGAAACGGGGGAAGGTGCAGACATCGGATCATGCTGAGAAATGGATTTTACATCAGGATTACTAGAAATTGTTAATAAAAGATAAACAGACAAGGATTGAAGGAAGACCTGTGCTCCAGGTGGAAGAACAAGAGGATAAACTGCATCAGGTGCAACTGGAGGAGTCCAGGAGTTAATTGAAGATGAAATAGCAATGGGATCAATGCCTCTTCCTAATGATTCATGATGAACAGCATAATTGGATTGCATTTGTCGGTCATGATCATTATTAAACCTAGGTGCAAAATCTAAAGGCCGATCACTAAGATCAGCTGCAGGATCTGCTGCTTGATTGCCATACGACAAAGACTGCTCACTAAGCACCGATCTCCCAATATCAGGCAATGGAGGTTGCATATGATATGCTGACTCTTGAGCTGATGAAATGGGCAAGGGCAACGACTTATATGACTGCTCCTTTTCATCTGCAGATTTTTCCTTCCCTGGCATTTTAGAGGAGTCAAATAGCAAATAAAACAAAATTTGACATCCCTAGCAGTCCTTGGCTGTCATTCACATGAAAAGCCAAAATTCAGCACTTCTCCTATCTGCTCTATAGAAGATATTTTGTTGACAACAAGAGTAGTTTTTTTTTTAAGGAAGCAAGAGTAGGTTAATGGAGAAAAAATTATCCACTTAAATCTTTTCACCAAAAGAGATGGCTTAAGACAATAGTATTATCATAACTCAATCCTTAAAAAAGAAACATTACACAACTATATTAATCAGCAATATGCATCTAGAAAATATCTCATAAGCGGTCAGCTTTCCAGAATCGAGAATCCTGATAACCTGCCAAAGTACATTTCAATTTAACCTTACTTTTTATGCACTCAGAGAATACAAGTAAAATCTCTAATAGTATGTTTAGAAGGAGGGGAGTAGATAAAAGTAAAGTACGCCAACAAAAGGTTCATGAATTTTTCTAAAAGGAAGAAGGGTGTTTTAGAAATAAATTAAATCCCTTCAGATCATCCTCTTTGAAGTTCCATCAAATCAGGAGATATTAGAAATACAGTAATTTTTAAGCAGATGGTTTTAGCTTTTTACCATCAAACTTTTACTTTAAAAATAATCTCATATCAGGCGGCATACAGGTAAATATTAATTACATGCAAATTTCCGCTACACTGTACTACTACCCTCACATTACCACTTAATTACTTTACTTCCTTTTATCAGCATTTACATATAAGTTGCCATTTGATTTTCGAATTGAATTTGAAGCCTTTACCAAATCAAAGTATTCAGCACATGATATAGAAACCACACTATGATGGAGATATATTACCAACAAAACATATGCATTCTTGTGCAACTATTAACAAATCTCTTTTCATACAGTATGATATAATGCACAATGCTAAGCCTGTAGTTTTCTAACTTAATAGAAAAGCAAGCAGCAAAAATAGAACAAACCCACTAAAGTATGTAAGAGCTAAACAAGTAGTTTGACCATTTCCAAATGTTTAAAGAAACGCCATTTCTAGGCACTTCTAACCATTTGGTATAATTCATGATACTTTAGCTACATAAGTGAACAAGTAATGATAATGTCAACAAATGAAACTTTTTAACAAGTTCCATGAAACAAAATGTCATTACATAACTTCAACAGATATAGAAGCTATGTTTGGCGGGTGGGGGACTGTAATGTCTTCACATAATTTAGCATATGCCTTATCTAATTTAACAGTAGTTAAAATTCCAAAAAAAAAAAGAAAGAAGAAAAAGTAATTCCAGACAACATTGTCATGCCATCAAATTCTTTCCCCAACAATTAACCATCTAAAAACTTTGTAACAGGACCAGCACGGTGTTTGAACATAAGAAATTTTTTATATGTGACAAAAGTCCAGATATCATATTTCCAGCGTGGACTGATAAGAATCGATCATATTAGGGAGTTAGTACCACAATAACTATTATTTTCTAGGTTTATTTTTCACATGACAAACAAAGCCACTAGGTTGACCATTAAAAGCATGATATCACAACATAAAAGCAATCACTCAAAGAACCATGTACATATTTTCAAATAGCCATTTCTCAACTGAATCTTTGTGGACAATTTGAAGTCATGTCAAGGACACAAATTTGGAGCACCACAGCACCCAATAAATAAATAATTAAAAAACTAACGAAAGGAAAGACTCTTTAAGAAAACCAACTTTGAGAAAAGAATAACACTATGCGATGGTCCAACCTTTGGCAAATTAACTACATATTACTGAACCAAACTAAAACTAGCATATTTTTTAAATAATATAAGGAAAAGGCATGAACACAATTTTTTTGAACAGGAGGTGTGAACACAATTTTAAAAGAAAAGGCACAAAGAACAAGGATACGACTCTTTCAGTTTATATATACCCCAGTCCGTTACATTATCATTTTAGTTAGGCTGCATGCCCTACACATCATGAGTTTTTTCTGAATGATAGTTGCTTAAAAGTTCCTGTTTAGAAGTAAAAAAAACTATCCAAAAATATAGAACGGGGTAATAGAAATCTTTGACGAATGGGTTCCAGATTGATATTATTTCAACACAAGAAAAGGATGTGTAGAAATGTGGTCTAAAGAAGCAGTTCTTCATCACAAGCTGCACAAGCAAGTTCAATGTACTAGGTGAAATTATTACCTGAAACTGAAGAATAACTAGAAGGTACCTCCTGCAGATGAACAGATGAACTGGCAGGCAAACTTTCTTGGTGAAGAAATCCACTGTTCGGGTCCATAAGTGAAGTTCCATCTCTAACATGGTAAGGCGGACAAGCATCAGGAATATATGAAGACGGTCTTGAACTGTTAGACAAAGTCTCATTTGGATAAGTTGCTGGAGGGCCATGAGGAGATGCTGCTGGAACAGGGAACTGCTGATAGCTAGAAATTGACATTGACTGTTGAGCATCCATATAACGAGAATCAACAGCTTGTGAACAGGGATCATGAAAATGATTTTGCTCTTCCGGCCTGCCAGCTGGAGTAATTTGTGATTGCATTGGCTGGTCCTGCATAGCAGCCCTAGTCTTTGCCCATTCTCTAGCTTTGGCTCCCCAATCCTCCACGTTGTTGTGGGCTGGCACCAGAAAATTATTACACACCAAATCCATTAACACCAACATACGATAAGAAAAGTACAGGTTCAGATTAACATTGATAATCAGGGCATGTGACTTGTATAGGTAGCAACACAGAAGTTCAGATCATACATATCGCAATCGGCAACTTACATATATGGATAAACAACAGCTGACCACTAGAACAATTGCCATCATGGTAATAAGAAATACATTCCTATGAGTAACAATTGGATCCTGTTCCATTTAACCATAAACAAGAAGGTGCAGTAGCACTCATTGAAATGAAGCCTAAATCATTCCATCCATCTATTACCTTAATTACAATAACAGACATGCAGCATGTTAAAATCAATGTAAAATGTTTGCAGTCTCTTTGAGCTTCACCGTGAGTGTATAAGTAGTTAAATTAACAAACACAGATGGAGATAACAATCTAATTCTATTGAAGCCGATGAAAAGCTCAATATCATGGGGAATGAATCAGAAAACCAGATAAATACCCACCTTGGTGATGAGACCAATTTGGATTGCTCCATTCCTAGAGAATGAAAAAAGAGCAAAAAACAAGTCATTTGATGAAATGAACCCAAAAGGCAGTAATTTACTTAACAGTATAAATAAAAAATAGAAAAAATAGCATAAAAGATTGGAATTAACCTGATTGACGTGAGAGAAAGTATTGGGAATCTGCGAAGGAGGCATGTAAGGTCTAGGAACGGGAGGAGGAGGAGGCGGTGGAGGGAAGTGGTTAGTTCCGATATGAGGGTGCGGGGGGAAAGGAAGAGGAGGAGGATAAGCGGGATGATCGGTATTCGGAGGCGGACCCCACTGGGGAGGCGGTTGCTGAGGGGAAGGAGGATGAGGAGGAGGGTGATGCGGTGGCGCAGAATGAGACTGGTTGTGATGCTGCTGCTGGTACTGAAATTGAAATTGATTGGAGTACCAAGACCCCGGCGGCGGCGGAGCAGCAGCTCTCGGAGGTGGCGGCTGCGGGGGAGGTTGGAACTGGTAATAATGTTGTTGTTGGAGGTGGGGATCAGCCGGAGCAGGTGGTTGAGGCGGCGGTGGTCGCATGTAACGGTGCGGTTGTTGCTGCTGCTGCTGAAACGTGTCCATTTTTGTATATGGGAGGGTTTGGATTTTGCTGGAAAATTTTAGTAATCTTTCTTATGATCGATTGAACCCGTATGCCATGAACCCTAACTTTTCTCTATAGAACAATGGAAATTTTCTATATCACGCGCCATTTTGGGGAACACGTGCCAAGACCCTAGACCATCTCTAGGCCATCGAGTTCAGTTTTGGTTGCAAACGGGTTATTCAGTTCGGATCATTCAGTTTAAGTTTGGTTCGAATCTGGTTCGGGTTTATAGTGAGTTTGATTCGGGTCAAGATGTCGTTTTAGTTGTTTTTTGGTCGGTTGATTTCGGATCGGGTCAATATCAGGTTAATAGAAGATCGATCGGTTCTAATCGGGTTTTCAAGCTGAGTTAGATTTTTTCACCATATATATGACTTTATATAACTTGTATATTTAGCTTTTTGGTGAGTTGAGCGACAGTTCACATCTAATCTTTATTTTAATATATTTTCTTTTATTTCTGGCTGTCTTCGATTATGATTGTTTTCGGTTCGAGTTCATTCGGTTCGATTTAAATCAGTTCGGACCCATTTTCAATTGCACTGAAATTCGGTTTGGTTTCGATTATGTTCGGTTTATTTCAAGTTTCAGATCAAATTTGGATCTTCATATTCCGGTCAATTTTGGGTATCAATTCGAATAAATCGATTCAATTCTCGAGTTCTAGTCAAGTTTGTCAGGTCTAGTTTTGGATAATATTTTCTCTAACTTGGTTTGAATCCACTTAAATAAATTCAAGTATTGGGCTATTTTTTATATCCAAGTATTATTATTTTTAAAAATATTTTTAATCTATACTAATATTTTTAATATAAAAATATTAATATTATCATGTTTTCATTCAATTTCGGTATTCCAAGTGTAATGGAAATAGTTAGTCCACATTCATTGAAAGTTTTCTATGGTAAATGATGGTATTATTTCTCTTATAACTTTAGTTTAAGCAGAGTAGTATATAAGTGTTCGTGAATTTATTTAAATTTAAAAATAGATTAAGATATTATCTTAAAATTGAATTAGAATAATAAAAAAAGAAATAATTAGTATTGTATCGGTGGATGGAATATTTCTTGCTTTAATATTGAAAATTTTGCTTAATTTTAAAATTGACAGAAATTAGAAAAGTGTTTAAACAAAATTATTTAAGCCAACTAGCTATAACTTTAAAATTTCAGACAAAAAATTTTATTTTTCAAACGTAGAAAAACTAAAATGCCATTTTATAGTATAAAAATTAAATAAAACTTTTAAATATAATAAATAAAGACTAAAATGACCTTTTTATATTATCATGTGTAATTGAAGCTCAGCAATATTTACTCGCAACAGATTTTATGCTTACACCTTTCGAATCCAATATTAGTACTTTGGTCATAAGGTTCTTAATCCTACCAAATCTAACAATATAATATGATTCAAAATTTATAAAGTATTGTGACTGATTGTCTTGCTGTTGTGGTTAAATATTGTCCGGTCGAAATGGTTCAATTCACAAAACCTCCGGTGCAAGTGCAGTCCTTATTTCACAGAGATTTAAGTATCGAGTAATTGGCGTTACTGTTTTCTGTACTAGCTAAAAAAATTATAAACTACAACAATATTTTGTGTTTTTTCATGTGTTTTACCACAAATTTTTTAGTTACGAGCATTTGACTTAGTTCTTTTTGGAGTTTTTTTTTTCTTCTGGGAACCATGTGCGGTTACTATTATTACACATGTTTTAACCACTATTGAGTATTTATATTTTTCAGAAACATCGATATATTTTAAATATCAACATTTTTACTTCAATATCAGCATTTTTCATAAAAGAATATTAATATTTTTATTCAAATATCGATACTTATTCTTTTGATATCGATATTTTTACTTAAAAATACATATTTTAATTCATTTTACACGCTTAAAAAATATTTGGACAAGCTTACACCAAGCCCATTAACCCGAAAAAGGCTCGTCACCGGTTCTCTCCCACCAAAATATAAATCCCTACAAACTCTAACCTTATCTCATTTTCTTCGGCCGCCAATAACCTTTCTTCTTCCCAGATCTACACCAAACCCCAAAATGAAAACCCGCTTCAAGAAAAACCGCAAGAAGCGTGGCCATGTGAGCACCGGTCACGACCGTATCAAAAAATACCGCAAGCATTCCAGAGGTTGGGGAAACGCAAGAGGCATGCACCACCACAGGATCCTGTTCGACAAGTATCACCCTAGTTATTTTAGAAAAGTCGGTATGAAGTACTTATACAAGCTCCGCAATAAGTTCTATTGCCCTATCGTCAACATCGACAAGCTCTGGTCTCTCGTCATGTAGGATTAGAGCTGACAGACGGGTACAGTTTTCGCAGATTCTGTACTACACTCGTCTCAGTTAGGGTGGGGATGAGTATGAGTTTGGTGGGCAGTGGGCGAGTGTGAGTGTAAAAAGTCATACTCGTCGTAGGTAGTGGATAGGTGATGAGTTTGAGACCTTACCCACACCGTATCCGCCGCCGTCCCCGCATCCGCCCGCTCATTAATTACCCACTATATAAATTTTGAGCTATTTATGTTTGTAGACTTTGATTATCTCTTATATTATGGTGTTTTATGTGCTAAGATATTGATTTGTTTTAAAATCTACGTTAATCCTTAAGTTTGTAGACTTTGAACTCAATTAATTTTATTTGAAAATATGATGATTTATGATCGAGCTTGAATTTATGGTTTTATGATCGAGTTTGAATTAATCAGGTTGTAAATTTATAATATGTGTGGCTAAGTATAATTTATACCGGTGTAAATATACTTTAGTTTAGTTAGCTGTAGTTAAGTGGAATTTATACAGGTGTAAATATACTTTAGTTAAGTTAGCGATTGTTAGTTAGTTAGCTGTAGTTAAATTTATACCGGTGTAAATGTATTATATATATATATAATTGATCAATCAATAAAGTATGCGAAGTTTTACTCTTCTTTACAAAAGTATATGGTTTATTTTTACATAATTCGATATTAGTAATTGCTTGTAAGCGGGTATGGGTTGCGTGGTAGATGTTCAGTTGGGTAGTGGGTGTGAGGATGAATTTGAGAATGTACTCGCTTGGGCTGGTGTGAATTTGAGAATTGTACCCGCCGTGGGTAGTGGGTAAGTGATATATATGAAAAATTTTAGGTGGGTATGAGTATGGGGAGGGGTATCCTCACCCACCCCGCCCATTTGCTATCCCTACGTAGGATAGAGGTGTTCATTGTCGGATATTCGATCAGATCTGATCCGATTTTTCGAATATCTAATTTTTCGGGTCGATGATATAATGATCCGTATCTAATCTAAAAAAATCGGATTTTCGGATATCGAATAATCGGATCGGATATTCGGATATCCGATTACCAGAAAATATATTTCGATTTAATTATTTTTTGAATTTAAATTCGTATTTATGAAAATTTCAAAATTTCGAATATAACAAACAATAAATTGCTAAATATAACAAGATTCACATCTATAAACATTTCTATTTTTTAATTTTCGAATATAACAAGCACCAAATTATTAAAAATAATAAAATTAATATTAATAAAATTTTGAATTTTTGGATAATTCGAAACTTAAAATATTGCGATCCGTATCCGATCTGAAAATAAAAATCGAATTGGATATTCAAATTTTCGAATTGGATCGGATCGGTAGGATCATATATTTTTAAACACACCTAACGCAGGACGTGAAGGCCAGAGCCAACAAGGACGGGGATCCGATGATCGACGTGACTCAGTACGGGTACTTTGAGGTGCTTGGAAAAGGTGTTTTGCCGGAGAATCAACCGATCGTTGTCAAGGCTAAGTTGGTATCGAAGACTGACGAGAAGAAAACCAAGAGGCTGCTGCTCACCGCTTAGGTTAGGGTTTATTTTTTTATCTGAGTTATATTATTACTGGAATCTTTCGTGCTTTTGGAGTTCATCTTGAATTGAGATTTTATATCAAAATCGTTAATTTTGGGCTAACTAAGTCTTGATTAATGTTGGCATTGTTGAATTTTGTCGATTTAGTTTTATGATGAATACTGTTTGCTGCGATTTTAAGTTGAACAAAAGCAATTAGCCATGGATGTTTTATTTCATGGTGGGCAGATTCCTTTGCTTTGAAATTGGTACATTTATAAAATGCAATCAATTCTCAAAATTTGGGTTGTACTTAAATTTAAATATTTCAAATTTGATAGGGGCTTGAAAAACAATTAAACCAAAAACCTTGGACATTACTGAAATTCTCTCATTAAATATTTATTATTATTATTATTATTATTATATTTTGAAACGTTTATTAAAACCATTCAATTAAATTTTAAATTCTTGTTCTATGCCGTTTTTTAAAAGTATTTTTCTAGTCAAAAGTAATACAGAACACATAAATTAAAATTTTAAACTGTTAATCTTAAGTAAAATTACTCATTTATTTTTATTTATATTATTAATTCTTTTATATTTTAAAAATATCTATATATATATAATATTTTTAACAATAATATCATACACATTTTAAACTAAATAATTTAAAATTACTTTTTTAAAAATAATCTTTGAAAAATGTCAAATTGAAATATGTTAAGAATAACAACGATTTAAAGGTAAAATTAAATATTTAATTTTTTATGGCTAAAAATGAACTCATGTGGTATTTTATACCTGCGTTATTTTTTATTTAAAGTTTATGAACTTTTATCAACTTTGTATGCGAGTTTTACATTCTAATAATTTTGAATTTAATTAATTTTTTTAATCGGTGATATTAAATCTAGTCACACATAATATAGTTAGATAAATAAGAACAAATATTTATTGATAAGAAGAGTAAACTATATTTTGTCGCTTAATTAATAGTTTGTAACAAATATGTCATTGTACTTTTAAAAGTTACAAGTTTATCACTTAATTAAAATATTATTACAAATTATACAAAAATAATGACATGACCAGTCATAATAACAATTTTATTCGTCTAAACTTATACATTATATTAATTTGCTCAAAATTTGAAATAATCTTTATTCTTCATAAATTTTTTTGAACAATTCCTACCTACGGAGGGGAAGGAGAAATTTATTCCTACTGGGTCTAGAATCCACAATTTAGGGGAGGGGAAGGTGTCAACTGAGAGCTTTTAACCTTGTATAATAATAGTTTAACAATAATTTATCGATGTTTTATGTTAAAATGTAATCACAATTACTGCTTTGATCCGATGAACTCACTTACTTTGATTGTATCGTAAAAAAGTCTGAATTAATAAATTTTTTAAAAATAAAGTGTTAACTTTAATGAATTGTTTCGAATTACTACAAAATTAAGAGAGTGTATAAATTTTTGGAATAAAAAATTTATTATATCAAATCTAATTAGACATTTGGTTTAACTTTTTTTAATAATTGAGTGACATATTTGTAAATTTTAGAAGAAAAGTGATCTATATGTTAATAAACTCATAATTAAATGACATTGGTTGTAATTTATCGTTAATAAAAGATAGAAATATAATATATATTTTTATACCAAAATGATTTTTTATGGATAAGTGAAAAACATATCACTTTTCAAGGACCCCCGCCACTAAAACAGTATAACCGCCGCATATGGCGGCCATTTCGCCACCTCTCACTTCCTCTTTACAAAACCGATATAATAGTATCTTATCCAGTTTCACTTCCTTTAAACCGTTTCCGAATTCGTTAAACGACAAGAAATCCAGTCGTTTTCGGTGTCAGATTAAGAGTTTCGAGAATCAACCGTCGAATTTCAGCGTCGAATTCCTCTCCGGAAGCGACTCGATTCATTTGATCCAAAATCCTCCTTCAACTTTTTCGATGTCAATGGCCGCCGCCTCCAATTCCGTGGTTAAACCCGCCAAAAAAGTCTGCCTCTTCTGTTGTGCCGAGAACGAGGCGCTCGCTCAGAGAATCGCTGCTGAATCAGATGCTATTGAGCTCCGCAGCATAAAATGGCGGTAATCTCATAAAAAAATTTCCATTTAATGCTAATGTTATGGAGAAATCGCTGTGAATTAAGCTTTTTTGTGCTTTAATTTAAAATTTGTTTTTAGGACATTTGACGATGGATTTTCGAACTTGTTTATACCTAACGCACATGGAATTCGAGGACAACATGTAGCCTTTTTAGCTTCATTTAGTTCACCGACGGTAATTTTCGAGCAGTGATCGGTAATCTATGCATTGCCGAAATTGTTCATCTCATCGTTCACGCTAGTTCTTCCGTTTTTCCCTACCGGAACTTCGGAGCGAATGGAGGACGAAGGAGATGTCGCCACGGCTTTCACTCTTGCTAGGATATTGTCTAATATACCGACTTCTAAAGGAGGCCCCACTAGCTTAGTGACATTTGATATCCATGCTTTGCAGGTTTATTTTTTGATATAATTTTGAATTATGATTGTTTTTTGAGAAAGTTCTTGATTTGTTTATGCGTTTTTCTCTTTTGCAGGAGAGATTCTACTTTGGTGATAATATTTTGCCTTGCTTTGAGAGTGGGATACCTTTGCTTAAGAATGCTTCAACAGCTCCCTGACTCTGACAAAGTAAGTTTGTACCGGTTTTGATTTGCATATCCTTTTTATTGGTATCAAATAGTTATTGTTTTTGTTTTGTTTGTGAGATTTGTCATATATTGATGGATTATGTTGCATCGAAACTTAAAGAATCGGTATGCTTCATGGCTCTCTATTCTCTACTTTTGAAGTTCTCAAATCTTTATTTTTCTTGTTGGTTTTTTTAGACTAGTTTCACATGGTTGAACCAAAATCAATTTTCTTAGAGATTTTTGGTCTCCATTCAAATTATTTTGGATTAAGGTACTTGTCAATCTGAATGTTGGGAATGAGTATTTTCTTTAAACATTTTATAATATCTAATATTTCTGCTATAATTTCTTCACCTTTTCAGATATCTATTGCTTTTCCTGATGATGGTGCTTGGAAAAGATTTCATAAACAGCTGAACATTTTCCAACTGTATGCAACATCTGCATAACTAGGATGCTCTACTTCATTTGTTTTTGTGTTTCTCTATACCTAATGTTTGACCTTTTGGCCACTTTAGCTCTTATTTTTTATGTGCAAATAATCACCTAACGTTTTATTTTTGTTTAAATTTCATCATCGTTGGATGAAAATCGTTAGTCAACTAACAGTCAACGCCTGAGGCTAACGTGACATGTCTACATAGCATAAGGAGATGACGTGGCGATGCCACGTGGCATCACTTAAAAAAACAATTATTTTTTATATATTTTAACAAGTTAGATGATGCCACGTGTCACTTTGCTGACGTGGCATTATTTGATTGGTTAAAAAAAATATTTTTAAAAAAGTATTTTAAAAATTATTTTTTTTAAAAAAATAGCCCTAAAATTTTCAGATTTCACAAAATAGTCCCAAAATTTTGAGATCTCTAACTCCCCAAACTCAAATTCTCGATTTGAGCCGATTTTACCGTCGATTGTCACGTCGCCGAACCATCACGGTCATTTACCTCACCATTTCGTCGCCTAAAATCGACCGACGCCATGCGAAACGTAGGACGATGGCGAAATCATCGAATGGTTCATTTGAACAATTCGCGACGAACAGCGGCAGAACGGACGAAAATGGAGGGCGCTTCATTTTGTCGCCTGTAACAGACGAACGACGATCATTTACCCCACCATTTCGGCAAGGGGAGGGCGCTTCATTTCGTCGCATGTAACGAGGCCAAGGCCAACGAAAGTGGCTGAATTTGGAGGTTTAGCGATTTGGAGACTATTTTAAAAATATTTGAAAATTTTAGGATGTTTTATTTTTTAAAAAAATATATATATAAAATATATATATATTTTAAATATTTTTAACCAATCGGATGATGTTACGTTAGTAAAGTGTCATGTGGCATCGTTCGATTGGTTACAAATATTTAAAAATATTTTTAAAAAAATATTTAATTTTTTAAATGCCACGTGACATCGCCACATCATCTCCCCATGCCACGCCAGCTTCAGGCGTTGATCGTTAGTTGACTAACGGTTTCCATCCAACAATGGTGAAATTTAAACGAAAATGAAACGTTAAGTGATTGTTTGCGCAAAAAAAAATAAGGGCTAAAGTGACCAAAGGTCAAATGTTGGGGGCTACTTTTAACCTTTTGTCTTGTTTAAACTAATAATCAGTCGTATACAGTTTTTACACTTTTTGCACTTAGTTTTAACTATAGACCATTGATACTGATTATGCTGAAAACTTGTAATCTAGATTGTAACATTTACTAGTTAACTTGACCACTTCCAACATTGCATTGAGTAACAACATACTTGCATTTAGGAGAAATCATAAAGGAGATGGAATACAGCCCATTGTATAACACCACACTCGCATTTAGGAGAAGGAGAAAATGGCCAATGGGTGTTTTTTAGTACAATTGAGACCTATGTAGACAGATCTCCTAGGGGGGCTCCGGTTATCTTTAGCTTGTACTTTCTTACTTGGCATGTATCTTTTAAAGTCTAAAATGGAACTAGAGTTCTATGTTTCCAGCTTTATTATCATGTTAGTCCGTTAATAGTAAATACAAGATTTACATAATTCATTCTTGAGACTGAAGATTTTAAGTTTCTGGCTGCTGTTAATTATGTGGATGCAAGTACATGAAATTGTTGATCAATTTTCTATATCACGTTCTTCGTGCCATGCTCATTTTGGTATAAAAACAGTGTGTTATTGGAGGTAGTAATCCATTTCCATATCTTCTCTGATGTTTTACTTTGTTTCAGTTTACTAAAATAAAATGGATGGATATTATCTGGAAGTTCTCGTTTAATTGATAGGAAAAGAAGTATCCCTTAACATGACATGTATGGAGGGATTAGATGAGGTTACATTTTCCTTTTTTTATGGATGTTTTAGTTATCCATCTTCTGCATAAAAGTTATCTAGAGGACGGTTTATCTCATTTCATGCAATTGTGCATGTATCACTCATCCTTACCGCTTAACACTTGTTTATTGCATAAGGATGCATGCATAACAGTCTTGAATCAATAACAGATTGTTTGTAATAAAGTTCGGATGGGGGATCAACGAATTGTACGCATCAAAGAGGGAGATGCTGCAGGACAGCATGTTGTGATTGTTGATGATTTGGTTCAATCAGGTGGCACTCTGATTGAATGCCAGGTATGTAACTCCTAACAATGATTTACTTGTATCGCTCGTCCTTTTGAGTTCGCATCTGACAGCCTACCCCCTGTTTACTCCTCATCTCTATGGCAAAGGAAAGGAAAAATGCAACAGAAATCTTTTCTTGTTTATGGTTTGTAAACATGCTATTCTGTAACATATGTATTACAGAAAGTATTAGCCACCAATGGAGCAGCAAAAATAAGTGCATATGTGACACATGGAATTTTCCCTAAAAGGTCGTGGCAACGCTTCGAACATGATAATGGAGGTAACAAAGGGCATTTAAAATATTGCTTTCTTTCGGTGAATTCAAAATATTTTAGTAGATGGCATTGATAATTGTTATTGGAAAATTTTAATAACCATACTATTAAGCCAAATATGTATGTGTATTATATTTTTTAATTATCAATTATATTTAATATTAGTTTTAGATTTAATTATGGATTTCATCCCTATACTTTAGTCCTTGACTTTAATTTTTCAGAATTCGATTCTCATGCTTTACGAATTCTGAGAAGTTAGTTTAGTTGTTGGTAAACATGTGAACTGGAACTCTGCTGATTTTTGCTACCGTGTTGCATATAAACTGCTGAGTTCTGCTAATTTTTTACATATAAATTGTTGTATTGCTGATTTCTTAGGTCAACGATTTAATGAATAATGTTTAACAATATTAGCCAATTGGCCTAGTAGTTTATTTTTTTTGTAAAGCATGAGGACCAAACTGTGACAAACTTCTCAATTTTTGTGAAGTAGATGGATGGAATTCATAATTAAATCGTTTATTTTAATCAAGTTGATAATTAAACATAAAAAATAGAAAAGGGATCAAGCCAATCTGTTCAACTGGTTGAGTCCAGAACCGATTCGATCTCCGGTCGGGTTTTGTTTATATATTTTATATATGCATGAATCTTGATGTCTCAAAATATATATAAATGTGTAGGGCATCCTGAGAAAGGGCTGGCCTATTTCTGGATTACCGATTCATGTTCCCACACGGTGAAAGAGGTAAAGAGCAAACTTCCATTTGAAATTCTTAGCCTTTCTGGTTGCATTGCAGCTGCTCTTCAGATATAAAAGAACGCTTTACAAAATCACTCGTTAAACTGAGTGAATTTATGTTTATAGAGAAATGTAGTAAGATTAGTACCTCTTTCGGCAGCAGAAAATTTTCTATTTACTTCATTCATTTGTACAATTTCGGATTTGGATGTTAGTATTCGATGCATATATGTTCGATTCGTTATAAAATTTTTTCCAGGGATCCAATTTTACCCGAATCCAACTGATCCCGGCACGGCAAGATCGTTTTTTTAGTTCAAGTTTGGGAAAGATAGGGACTGTTTTTAATTTTTCAATGTGATGTCTCGACTTTAACAATGTTTATCGAGTATGAATTTGTCATTGACACCACTAAAAAGAGTAATATTTTTGGGTAATTATACGATGTCCTGGGCTGAAAATAAAAACTTTTTACAAGTGTCTTGGTTTTAGGGTTTAGAGATTTAATTTATGGTTAAAGGTTTAGGGTTTAAAATTTAAGGATTATGGCTAGAATTTAAGGTTTAGGATTATAATTTAAGATTTATAGGTTAAAACTTAAATCCTTAAATCTAAACCTTAACTTCTAACCACGAACACTAAATTCTAGACTCTTAAATCTCAAATTGAATCTCTAAATCCTAAAATTAAGACACTTGTGAAACTTTTTTTTTCGCCGTCAGTGCATGAAATATTTTTCTATTTTTTATGCACATAGTAAATTTTTTTACCTACATATTTACTCTTAAAAAATAAGATCTGAATCTCTAACCATAAACCTTGAACTCTAAACTTACAAACTAACCCTTAAACTCTAAATTACAAACTAAATCTTTAACTTCTAAATCAAGAATAATTTTTTGTTTAGTCACCAATTATATTTTATAAAATAGGAATCATTTGAAATTTAAAAAGCCATTAGGAGATCATAAATGCTAATTATAAAATTGTTTGATGAAAATAAAATCTCATTAAAGGTGAGGAATTATGTTTGAATTCTACTCTTATAAGCATGAATTTAACAAACCGCACGTACTTACAATTTTCGCATTTCAATTGTGCCAATAAAACACCAAATTATTAGTTGACATTGTTTAAGGAACTTAGCCACTTTTTATAGCTATTAAAACAGACGTCATGGAAACCTGTAAGACACCACTTTTCTCTATTTCCTCTTTTTAACAGTTTTACAAAACAGAATCACAGAAAAAAAGATTAAAAAGGAAACAAGAACTGTTTCATATGGGTTTCATTTTAACTTGTGCGACACTCTTATGTAATTTAGGAGCTTCTTAAGAGCCTTACCGCTGTCAATGGCTTCCCTGGCCCTGTCCAGAGCCACGGTTATGTCTTCGGCGCCATCACATCCCAGTAAATGATCCACAATTCCGGCATTTAACACGATTCGATCATATGCTGGCCCTTTTTGGCCATGGAGAGCTGCCAGACCCAACTCTATATTCTTTGATACCTGCTTATTGCAGCAAACATAGTCAAATTGTTATAGTTTTTTATATATACAATTCTATAGGCAAGGAACAAATGGAAAGGCAGATTATGATCAAGAATCTTATAGCAAGCAATTTCGAAGTTTACCGATCTATCAGTTCTTGGAGTATCAGTCGGTAAGAAACCATAGTCTGTAGCATTAACCTCAAGCTTAAAACTCTGATGTGATACTCCTGCAATATTAAGGATTCTGATGCATTGAAGTTGTGCTAATAATCAAAAGTGGTTCAGCAAATGAGCTAACATGGGAATTTATACTTCTAAAAAAGAAGACATGGTTAAATACGAACCACCCTCTTTGCAAGCTGATTCCATGCCTACAGAACGAAAACCGGAACAGTAGTTCACAGGAAATCCTTTTGACGTGCTTGCTGATCGTAACCTAGTTGTCATCGAGAGGGCACCTTCTTCTCCCTTAAATAAGAGCAGTCTCACATTTTCAGTGTTTTTGATCAGAACATTATAAAATTTACACACTATCTTGAACATTGTATATAAGGTAGTTTGTTACTCCTTAACCAAAACATTATAAAATTTAACGCCAATGCCAAACAATTGCAAAAAGGCCGCTTGGTTTTGTTGTCGTAGCATAAAGGTAAATTTCTAACCTTCACAACCAAACCAGAATGCACACCTCTTCTTTTCATAAGCATTAACAAGGGCTCCTCATAACCTTCATGATAAAAACCAGAAACAATTGATTCCCTCCCCTTAGCCTGTCACAAAATCATCATTGAACTTTGTGAAATAAGCACGCCAGTCTACTTTAGGAAAGTTTTAACGAGCACAAACAAAAAGTAGCAAGGAACAAGATTTCTTTGCAGAAAATGTCATAAAAAAATTAACTAGGTTAAACATTCCTTAAAAAGAAATGACATACACACAAACATACATAATATGTATAATATAACAAATGAATTTGCTGTTGATATATATGCTCACCCTAATAAATTGCTGGACCTTTTCAGTTGTTGCTAGTGGTGGGCGTTTCTTTATGTGCTCCCTCAATCCAATCAGTGAATATCTACAGAAATCATATTCGTATATAGGCTTTAATCTTTGTTCAAAGGAGCCACGGTAGAATAAAAGATAAGGTACCCAGTTCCAAAAGAAATTACATATCATCAGAAGACATGAAAGGAGAAAATATTATCTTGGAAAAGATTTATTTGGCAGTTTGAAAACATGGACTCGTAAATATCGGTTAGACTTACAGTCTAAATTTTAGTTCCACCTCAAGACAGACTTTTTATTTGAACTTGAAGTTGGATTCAAATATCAATAGTAAGTGTTTTGAAACCCTTGACCACATTTCTTTCCAATTTGTTTATTTATTTTTCCATTTTCAATTGCCATGTGAGCAAAAATTATGAAAGAAAAAGAACTAAAATAGATATATTCAGTTAGATTGCATACAGAGACGGGCGAGCTTCACGTTGACTTATATAGGCAAAACCAACCTTCTCGTCCTGAAAAAAATAATTTTAGAAGTTTCAACAAGGGGGGAAAAGAGGGGGTGGGGAGAGACAGAACAGTAGTGTCAGCCAACCTCAATAAGTTCTTTTGCCTGATGCAAGGATAAGTTTGTGTTTGCTCCCATAAAGTTCAGCATTTGTTCTTCAGTTACACCCCCCTGAGAAAAGGAAGACTCTTTATGATGGATAAACACTGACGTGCAAAATGTTACAAGTTGGGATTATTTTGAAAAACAGAACAATTTATAGCAGCAAAAGGATGATGTACTTTCATATTTACTAGTCCTTAGATGACGAGCTGCAAATACTGCAGAATGAAGGCCTACTTCCCTTTTCCAGGATTAATCATAACAAAGAAAAAGATTTACATGCCACAGGAATATTGAGAACTTACCTTTGGTGGCATCCACTCCACACCATGAAGCAATGAAGATTCACCATAACAGGATCTAACTGCGGCAACAAACAAAGTGCTTCTAAAGTAACGTGTGTTTCCATCATAAGGTTCACCATAATGAGTCAAAGAGCAAACATTAGCAACTGGTGCAGGACCTGATGATCACTCAACAGATTAACCAGAAGATAATATAATTTCATTTGGTTGATACTACGCATTCACTTGCAATGCAGTCTCGTTGCCAGTTTTAACGAATACAATACATGGAAATCACATACCAAGTTCATCATCAAATGCAAGGCAGTATGCTTTAAGTTCGCGATCTGTTTCCCTGTTCATACGCTGACCAATTAAGAATGCTGAAAGCAACGATTCACTTACTCCAGTAGATTTTCCATCTTCTGATTTCAATGGAAGAACATCTTTCATCACACCTTGGACTTCCTCATACCCAAGGTGACCTCCAGCCAATATTTCTCTAAGTGCACCAACCAATCTCATTTCACTTGTGCCATTACCGATGAACTGTGGCCCTACTGAACTTGCTAATCCCATTATAGACCCTTCAGGATCAGCTATGAAAATCACATCAGGTGGTAGTGCTCGTAAGAGAAGTGGCCAAAATATGTTCATTGCATGCCTCTCTCCTTCACTCCATTGAGTCTCTTCTGGAAAGGAATTCGCACGGATCGTCATTCCAGCAAAGAAGGCTCCAAGCTGAGCTTTTGAGACTTGATCTTCATCTTTTAATTCCCCCCTAACTGTAAACATAAGCAAAATAATACCCAACTTCAGCTTAAAAAACAAAATTCTCTCTAATTCAAAATTTTCAACATAGCCACCAAATCAGTAAAACTTGATCAACCTGAAAACTTTTAAGCTCTAACAAATCATATTCAGAGTGAATTCCTAAGTTCCAAAAAATAAAAAAGGCCAAAGGCATATCCCTTCCATCCAAACAGCCTTACTCAAGAAATTAATTAAACCAAACAAATGTTAGCATTAACGTTATAATCTAAGTGCTGAGAAATGCTTTTAACTTTATAATAATTTTAGAGCGAATTCCTATGTTCCAGAGGTGAAAAGAAATGACCAAAAGCACATCCCTTCCATTAAAACAACCTTACTCAATAACTCAATTAAACCTAAAAAACTGAAGTACTAACTTTAGAATCTAAGTTCTGAGAAGATAATAGTAGTTCAAGTTAGAAACGCAGAAACGGATACTTGACCTGATCTTAAAATCGTATCCAAAACCTTAAACGCCTGTTCCTCAGAAAGCGGCCTAGTCTGCGTAGGTCCAGTGCAAATCCTCGTTTGAGCTTCCAGCACCGTCTGATTCGGCTTCGGCAACTTAGAGCTTCGATACGTAGAAGATATCGCCGGGTTTCTAATATCGGATTCTTTAAGACCTAGTTCCTCTATAGTCGCCGCATCAAGCACCGCCCTCGCGGCAGTCAAACGCGGTTTCCGGCGGATCAAACGGCAGCCGCCGTTTATCTTCGAGAAACGAAGCGAGGTTAGAGATCTGCATGGACTTGAATTTCGATAGTTAGCGTTGATTGAAGAGAAAAAAACGGAAGATTCCGGCGAGAGTAGAGCTTGCATTTTATTTCTGAAAATTTGATGAATTTTCTTTGACTTTGTTTTTTGGCTGAGCAAATGAAAAGGAAGAAATGGTTCCAAAAAAGCTTTGAATGCGGGTGGCGGAAGTGACGGAGTATTTTATTTTTGGAATGTTCCTCATTTTGCCCCCTGAATTATATCGATTTTCTCATTTGGTATTTAAACTTTTTTTGTTTCACTTTGGTACGGGTGAGCATAAGCCGGTTAAAATCGACTTAACCGACCTATTCAATTAAATCAATTTTTAATTCGATTTCTACAGTTAATTTAGTTATGATATCGGTCAAGTTGCTTAACCGATTCCACCGACCGATTATAAATCGGTTGGTTCGATTATTATATAAGATTCCCGGTTAAGTCGTTTAAGTTAAAAAAATCAACTAAATCGATAGACTTAATCATTTGCTCACCTTTACACTTAGGTACCTAAACTATCATTTCCTCTCGGTTTATACAAAAAACACCAACAAGAGCATTATAAGTTACTATATATTGAAAGTCAATAATTTTTGGATAAGATGGGACGCAAGTGATCATTCAAGAACCAAAGTGGAACGAAATAGTATAAGTTGGGATGGTAACGGGCCGGGGGACTTTTGGCCAACCTAACATAATCCCTATAAAATTCAACTCCAACTCGAGTTTAAATATGATTTTATCCTCTTCAAATCGTCCCAGAAATTTGATTGAAAATCCGACTCCAACCTATCTGATTTAACATATTTTTTCACATATTTTTTTGTGAAATTATAAACATAATAGAATAGATACTAGTTTATTAAATTTAATAACATAAAAATAAAGTAAAATCTAGTTTGATGTCATAATTCTAGTACATTATACACTAATCTTTACATATATTTTTATCAAAACTTAATTAATAATATATAAATTTATAAAAAATGTATTTTTTGTAATTATCTCAACGGGACAGATTCCCCTAAACTCGAACCTGACTTCAATTTTAATAAAAATCCGAGATCGAATCGGTTTGAAACCTGTCTGATATGATTTTTTTTTGTGATCCTTAAATTTAAGTATCAAAACGAGAATAAAAAGGATAGTTCAGGTCCAAAACGAGTATTAAGCCTTTTATTTTAAAAAGAAGACAAATATCTAGGAGAACGGAAAGAAGTTATCCACTATGCTGTGTTGCCTAATTGAAAATTTGTGTTTTTCCTGTGGCTTAGCTTAGCTTAGCTGGCACATTTATGGCTTTATTATTTATTTATTCGTATTTATTATTTAATTAAATAGAAAATTAGAAATTAATTGAAAGTCAAAACAATGGCTTATGACATTAAAACACTGTATTAAAGAGAATTTGATCTAACAAATTGTGGTATTAGCTATTTAAATTAAATTAAAAGTTTGAATCTTTATATTATAAATAAAGCAAACTGAGTTAAAACTTAAAAGAATCGTCCTTACAATAGACATCTGTCATATCCAATTTAATTTTTTTTTTAAAGTTCATATATCAACATGAGACAAATTTTTCAATACCAATGTTAAAAAGAAGTTATCAAGTTCAAGTGTCAATTTATATTATAAGCCTTAAAAATTTAACTACCTAGTAAATATTTTCGTTAAAAAATGACTCGACTCGAAATAGACGATATGAGCTAAATTACACTCCAAAAAATAATAAGAGGTAAAGTGATAAAAAAAAGTAAAACAATATGTAAATTAAATTTGTCATTATGTCAAACAAACTATTCATCCATCAAGTAATATAGTGATCAGAGACGTAATCAGGATGACACATCGAGGGAACAAATATAAATAGTAATAAAATGGGGATGATGTCTAATTTTTAAGGTATCAATTTTATTTTTTATTTTGATAATTCTATTATATATTTGTGTTCAATTTTAACTTTGGATAAATTACACACGCTTACATAGTAAACTGCTCGAACCCAAGTCGTCTGGGTGAAATACACCACCCTTTATCACCGTGACCATTCTTTAAGTTTTCAATTTTAATTTAAAAAGGTGAAGATATGGATTTAATTGATCTAATTTTAAAATTAACAAAGACTTAAAGGAATATTTTTTTTGAATAATAGACAATACTTAATTTACATAATTTCAATATTAAAAAAAATCTAAAGACAGTATTTTATAAGAGAATCCACTACTTTAATGGCTAATCAACATATATGGAGTAAAACATTCAAAGGCTCTTCACCAATTAATAATTTGTAAGATCATTAATTTTATTTCATATAAATACATTGATATACAAAGTCATTACAAGTTATTATTCGATACACTGTTTGTGAATAATAATATATTAAATTATATTTTCACTAACAGCGTATCATATAATAATCCGACATCAATAGTTAATTACCATGTATGGTTCCTTTGATAGCAGACAACCTTTCCAACATTAAATTAAACTCTGCATCAGAACTAAGCATGCTAATCCTTGTGTAGGTTTCTTCAACACCAAAACTGGTCCCTCCCCTTGTCATTATTTTACACTTATCTTTTAACAGTTCCTCACACTTCAATCCCTCCTTGCACTTCAACCATGCAAAAGCTGCACAATTATAAGATCATTTCATCAAATATTTGTGCTGTTATGTACAAGCAAAGTGGTGATTCGAAAGCATATATACCGGGGTTCGAATCAGTGTATTTGCCGGTGAATCTGCAGTACTCTTGTGGGTACTCAGGCAGGCTGAGGGCTCCGTTGCTCTTCATCACCGCTTCTCGGAGCTTTTCCCATCGGTCGGACATGAGACGCCGCCCGTACTCGAAGAAGTTCTCTTCTTCGAGCTCGGGGTTCTGACAGTCTTCGCTGATGACTCCGAGAATGGTGGCGGCACGGAGTTGGGATTCTTTCGATACGCCGATGCTGCTCACTTCTACGAACTTCACCATCTTGGCGGCGATTGCTTTATCCAAAACGATAGCCCAACTGCTTGGACAGAGTCAAGATTAAATTATTACAGGTAAGTTGATTAATTTTGAAATAAACATGATCTTAAAAAGTAATTAAATCATAAAATGAGACTTGATTTCATTAATTTTAACCGGCAGGATCCTAAAAAATAGTAAACCAAGTAATTTTAAGAGGGACAAAGGTTTAATTGCTATAGTTTTAAAGCTATTAATGACCTCAAATACAATTAAATCATTAAAATTGGAGATAATTGTCTCTCCCACCCGCTATGTCTACGTAGGCTTGTCCTTGTCCAACTCCGAAAATTTTAAAATTAAAGGATCAAAAGCGAATAGTTTATGATGAAAACGAAAGATTCTAAGGATTAATTTGAAATAAGGACTCGAGTTTGAGTGTCGTGAATGGAAAAAACTCTGAATATGATTCTTGACAGAAGATTGTTACCCGATGCGAGAACCGGCATGTCCAGTGGCTTTGGAGAAGGTGAAAAGCATAACATCGTGATTAGCTTTACGAGTGACGGGCGTGTACTGAGGCCAATAGTAGGCTAGGTCGTGAATAGATTTGCCACCTTCACGGTTCACCACGGTTCCTCGAATTGAGCCGTCGGGGTTGTTCGGCGAAGTCACAACCTCGATATAAGCTCCGTCTTTGTCGAAGCAGTTCGCATCGCCTCCCCATTTATACAGCCCCGATTGCAGGAATTCTGTCTCCTCTGGATATGACTGCAATCAAAGGTAATTTTTAGCAAGGTGCGAACTTTTATATTTATTAAAACTATATAAAAATTTAAAAATTTCAGAGTGCCAATTTGGTGAAAGGCTTACCGAGTAGAAAGGGGCGGCAGCGACCACACTGATGGGTTCAGGCTGACTGGGAGACGAGAGGGCGTAGAGCAAAGCATGGAAGACCTGTGTGGAGCCATTTCCGACGATGATGAATCGATCGTCGACCTCGGCGTTCCCAACGACATGATGCAGTTTCCGAATGGCACGGTCGAGCTCCGGCATCAAAAACCAACACAGATTTACTGCATTACTGAAGTAGCTCATCAATTCATATCCTAAAGTCACCATTTTGCACCTATCACCCTGCTTCTTCCAGTATGGCCCGTACAACGTAGGATCACCACTGTATGAAAAAAAAAAATACATTAATTCATACCAATTTATTAATCACCCTTCTTGTACAGGCAGGTACGGAGTTACAATCAAATATTGTGAGGGACTAAATTGTTATATATCAAAAGAATAAGGGTCTATTAAGTATTTAAATTTAAAAATGAAAGAGATAAAAGCCTTATTTTACTCATTTAAATTGAAAATGGCTTAAAAGGCTATTATACCAAAGAATTTAGAAAGAGACATTGAATGATTTCGTCCCTGTATGCATGCATAAAGGTCGACAAAAGTCACAAATATTCAAATTCGAATCTTAAACTTGGAATATTAATGTAAATGAGACCCCAAATCAAAGATAAAAACGAAATACTTTTAAAAAGAGAGAAAAATGCATGCAATTGTGTAAACGGAATAGTGGATGTGTTGGACTCACCGAGCAACATTGATGATAGAGTCGGAGGAGAGAGTAGTATGTGTCTTCGTGGCGGCGGACACTTCGGATTTTTCTGCCGGAACTGCCGTTGCGACATGGGCCTCCATCTTAGCTTCTTTCAAAAGAGATTAAAACTCAACTTTCCTGCAAATAAGTTTAGGGTTTGTGCCTTTGAGGGATGAGGTGTGGATGCATACACAAACACACAAATAAATAGGAGACGAGGGTTTGGTAACAATGAAACACAAAACAAAACCAAACCAAAAATAAAACATCCTTAAAATGGCATAAAAATACTTGGAATTATCACCACGGAAGCCTCTAAAGTTGTACTTACAATATGTTACAAAGAGGATTGTTTCTTTAGACATTGGTGTAATAAATCTAATTCAAGTGAATTAAAACTACATTTTGTTTTTGGTTTTAACTACCCTAATAGGGAAAGAGGAGATTATTAATTATTTTTTATGTTTCATAATCACTAAAATTGGGTAACATTACTAAAATTGTAAATAACAAAATATTTAAATTATTTCAATCTTATAAAATTATTAAAAACATATCGAATCATATTTTTATTATAAAATAATAATAATATATAATTATTTTATAAGTATTTTATTTTCGAAAGATAAATTATATTAAAATTAGCAGCAACCAACCAAACAATAGCTTCAAAATTTCTTCACTAATTAATTCTAATATAATATAACCAATATAATAATTTTAGATACGACTTATTTCTGCAATATTCAATCTGAATTAGTCGATCAATTAATCAAATGTCATGATTACTTAAGCTTTAAAAAAGAAACAATTTACCTATTTCTTTCTTCTTTTTCTGTTCTTTATCATTAAGATTTCAGTTGCTTCTGCTCGAAATTTCACATTTTTTCTGCAGCAAGCAGGAAAATTGATAATCTAATACGAAAACTACAATTTCTATGCTCATTTCCACAACAACTAAGCTTATGCAAGAATGAACAAAAGAAAGAAATAAAGATGGTTAAAGAAATCTCTTTCCTGTTATGGGGCTAGAGTGAAGTAGAAGGATGTCTGCTCATTGAAATCAGAGTAAGGGCTGGGGCTTAAAGAGTTAAACTGTTGGAACAAGACTTGCTTTTCTTTCTTGTGAGAAATATCCTTGCAGGGTAGGATTCTTTGTGGGTAGCCTGGCTGCAGGAATATGTTTTCAAAGGAGAAGACTTCTGGTATCTGGAATGTCGATCTCACTTCAGCTGGCTGGTAAAAAAAATACTGAAGCTGAGAATGGAAGCTAGTGTCTATGAAGCACGGGTACTTCATTCTAGTGCCGTACCATGTACCCGATACGTCCCTTACTTGAGACATATTGGGTACATCTTGGGTACTCCCCGATATTTCACCTCCTTTTTTTTTCGTGTTCTTCTATTCTCCTATACTTTTTTTTGTTTTTATTTTTTTAGACTTTTTTTGTTCATACGATTCAACTATAAGTATACAAGCATGTGTGATGCCATGTTCACATGATTTTATTTATGAATTTTTGCTTTTATATATTTTTAGAATATAAAATTTATTTTATATTTGTCGTACCCTTAACGTCCCCGTACCCTGCAATTTTAGAAATTGCCGTTTTTCATCCTGTTTCTGTACCCGTACCCGTATTTATCCGTATCAGTGCAACATAGGCTAGTATCCTTTTTGCAGGAATTTCAAAGTGATCGGTGGTTAATACTGTCTTAATTTGGGAGAGGGTTCGGGACAGGAAGGAGAAAGTGGATTGGCAAAGGCTGGTGAGGTTTTCATCTCATGTTCCGAAGCATGGCATTATGTGGATGGCTACTCTTGATAGGCTCCCTAGCAGGGATCGCCTGAGTCGAATGGGGATTACCCAGAGTAAGAGCTGCCTGCTATGTGAGAATGGACAAGAATTTAGGGACCACTTATTTTTTGAGTTCCCTTTTGCAGGAGATGTGTATTGCAGAGATATCAGTTAAACAGGGTGATTCTGCAATGGGATGATGAGTTGGAATGGGCAATGAACGGGTTCAAAGGGTGATCTCTCGTCACTCATATCCTGAAAATTACTTGGTCTGTCAGCATTTATGTCATATGGGAGGAGAGGAACTTCAGATTTTTTCGAGGTACCTCACGAACTGTTGAAGACTTGTTGGAGTGTGTTAGTGACACTATTAGAATTAAACTTCATAATTGTAGCGATGTCCCATTTTCGCTAAAAAACGTTGTTTTTCGAAGTGTTTGTGATTTTTCGGATATAAAACGTTTATTCCGTGGGGGTTTAAAAAAACCGCATTTTATTTAAAAATTAGAGTAGCCACCTGCCACTTAGGTAGGCCGGGCACCATAAAACCAGAGATTTAAAAAACTGTTGGGTTCGGGAGTCGGTTACGGATGGGGAAGGATTAGCACCCACACCGCCCAAAATTGGTACTTTAATAATTACCGCTTCATTAATATTAGACTTTCCGGATTAAAGTGAAGATTAGTTTAAAATTCGGTCATAATTGCGAATAAATTTTAAGGGCCCCGTTATCCGAGAGTAAACGCTCAACCACTATCACTACGCCTGATACTGGCCCCGTTTACGCTCGGATAAAAGGGCACCACATTGACAATTTATATCTCGATATGCAATCTTAGTGGCAAAATATAAAACATGACAGATAATTTAAAGACAGTAAATATTCACATAACAGAATACTAATCTAACATAAATAAAATACGTAATTAAAACACACATATACATATCAAGCTTAGTAGATAAAAACAAATTTAACATATCACAATAACAAGGCATGAATAAATACATGTATGGACAAAAATATATATTTCAAGAAGACATACATATTAGAAATAAAACACATTTCAACACATATAAAGCAATATATTATACATAAAAAGAAAATATACTAACACGTAACCTAAAGCCAAGAAAACATACAATACGTACTAAAATACAAAACATGTTGTGTACGAGCTGACTAGAACACAATATACATGATACGAATAACTAAACTGATACATAAAGACACATAATCATCATGAACTTAACACGCATATACATGTAAACATAAAAATACAAGGCATATACGAGAGATATATAATAAGGCAAAAGACTACATCAGCATACACGATTGTAATACGAACATAAATATTTACACGGAAACAGGACTGAAATGAAAAGAAATAAACATCAGTGGCAGAAATTAAAGGATAATAATATGCAATTTAAGGACGAAAATGCAAACAGGACCAAACTTGAAAGGACTGAAACTGTAATTAGACCAAGGGGCAGACCCGAAATGAAAAATTCAAAAACGCGGGATGGTTAAAGGGGTAATTTTACCATTTAAAAAGTGATTCGGTGTAATTTAGGGACTGGATTGCAAGATTTTGAAATATAAGGGGGACTGAAATTGTAAATATACCATGCAGCAAGACAGAAACGAAAATATTGAAAACGCGGGGGGATTTATTACGTAATTTACCCATTTCACAAAATAATAACACCTATAAATCCCATTTTTTGGCCGGACTCAAAATTTTCCCCCTTTCATTCATTTTTCAATTTTATAACAAGCCATTCTTTTATTTTTCTCTCAACTCACCCCTGAAGAACCCAGAATCCGGCGGCCGGCCGCCGTCTTCTCCGCCACCGATCGCCGCTAACCGGCGCCGGCGAGCCCCAAAAAACACACCAAAATAACCCTTACCTTACCCTCGACACGAATCCGAACTTGGATTCGGAGAAAAAGCCTTTATACAGCCTAGATCTAAGAAATACGAAACGAAACAAACCCTTTTTTTTGTATTCAACCCAAAACAAAACCAAAAGGACCTCCCACTCCTTTCAGCTCACCATATTCGGCTTGGGAAAGCCGAAGAGGCTTGTTACTGTAAAGGGGAGATCCACAGACGACGATGGTAACGACTCTCAACCTTTACTTTTTTTATTTACTACGTATATATTTTTTGTATGCATGCAACAAAGTAAAAAAGAGAAGAGTATTACCACTGAAGACTGGTTTTTTTTGTATTTTTTCTTTCGATTACAACTTTGTTCTCTTACAAAATGTTTGTTTCATACATATATGCCTGTCTTTTGGTTTGGTACAAGTAATATAATATCTATTTCAGATCTGGACTGCTACTGACATAATATTTCTTTTCTTGTGCTTTGACATGTCTGAGTGCGGTGGTTGAGGATCGGCATGGTGGCAGTGTGGGGGTTCTGTCTTCGGCCAGAGGCGTTCTCGGTCGTTAGATCAGATCTGATCTAACGGTCGAGCTAGCTTGAAGGACGAACGGCCCAGATGAAACCTCGATCGGTGAAACGACTCTAGATCGTGCCACGTGGGGCTCAGCAGTAGAGGGGTTATAGCGCGTGGGGCTCACGCACGCGTGGGATATCGAAGAGTCCGCGCGTAGACCGCACGCGCGTGTGGCACTCGAAGCGTCCAGACGTGTAGTGCACGCGGCCGGCCAGATATTTTGTTCCTTGCTTGATCGTGGCCGTTGGATCAGATCTTGATCCAACGGCCCATAGTCATCTGCACCAAAATAATTAGAATTAAATAGGGTTTGGGCCAGCCGAGCCTTGTAATAATATTATACTTGTAAATGGACTTGGACTGGCAATTTATTTATTTGGGTTTAATATGTTTTTTTTTTGGATTTCATTTTATATTAGCCCAATAATATTAATATTAGTTATAACAATTAGTAATAATAATATACATACGATAATACATACGTATATACCTATGCAAACATTAATATAACATACTAGCATTCATACATATATAATCATACACATAATTAACATAACATCTACACACATTATCCGTAAAAACAAATACGCCCGTACTAACTATAGATACATGCGTGACACACATACCGTTAATACGTATACATACATAGTTTATAATATACATGCACACATATTAATAACACTCATGCACATAATAAACATATAATATAATATAATACAATGTATACATGCAACACTAATATACTAATAATTATACTCATATGTATTTACAGACCAGATAAAAATGAGTGATTACAGTTGCCCCTCTTTGCTTGTTCTCATGGAATGGGAAACAAAGCAAAGATTTCATAAGCACTCATTTTTATCAGACTTCCCTGTTTGTAGCTTTGGAAACACGTGTTCTTTTGGAACTCTCCGCTCTTCCTTAGCTGAATCTTCAGGCTCGTAAGTTCTTCCTATATAGAGCTTCGCCCCCTTCCGATCTTGGAGCTACAGGCTCTTCTTATATAGAACCCTTCGCTCTGAAGCCTCGAGTTATGAGTCCCTCCTATATAGAACTTTTCACTTCGAGAAAATAAAGCTTGGAGTCCTTCCTATATAGAACTCTTTGTCTTCAACGCTGGTTTCTCCTATATAAAACCTTTTGCGTCGCTGATGGATTCTTCCGACTGGGAGTTCCTCCTATATAGAACTGCTAGTCTTCAAACCCTGGAGCCGCCAGTCCTTCCTATATAGAACTTTTGGCGTCTGAAATCTCAGAGCTACATGTTCTTCCTATATAGAACCTTTCACTCTAAGACAGTAAAGCTCGGAGCCTTTCCTATATAGAACTCTTCACTTTCGACACAACAAGTTTTCCCTATATAAGACCTTGTGTCATGGGTGAATTCCTCCGACTGGGAGTTCTTCCTATATAGAACTGCTAGCCTTCACCCTGGAGCCGTCGGTCCTTCCTATATAGAACTTTTGGCGTCTGAAATCTTGGAGCTACAGATTCTTCCTATATAGAATCTTTTACTCTAAGACATTGAAGCTCGGAGCCCTTCCTATATAGAACTCTTCGCTTTCGACACAGCAGGATTTCCTATATAACCTTGTGTGTCATGGGTGAATTCCTTCGACTGTGAGTTCTTCCTATATAGAACTGCTAGTCTTCACCCTGGAGCTGTAAGTCCTTCCTATATAGAACTTTCAGCTTCTGAAGCCTCGGAGCGGAGGATTCTTCCTATATAGAACCTCTCTCTGTAGGCACTTGGAAACATATGCCTTTTGTATGTAAAACCACTATCTTCACATTTGGGATTCACACCACGATGGCCATCGATGTCTCTTTGAATCCGCAGATACCTGTCTAAGATAAAACAAAATGCTATGACAAATGAATTGACATGCTCCTAATCCTAGTGATGTCTGACTATTCATGATGCATGAGTGTCAATATCTTGGTGGGCTTGTTTTGGTCCTTATTCGATCTCGTTGTTTACTTTCTCCTTTTTCACAGGCGTTGATAGCCCACTTCACTGTCAGGTTCAACCATTCCAACCTTTCTTTTTCTCCATTTACGACTTGGAATTCTAAAGTGCCCTTTCGGGTTTTCACTTTAGAGAGTTTTTTTTGTTTGAAGGGTGTCCTTCTGGGTTTTCACCCAAGAGATCGCCATTGGTCATCCTATCCGGTTGTTTGCAGCTTTCCGTCTTCCCTATCGACAGCCATTATGTAGGGAGCTAGAGGACGGAGTTAACATCATTTTCTTTAATCACCTGCATTTTTAAGGTTAGATCACAGTAATGCTCAGAAATCTCTTGTTTTACTATAAGCCTATGTTAACTTATTTGCCTGAAATTAACAAGAAGGCAAGGAATGGATGCTCAAAAACATGATTTTATTATGATTAAAGGCTTGGGATATCTTAAAAGAGGTATGACACACATGAGAAAGAAGAAAAGTTAAGTATGAAATACAAGTTCCCTCATTATCTTCGATATGAATGATACATGATCCTGTCGACCGGCGTAGAATTTTTTTGCCTGAAGCTTCCTCTTCATGATGTTCATGGGGATATCATTCTCTTCGGATATTCAACTTTTCAATTTACCTGAGCCGCTCTTTACAGGTTTTCAACTCGGGTCCTCCATCTGCTTCAAGATGCCCAGTTTCGGGTTTTCGCCCTGAGCTCTCCATTTTTGTTCTCATTTTTTATTATTTTCTTTCTTTTTTTCTCTTTTTTTTTCAAAGATAGTATTTCTTAACGGTATCAGAATTTACAGGGTTTTTTAGCTCGTCTCCATCCATTTCTGTTAGGATTAGGGCTCCTCCTGAGAAGGCCTTTTTTACCACGTACGGCCCTTCCCAGTTGGGCATCCACTTTCCTCGGGAATCTTTCTGGATCGGGAGGATTTTCTTGAGCACTAGATCCCCTTCTTTGAATTCTCTCGGGCGCACCTTTTTGTTGTACGCCTGCATCACCCGCTTTTGGTACATCTGACCATGACAAATGACCTTTAGTCTCTTTTCATCAATGAGATTCAGCTGGTCGAGTCTGGCCTGCACCCATTCGGCTTCTTCCAATTTTACTTCATTTAAGACCCAGAGAGACGAGATCTCTACCTCGATGGGGAGTACTGCTTCGGTACCATACACCAAGGAGTAGGGTGTTGCCCCTGTAGATGTGCGAATGGACGTCCTATAGGCGAAAATGGCAAATGGCAACTTCTCATGCCAATCCCTGTAGGTATCCGTCGTCTTTGCTATGATCTTCTTTATGTTCTTGTTTGCTGCTTCCACTGCTCCATTCATTTTAGGACGATAGACTGTGGAATTATAGTGTGTTATCTTGAATTGAGTGCACACATCCTTCATCATTTTGTTATTCAGATTGGAAGCGTTGTTGGTGATGATCCTTTCTGGCAATCCGTATCGACAAATAATCTCATTCTTTAAGAACTTACATACTGTAGTCCTTGTGATGTTGGCGTAAGACGCTGCCTCTACCCATTTAGTGAAATAGTCTATGGCGACCAAAATGAAACGGTGTCCATTGGAAGCTTTCGGATGGATCTGCCCGATGACGTCCATGCCCCACGCCGCAAAAGGCAACAGAGAATTCATGGTGTGTAAAGACGATGGGGGTGCGTGAATCTTGTCAGCATAGATTTGGCATTTGTGGCATTTCCTGGCGTAATCGATGCAATCTCCCTCCATGGTCAACCAGAAATAACCATATCTCATAATTTTCCGGGCTATAGACAGCCCGTTGGCGTGCGTTCCACAGAGCCCGTCATGTACTTCGGCTAAAATCTCCTTCGCCTCCCGGGCATCCACACATCTCAGCAATGTTTGATCATGACTTCTCCTATATAGGATCTCCCCATCTAGGACATATCTTGTTGCCATTTTTCTGAGCGTTTTTCTGTCATTGTCATTTGCCCCTTCTGGATACTTTCGAAGCTTGACATATTGTAAGATGTCATAGTACCATGGGTTTCCATCAATCTCTTCCTGTACATTACAACAATGAGCAGGCCTTTCAAACGTCCGCATCTCAATGGGCTTCATTTCTGCCCCGGTGTTTGTTTTAAACATGGATGCCAAGTTTGCCAAGGCGTCTGCCATCTGATTTTCTTCTCGGGGCAGGTAATTGAAGCTGACCCTTTCGAACTCTTTGGTGAGCTCTTGAATCAATTCGTAATATTTGACCAACTTCGGGTCCCTGGTTTCCCATTCCCCGCACAATTGGTAAATTACTAAGGATGAATCTCCGAACACTCGAGGTTCCTTAACCTTTCTCTCAATAGCTGAGTTCAGTCCCATAACGCAAGCTTCGTATTCAGCTATATTGTTAGTACAGAAGAATTCCAATCTGCTGGTGAAAGGATAATAGACGTCCTCAGGAGAAATTAGCACTGCTCCTATCCCATGTCCGAGGGCGTTAGAGGCTCCATCGAAGTAAAGCTTCCATGATTTATCATCTAAAACCTCTTCCTCGGTTGTAATGCACATCAAGTCTTCGTCTGGGAAATTAAAGTTCAATGCCTCATAGTCATCCGAAGCACGACTAGCTAGGAAATCTGCTACGGCACTCCCCTTTACGGCTTTCTGGTTAACGTATACAATATCGAATTTGGATAACAGCATCTACCATCGGGCCATCCTTCCTGTTAGTGCTGGCGCTTCCATTAAGAACTTCAATGGGTCTAGCTTGGATATCAACCAAGTAGTGTGGTACAACATGTACTGTCTAAGCCGCTTGGTAGCCCAAACTAGAGCACAACACAGCTTTTGCACTGGCGGGTATCGCGTTTCGCAATCATTGAATTTCCTGCTTAGGTAATAGATGACTTGCTCCCTTTTTCTTGACTCATCGTGTTGCCCCAATACGCATCCCATTGAATTCTAAAAACTGTCAGGTAGAGAATTAATGGTCGATCTGGTACTGGTGCGACTAAAATTGGAGCATTTGTCAGGTACTTTTTGATCTTTTCTAGGGCTCTTTGATATTCCTCGTCCCACACACCAGGATTATTCTTTCTAAGAAGTCTGAAGACCGGGTCACATTGGTCGGTTAATTGGGAAATGAAACGAGAGATATAATTCAAACTCCCCAGGAAACCGCGAACTTCCTTATGAGTGTGGGGTGGTGAGAGATCCTGGATGGCTTTCACTTTATATGGATCAATCTCAATTCCTCTTCTGCTTACCACGAACCCTAGGAGTTTTCCAGAAGTAACGGCGAAGGTACACTTGGCAGGATTGAGCCTCAGTTGGTACTTCCGTAGTCTTTGGAATAGTTTTCTCAAGTTCTGTAGGTGCTATTCCTCTGTTCGGGATTTGGCAATCATGTCGTCCACATATACTTCTATTTCTTTGTGCATCATGTCATGGAAAAGAGTCATCATTGCTCTTTGGTATATTGCCCCTGCGTTCTTTAGCCTAAATGGCATCACCCGATAACAAAAAGTGCCCCACATGGTTATGAACGTAGTTTTCTCCATGTCGTTAGGGTCCATCTTTATCTGGTTGTACCCTGAGAAGCCGTCCATGAATGAAAACCATGAATGCCCTGCAGTGTCAACCAGCGTGTCAATATGTGGTAAGGGGAAGTTGTCTTTAGGGCTAGCTCGATTTAGATCCCTATAATCTACACATGTACGAACTTTCCCGTCTTTCTTTGGTACCGGTACAATGTTTGCAACCCATTCGGGGTATTTGGCTACCTCCAAGAACCCAGCAACAAACTGTTTTTTCACTTCCTCTCGGATCTTTAACAACATATCTGGTCTCATTCTCCGAAGTTTTTGCTGTATTGGTTTGCACTCCGATTTTGTTGGCAATTTGTGCACCACTATGTCGGTATTCAACCCTGGCATATCTTGATAAGTCCAGGCGAAGACATCCTTGAATTCCTGAAGTAGGGTTATCAGTTCGTGCTTGGTTTTTGAGGAAATCATCGTTCCTACTTTTATTTCTTTTCTCTCTTCTTCAGTCCCCAAGTTTACAACTTCTGTTTCTTCTTGGTGGGGCATGATCTATCTTTCTTCGTTGGCCACCATTCACTTTAACTCTTCCGGGACCTCACTTTCTATCTTATCATATCATTCCTCAATTCCCTCTAAGACCTTAGGGCATTCAAAATTCACTCCAGGATTGGATCCGGTATCATTCATATCGTCAATCATGAGCGACCTGCATTAAATGAGAATGAATTGTATTGGGAAGGAGATGGTTTTATATGAAGGAAATGAACATGAAGAATGCATGAATGAAACAAATGAAATTTTGGTCATTTAGGAAAGTGGATATTTTCATTTCAATCAAAAAGTTAACATAGGTGCCCCATACAAGAGATCCCCATTGTTTACGGGCAAAAACAAAAGGTTGATTCGGAGCATTACTCTGATCTATTCCTAAAAACTACAGGTAGATCAATGCAGCTCCAGTTATCGAGTGTTTCCCCAGGACGGCAGGGGCGGATGTTGGTTAACATTTTGCTGCCTCGGTCCTTTTCAACTATCATATTGATGTACATCCCTTCAAATGATTCATTGAGTATTTCCTCCTGGATGAGTACGTCATTTTCCTTCATTGCCTCTCCAACCTCTTGACCTGGCTGGTAGAATCCTCTGGAGACAAAAGTGGTTTTTAAACTGGGAAAGGACATTGGTCTCCACGGAATGTCTTCTCCTTTAAATCTGGCTTTTCTTTGCTCCTCCTTTCTCTTATATTCTTCTTTTCTCTGTTGGACACTTGGTTGATAACCCAGCCCAAAACGATCCTTCTTGGTTATCATATTCTTGGCTCTTAGGTTTCCTTGTAATTTCTTCCCCAGCCCCTTTCCTATTTTGGCTCCACGGCCCAAAGTTTCTGCGATGGTCATCTTGGTACAATTAGATAACCTGGGGTAGGGGATCCGACTTCCCTCCGAAACAAACGTGGCATTCACTAGTTCCAATGCTCGGAACGAGCATTCTGCAGCATCTTCATCATTTTGAATATAGGGGGCGTCTGATGTCACAGAAGCAACAATTTCCTGCTCTGCCTCTACTGTGACAAATTTACCTTTGACTACAAATTTTAATTTCTGATGTAACGATGAGGGGACAACTCATGCGGAGTGGATCCATGGTCTTCCCAACAAGCAGTTGTAAGATGGTTTTATGTCCATTACCACAAAATCGATCACATATTCAGTCGGTCCGATCAGTAGGGGCACCTTAATTTTCCCCATTGTTCCTCTTTGCGTACCATCAAAGGCTCTTACTGAATTGTGGCAGGGCTTTAGGTGAGAACCATCTATTGGTAGTTTTTGAAGAGTCACCATAGGCAAGACGTTCAATGCTGACCCGTTGTCAATCAGTACGGTAGGTACTACATACCATTTGCAGTGGGTTGTAATGTTAAGGGCTTTGGTGGACCCTATTCCTCCATCAGGGATCTCATCATCACTGAATGTTATATGATTATAGGCAGTGATATGCCCCACTATCATGTCCAGATTTGTCACAGATATATCCTGGGGCACAAAAGTTTGATTTAGTACTTTTAATAACGTCTTCCGGTGCTTTTCTGAGCTCAAGAGTAATTCCAGTACTGTGATCCTGGCCGGTTGCTTTCGTAGTTGTTCCACTACGTTGTACTCGCTATGTCTCAAGAACTTCAGAAATTCTTTGGCTTGGGCCTCAGTTACCGGCTCATTCATCTTTGGGGGAGGTTCTTCTCCAAATATCTGCGTGAGGCTAACTGCTGTGTTCTTCCCCTTATCTTTTTCAGCTGCTTTCAAAGCCTCAGGGGAATAACATCTGCCGCTCCTTGTGAAATAGCCAGCTTCACCAACGTTTACATCGCTCCGGCTTTGTTGGTCTTTCAGCGTAGGCTCTTTTACCTGACAATGTTCTAGTTTTTCTGGCGTGGTCACATTTACAACATAATTCCAGGGGGTTTGCCGCATATATTTGAATGGGAATGGGGATGGTGCTGAAATGATGATCCTGGGACTTATCTTGCTGGTTTCTCCCCGGGAGGCACCTGCATTCCCCTGCCTGGGAGAGATGATAAAAGGTCTATCCTTCCCGTATTTAGATTGGGGCTATCTGTCATGTGTACGTCTGACCCCTTCTTCCCCATGGGCTCCTCGAAGAATTCTATTTGTTTTTCATTCATTAATTGTTGTACCAATCTCTTGAACTCATCGCACTCTTGGATGTCATGTCTTTCATTCTGGTGGAATTCGTAATACTCTCCATATCTCTTCTGCCTTGTTATCATGCCTTTGTCGATCATACGGGCCATGCATAACTGTTGAAATACCCACTGTAAAGGAGACTTGATTTCTGGCACATCATCCTTACTCCTCCTGGTAAAGTATTCTTCAATAACATTTACTCCTCTGCTCCCATGATTAGGCAGCGGGTTATTGGCTACACTCGGTTCTTCAAACTTCAATATCCCAGAATCGATTAAATTCTGCACAAGTTTTTTGAAAGCAAGGCAGTTTTCAGTGGGATGTCCAGGGGTACCGCCGTGATAGTCGCAATGCGCGTTCGGATTATACCAAGAAGGGAAGGGCGGATTGACATGAGTAACGATGTATGGACGGACCAGGTCTGCTTCATACAACTGGGAATAAAGTTCTGAGTACGAAACAGGTAGGAGAGTGAAAGTTCTTCTCTCTTTCTCTTTTCTGGTGATTCTCTCCTCTCTTTGATTCGAGTGTTGCGTTTTTCCCACAGGTGCTTGTGGCTGTGAGACTGTGAAGTTCTTCGGGGTGGTATAAGTGCTGGTGGCGTTTACTTCATTCCTCTTGCTATATTTCCGAGACCCTTCCCCGCCATCAATCCTACCACTCTTAATTGCCAATTCAAGGGACTCCCCAGTCCTAATTAAGTCAGCAAAGCACTGCGTTGTATTATTAATGAAGCGATCAAAGAGTGCCCCTTTCAGAGTATTAACAAATAACAGCGTGATTTCATGTTCCGGGAGGGGTGGCTGAATTTGGGCGGCCACTTCTCGCCACCTTTGGGCGTATTGCCGCAAGCTTTCGTTGGACTTCTGCCCCATATTTTCGAACATAATTCTACTGGGGGTCATGTCTGTTACATGCTTATATTGTTCAGTAAATGCTTTTGACAGATCTTTCCATGTCTTAACATTTGTTTTGCTCAACTGGGTTTACCACCGTAACGCCGCTCCAGTTAGGCTGTCCTGGAAACAATGGATCAGTAGCTTTTCATCCTTAAGGTAGGCCGCCATCTTTCGATAGTACATTGTTATGTGCGCGGAAGGACACGTGGTTCCATCGTATTTGTCGAACTCTAGCGTTTTAAATTTTGGCGGTAGGACAAGATCGGACACCAGACTTAAGTCGCTAGCGTCATTTCCTGATTCTTCTATAGATTGTAACATTTTAAATTTTTCCTCCATGAGGCGAAACCTCTCCTCCCACTTTTTCTCTACCTCGGTCCTGATCCTTTCAACCATGTTCAGGTCCGGCACATCTTCTTCATAGAGTGCTTCAGCGTCGAGGGGTTGAGTTTCAGGTGCCCCTATTTGAAAACTAGATGACATTCCTGCAGGGTCGATATACACCTTTCTAGCCAGATTCGGTGCAGCTGGTTGAACCTTGTAGTGAGCTGGGGTACCTTTTGGCTCTTGAACGTTTTCTCCTTCCACTCTTTTTCCAAGACTCTTAGCCAACAATACGGTTATGTCGGATACTATAGATGCTTGCGACTGCGCAATCTGATCACTGAGGCTTCTTTGGGCCTCTTCAAGCCTTGTCTCGAGCTCTTTTTGCCCTTTTTCTAGACTGATTATCCTGTCTTCCATGAGCTTGCTCTGTAATCGGGTAAGGTATGGATGATGAATGATTGCGGGTTAACTACACACAACGCCACAATATTCATAATGTTAATATGGTTGCAAGAAAATAAATGCATGTATAATGATGCGAATGTCATGATGCAATGCAAGAATGTATGCAGATAAGGTACTGATTCCGCTGGTAATCACCCTTTTGAACTACTTCCACGGGAATTAAAGGGTCTAGATTACAACAGAGTTCGTGTTACAAAATAAATATCCTTAATACAAAAGATATAATTACAACACAGAGTCCTATAGATAAGCTTTAGCTCTATCTCCTAATTTTCCAATTGCCTGAGCAGTTTGAGGAACCTGGGAGCTTCTTCCATTTCTGGGACTATGAAAGGTCGGAGTGTTTCAGCCTCGATGGCCAAATCATTCACATGCCTGGCGACTCGCTGTATGTCCACCATCAGGTTTGCGTAATATTGGTCCCTATCTTGTACCATCCGGGCAGCGTCACGCAATCTCTTTTGCCAATAGGTGTCCCCTCCGGCTGCAGCCTCCTCGAACACACTAATTCTTTCCTTGTAATCCTCAACACTTGCTTCGAGGGACTTAATTCATGCTCGTAACACGTCCACTTCGTGCTCTCTTTCTTGCAGCTCAGTGAAGCTATTTCTCTGGCAGTACATTCGAAGGGAGTGTTCAACGTCCACCACCTTTCCTTTTAATTCGCCATTCTGACTTTGGCTTTGCTCCAGACTTTGAATAGTGTCATCGTACAGTTTTTGCATCTCTAACAGTCTATTTCGGCTACTCATGGACTTTCTTTTCCATATGGCGACGCTTTCTCTCTCATGATGGACAGCTTGTTTTCCCTTGCTGATTTCTTGCCTGAATCTTTTATTTTCTTGATCAATGGCCTTCTTGGCGGACCGTTTTTCTTCCTCCATAGCCAACTGGCAGCTTTCCATCTCTTTCTCGATCGCTCTCTTGCTGATTTCTCGTTCTTCTTCCACCAAACGAATACCATTCATTCTTTCTCTTTCCAAGGCTATGAATTGACTCCGGCTGGCATTCTGTATTTTTGCTTGTAGTAGAAGGGCATCTTTTTTATAAAGAGCATTTTTGTCGTTCAAATATGCATTTAATTTCTTTAACTGCCTAATGATCCCGTCCCGTTCATCAACCTCTAAGCTTGCCTTGTAGAGCTCGCTCGTATGTTGAGTCTGTTGGATGTCCATTTTCTTTTTAATTTCTTCGAGTTCATTCCTTAAGATGTCAGCTTCAGACGGTACCACCCTTGTAAGCTCTTCGAGTGACACTACTGGTCCTTGATCAAATTCGAGAATCACATTATTAACCCTCAAGCATCTCCAAAGATCGTAGTCTGGGTAGTCATGTGCTCGGTATCTCCTTCCACCCTGATCCGGTAACAATGGTCCCAGGCCCTCATGATGGTCTGAATTTTTCCTTTGAACTCCCCTTTGAAAAGAAATTCAGTTTGGCTTAACCCGGCGGTATTGGGAATAAACTATCGTGATCCGAACTGTCGAGACACTAAAAGCAGAGCACAGGCGATCCCTCCATGCAATCCCAACATCATCAGCCAGTTGAAATCACCTCAACTGTATAGAAAATAATTAACTTTACCGAGCCATGGGACCCTCCATGCTATGTCTTCGTCTTGAATGTTCCTGAAGAAACTAGTCCACATTTTTGTTTTCAAATCCTCTCGCCATTCCTTTGCTAAGTACTCCCGTAAAGGCGAAAAACCTTGGAAGGATATCCCCGGCAGGACCCTCGTCGGTGTCTTCCACATGTGACTCTGAATCCATACCTGTAACAGTTGTGCGCATCCTCGAAAACGTCCTTCTTCATATTTTTGGCTAGCATTTAAGGAAATGAAAGTCTCGACCAAGATTGCTGGTACTGGGTTTGCTTTCCGTTTTATCCGCTCAAACAAGTCCAGAATGGCTATGTCAATGTTCCCGAGTACTCTTGGAAAGATCACCAAGCCATATATTCCTAAGGCGAACAGGTTCATTTTCTTTGCCTCGTCTGGATGTGTCGGTATGATGTCCCGAATACTTTCCCATGCAAAAACTGTATTGTCTCCTCGGATCTGAAGCAGGCCATTAACCCAATCGCCACTCATTCCCGCAAAGGTTTTGAGTTTCGCAGTGTAATTCTGATTCCTCGGAGGCTTCGCGTAGATCCAATCTTCCTGAATGTTTTTCTGGTTAAGTAAAACAGTGTATTCTTCTACTGTAGGCATCATGTCCTGCCCATTGAAGGTGAAGCAGCAAAAAGCCGGATTCTAGAACTGGACTATAGCTCGGAGTAGGGGCTGGTTAACCCGAACATATAACAGCTGTGCAATGTCGCCATAACTATCGCAGAACAAGTCTTGTAGTCTTCGGTCCCATCCTTCCCATATGCTTTGAAGATCCCATAAATTGTTCTGTTGGAGACTCACATAGGTGTACCCTGCTATTACGCGTTCATTCGGCGAACTGTCCTCTTGGGTTTTCTGGTTGACCTCTGACCAATGTCTGACTGATAAATTAAGCTCTTCTTTCCTAAGACACCTTTTTTCCATGGTGAAAGACTTTCTGATCGGGCAAACCACTTGATCCAGTACCTTTATGTGATGCAAATGTATGATGTATGAAAAAAACAAAAGCGAAAAGAAAACAAGTCAATACCAGATAAAATTAATAAATATATAAGTAAAAGGACAAAATTAAACAGAATAAACACACAAAACACCCTATTTATCCCGTCTAAAACCTAAGGTTATCCGCATGGCTCTAAATGGGTAGGTTTCTATGTATTCTCTACATGCAGTCTTGGTTCTAGGAGGTACCCGAATTGTCCTTGTTGTCCTCTACTAAGAGTAGCAAGGCCCCGATCATTTGTTTAATAGTCACTTTAACCCGAAATTTCCAATATTAGTAAAGCGGTAATTATTTTAAAAGCTTGACTCTCATTTGTTTTTGAAAAAAAACAAAAATAGTCCCCAGTGGAGTCGCCATCTGTAGCGATGTCCCCTTTTCGCTAAAAAACATTGTTTTTCGTAGTGTTTGTGATTTTTCGAATATAAAACGTTTATTCCGGGCACCATAAAACCAGAGATTTAAAAAACTGTTGGGTTCGGGAGTTGGTTACGGATGGGGAATGATTAACACCCCCACACCGCCCAAAATTGGTACTTTAATAATTACCGCTTCATTAATATTAGACTTTCCGGATTAAAGTGAAGATTAGTTTAAAATTCGGTCATAATTGCGAATAAATTTTAAGGGCCCCGTTATCTGAGAGTAAACGCTCAACCACTATCACTACGCCTGATACTGGCCCCGTTTACGCTCGGATAAAAGGGCACCGCATTGACAATTTATATCTCGATATGCAATCTTAGTGGCAAAATATAAAACATGGCAGATAATTTAAAGACAATAAATATTCACATAACAGAATACTAATCTAACATAAATAAAATACGTAATTAAAACACACATATACATATCAAGCTTAATAGTAGATAAAAACAAATTTAACATGTCACAATAACAAGGCATGAATAAATACATGTATGGACAAAAATATATATTTCAAGAAGACATACATATTAGAAATAAAACACATTTCAACACATATAAAGCAATATATTATACATAAAAAGAAAATATACTAACACGTAACCTAAAGCCAAGAAAACATACAATACGTACTAAAATACAAAACATGTTGTGTACGAGCCGACTAGAACACAATATAAATGATACGAATAACTAAACCGATACATAAAGACACATAATCATCATGAACTTAACACGCATATACATGTAAACATAAAAATACAAGGCATATACGAGAGATATATAATAAGGCAAAAGACTACATCAGCATACACGATTATAATACGAACATAAATATTTACATGGAAACAGGACTGAAATGAAAAGAAATAAACATCAGTGGCAGAAATTAAAGGATAATAATATGCAATTTAAGGACGAAAATGCAAGCAGGACCAAACTTGAAAGGACTGAAACTGTAATTAGACCAAGGGGCAGACCCGAAATGAAAAATTCAAAAACGCGGGATGGTTAAAGGGGTAATTTTACCATTTAAAAACTGATTCGGTGTAATTTAGGGACTGGATTGCAAGATTTTGAAATATAAGGGGGACTGGAATTGTAAATATACCATGCGGCAAGACAGAAACGAAAATATTGAAAACGCGGGGGGATTTATTTCGTAATTTACCCATTTCACAAAATAATAACATCTATAAATCCTACTTTTTTTGGCCGGACTCAAAATTTTCCCCCTTTCATTCATTTTTCAATTTTATAACAAGCCATTCTTTCATTTTTCACTCAACTCACCCCTGAAGAACCCAGAATCCGGCGGCCGGCCGCCGCTAACCGGCGCCGGCGAGCCCCAAAAAATACACCAAAATAACCCTTACCTTACCCTCGACACGAATCCGAACTTGGATTCGGAGAAAAAGCCTTTATACAGCCTAGATCTAAGAAATACGAAACAAACCTTTTTTTTTGTATTCAACCCAAAACAAAACCAAAAGGACCTCCCACTCCTTTCAGTTCACCATATCCGGCCTGGGAAGGCCGAAGAGGCTTGTTACTGGTAAAGGGGAGATCCACAGACGACGATGGTAACGACTCTCAACCTTTCCTTTTTTTATTTACTACGTATATATTTTTTGTATGCATGCAACAAAGTAAAAAAGAGAAGAGTATTACCACTGAAGACTGTTTTTTTTTGTATTTTTTCTTTCGATTACAACTCTGTTTTCTTACAAAATGTTTGTTTCATATATATATGCCTGTCTTTTGGTTTGGTACAAGTAATATAATATCTATTTCAGATCTGGACTGCTACTGACATAATATTTCTTTTCTTGTGTTTTGATATGTCTGAGCGCGGTGGTTGAGGATCGGCATGGTGAAGCATGGTGGCGGTGTGGGGGTTCTGTCTTCGGCCAGAGGCGTTCTCGGCCGTTAGATCAGATCTGATCTAACGGTCGGGCTGGCTTGAAGGACGAACGGCCCAGATGAAACCTTGACCGGTGAAACGGCTCCAGATCGTGCCACGTGGGGCTCAGCAGTCGAGGGGTTATAGCGCGTGGGGCTCACACACGCGTGGGATATCGAAGAGTCCGCGCGTGGCACTCGAAGCGTCTAGACGTGTAGTGCACGCGGCCGGCCAGATATTTTGTTCCTTGCTTGATCGTGGCCGTTGGATCAGATCTTGATCCAATGGCCCATAGTCATCTGCACCAAAATAATTAGAATTAAATAGGGTTTGGGTTTGGGCCAGCCGGGCCTTGTAATAATATTATACTTGTAAATGGACTTGGACTGTCAATTTATTTATTTGGGTTTAATATTTTTTTTTGGATTTTATTTTATATTAGCCCAATAATATTAATATTAGTTATAACAATTAGTAATAATAATATACATACGATAATACATACGTATATACCTATGCAAACATTAATTAATATAACATACTAGCATACATACATATATAATCATACACATAATTAACATAACATCTACACACATTATCCGTAAAAACAAATACGCTCGTACTAACTATAGATACATGCGTGACACACATACCGTTAATACGTATACATACATAGTTTATAATATACATGCACACATATTAATAAAACTCATGCACATAATAAAATATAATATAATATAATATAATATAATACAATGTATACATGCAACACTAATATACTAATAATTATACTCATATGTATTTACATATCAGATAAAAATGAGTGATTACAAATAGATGTAGACATGAATGATAGAGTAAATGTTAGATTGTGTGTAGAATGGGGAATCCATACATAATTTGGATCCCTAAATATATTTATTGTAGCAGCTTACTGGATTTTGATGGACAACAAAATACATCTTATCCAAAAAAAAGTCTCTTTCCTGTTACTAAATTTGAATGGATTCTATGATTTTTGCCATGAAAACCAAAATAGAAAAAAAGAAAGAATTGTTTTTGTTCGAGTTCAGTTTAGGGTAAAAATTTAAAACGATGTTAAAATTACAAACAACCTTTCCACTGGAGTAACTTCTTTCGGAACAAAAATCTCATGTCTTTTTTTAGTACCTCTCTCTATGTTCAACACTAAAAACTAAACCCTAAGCCCTAACTTTAAATTTTAAACCCTAAATCCTAAAGTCTAAAAATGCATACACTATACGCTTTATATCATTCGAATTTATCTTGATTTACTTCTAACATGATTAAGTATCTTCTACGGCGAAAAAAGGAACATAAATCTTATATCCCTTTTTGGTGTCCTTATCTATGGCTCGATACTAAAAAAATTAGATTTAGGGTTATGGTTTAGAGTTAGACTCGAACAATTTGAGTAGTATTGTCTACAATGATGAGAAAATTGTTAAAACAACAACTATTATTAGGAAATTGTATAACTTTAAAGATTTTTTTTTTTATAATGGCCACTGAATTTTTATTAAGAAACTATAGAAGATATCACAAATACAATGCACCTAAAGGGAGAATAATGGGACTAATCTACCAAAATCTCATACAAACCCAAAAATACAAAGAAAAGTGAATACTTCCATAGAGAATAGCATACCATCAAAATTCAAAAGCCTTCATGAATCTCCTTGTCTCTATCCAATCGAGGCACATAACGGGGTGAAGGAGTGGTGAACGACCCAAACTATCAGATAGAATGTTCCGCTACCCAAGACTGATTATATCGGCAAACAACCATCATCCGAACGGGGATCTAACTTTCTATGACCACTGAAAAAATCATGATCAGAAACTAGCGCCGTTAAAATTTTTGTGCGAGCTCCAAACGACCGCTAAGGTATGCTGAAATCATGCCAAAACGACATATGAAACGAAACCACAAAAATAAAGAAATATGTGCCACAAAGGCAGAGAAAAAAGCGTGCTATAAAAGCAGAGATTTTTATTAAAAATATAAAAAATAAGAAAAAACTAAAAAAATTCAAACTCGATGGTCGACAACCAATATTAAGACTAGTAGCCGACCACCGGCTAAGGAGGCAAAAGTAAAAGAGGATTGTGGCGCTCTTTAATTTGCAAAGAAAAAGAAAAATTATTAGGGTTGCAGCGCTCTCTAATTTTTTTCAAAAACTGTGAACTTTCCCATGATAAACCTTATAACTTTAAAAAATTAAGATGATATATATATTCATGAACAATTATTTGATACATTAAAAGTATAGAGTTAATTTTAATAAATGAAACTAAATAAATACGACCTTACCGATATTTTAATAAATAAAAATTGATAGTTTCTTCCTTTTGAAATTAAAAGGCTAAAGTTTTAAGTGCTAATGAATATTTGCGTGCAAGTGAGAGGCAAAAATCTTCTGTCCCTTCTCGGTGTCTATTTTTATATTTTAATACTAAAAAAATCAAATTTTAAGCCATAATCTTAAATTCTAAATCTTAAATCATAAACTCTAAACACTAAAAAAATACACCATACCCCTACTTCTTTAAACCCTAACCCTAAACCTTAACTCTAAACTCTAAATTTAATTTTTTTAGTGTAGGGGCACCGAAGAGGGGGAGAGAATTTCTATTTCTATCTGAGGGACAAAATTCTCTGCTCCTTTTTAGTGTCCATTTCTATGCTCCAACACTAAAAAAATCAAATATGACCTAACCCTAAATTTTAAATCCTAAACCTTAAACTCTAAACCCTAAAAATATATCATATCCTAAATTTCCTAAACTGTAATCATAAATGTAACACCCTTAACGTATACTCGTAGTATAAATACACTTTAAGGATGTCACAACATTTTCTAATAGAATTCCAGACTCGTAAATTTCTTTTTTTTAAACACATTCATTTGACACCAAACTGGTAAGAAAAATTTAAATCTTTTTCGGTATCAATGAACATGTAACTTATGTGCAGTTAGCTAGTTTCGACCTTGAATTAGTTTATAAAACATGTTAAGCAGTTATTAAACTAAAAATATAACTCAGGGTGTACTGCCTAGACCCCTTTTTGAATTCAAAACCATTTCGCGATAACTGATAAATAAAAATTTTAATCGATTAAACTCATTTACCGAAATTTAACATACTTTCTAACAATCTTTATTACCATGATTTAATATCCATACTGCTCAAAATAATTTCTCACATTACTATTTCTTTATCTTATTTTTATCAAGTTAAGATTCATTATTAAGGCTGATTATTAAAGCTGACTTTTAGTTTATTCATGGCTTTACAAAATACTAACGTATAAGAGATACATGCCCACTAGAAAATATCATAAAGTAGAATGCCTTACTGATGTTTGACAGATTGCAGCTTGATCAACATGTCTGGCTCCTCATTAAATATGCTTCCAGACAACCTACGTGTGAAACATACACACACTAAGTAACGACTTAGTGATGCAACTATAATTTAAAGTAAATCGTTTCAATGTAAAGAATCATATAAAATAAACTTATCAAAGTCATTCCCCTGTCATTTAACAGTGCTATATATTTCTTGCAAAATGGCAAGTGATTCCCAATACAGTTTATATCATATCATATCATATAACAAGTATAAATTTCATGTTACCAGTCATCATGTAATCATTTACAGTATAGTTTTCTTTTAAAGATAGCCCAAAGTAAATAATATGAGATCAAAGTACACGAGTCACATGTATAAGACACTTGAGTGTCTAACTTGAACTTGTAAATGAGTACGTACTCGAGGACGCTCTTTGCTCCTCATTAAAGCACCTCGTTAGTGCCATTAGCACTATGGGCTTGGATCCCCAAGGTGCGCACCAAGGGCTTGGGTCCCCAAGGTGAAAGTGACACTGTAGTGCCTAACTTGAACATGATATATGAGTACGTACATCAAGGACGCTCTTTGCTCCTCATTAAAACACCTCTTTAGTGCACTTGGCACCATGAGCTTGGATCCTCAGGGTGCAACACCAAGGTCTTGGGTCCCCAAGGTGGGTGTGACACCGTAGTAGTCACAAAACATGTAATCATATCATCTTGTGTGATGCAACTGCTAAGGACTCTATGAATATCCAACTATACCATGAACTCTCATATTATATTACTTGGGCATTTCAATATTCCATGTTCAAAGTATCAATATAAATCATATAAGTCGACATTGGGCAGTTCATTTCCCCAATATCTATAATCTAATTTATCTTAGATAAATCTTTATGCCATATCAATGTATCACATATGTCATTTGCATAACTTTGATCAACATACATTTTCATTAATATCATGGTTGACTCATCACAAGTCTTCCTCATATCATATATATATAATAGGTAAAAATGCACTCACCTTGGCCACTTAACATGATGCCTCACTAAGTCCTAGTTCGATCCTTTCTTTCATAGTACCTCGAACCTTCTCTGATTCGGACTCGACTTCATTAATCATATAAATACAATAAAATATTTGTTAGACTAAAATCTAACAATACCTTAAACTTGCTTTTTAACATGATCATTCGAAAATAAAATTTTCAATTATTTTCATTTCTTCCTTGTACTTTTCAAGAACTCATTATGGTCCTTAGTGACTAATTTGAACTTCCAATAATTCTTCCGAGCTTGCTAACTAACCTTTAAATACAGAATGTTTCAAATTTTATTTTCTGACGGCTTGCGCTACCTTCAAAGATTTACTTGTATAGGGCAGAATACATATTGCATCTTAATTTTCTTTATACTGGAGAAACTAGATTCGATAACGGTTCTAACGGTATAATCCACATAAATTAATAAAATCTACAAAAATTATGAAAAATCACTGAATTCACGTCACAGACTATCTAGGCAGAAAACTGCTCTGTAATTTTTCTAACCTTCATTCGAATAAAAATTCATATCTTTTAACACAGAATTCGGAATCAGTTTCCGTTTGTTGGAAACGAAACTAGACTGGCATACCTTTATATCGGTATAAAATTAAACATCTAATTATTTTTTATAGAATTTACGGTGAATTTCTAAACTTACTGCCAAAATTTAAATTCAACCTAACTTCCCATAATTAGTTTCTAAATTTACCATAATTTCTCCTTATTTCTTTACTTGTCAATTTAGTCCTATCACTTTACTTCAAATGGCTAGAATAAAGCTTGTATTCATATGTTCTCTTTACATCCTTCATCAAAATAAGCTTAAACCTTTACTCCTCTAATTTCTCTTAATTTGTCAAAATGGTCACTAATGCGATTAATCATCGGTTTAGCATTCTAACTTCATTTTTATGTCCCTAACATCATTAATAACATAAATACACATCAAATTCATCATTTCTCCATCAAAATAAAATTTAAAAATAATTCCTCAAATCTTTCATCTTTACCAAAATGGTCACTTAATCTTCCAAGTAAAGATTTTTCATTCTAACTTCAAAATTAGACTTCTTGAATCACAACTACATAAATTTCCTCATCAATTACATAATCCCAATTGAAACCCTAAATCTTAGGGTTAGGGTTTTTGTATCAAAAACATCAAATTGAATCAAATCTAAGCTTAATTACAATGCTACAATGCTTGATTCATCAAAACAAAGCTTTAAATAAAATAATCCCTAAACCCTAAATTATCTCTCCACAAAATTCAAAAGTGTCCTTCAACAATTCCATGAAATTTTTATACCAAATTAAAGAGAATTCAATGAAGAAAAAATTTGTATTTCGTGAACTAACCTTGAATCCAACTCTAAATGCTTGAAAATTGAACTTGAAAATTTTCTTCCCTTCTCCCCCAATTATCACGGCAACAAGGGGAAATGAAGAACCAATATTTCCCCCCTTTTTTACTTCTAATTATGCCAAATGGCATAATTTATTTCATATAATATAACATATCTTTATCTAATAGTTAAATGACCATTTTGCACTTTAGATCAAATGTTCCAATTCATGCCAAATGTCATCATCCTTCATCCAATGGCCTAGATTTAATCTTGACTTGAGAAATTATTAAAATGCCCATGTTATTTCCAAAATATTTCAAAATTTCCATTGAAAGAAAATGACCAATTTGCCCTTAACTACTCACAAATTCATCTAGTTTGCCATTTTGTAAGATTCTAACTAAATCTAGTTAGAATCCAACCAACTATAACAAAATATTCATAAAATAATATTTTATGAATTTTTCCATGGCTTTTGAATCAGTTTCTAAAATTTCCCATTCGATCTGATTTCCCGATATTCACAAAACACTTCTACTGCGATTTTACCTTTACCGAGCTATCGAATTTATTCTGAAAATTCTATATTTCCATATTCGAAAAATTAATACTATTCTCTCATAAAAACTTCCTTTCCTAAGGACTTAGACTGAATTTTCCTAACTCAGTCTATTATTCCGATAATTATCAAAAATCCCCATCGAGTAAAATTTCTATTAAAAATCCTTTATCGAAATTCCATATGAATATTCTCTACTCTTACTGAGTCCAAAATATCGATCAGAAACACTTTTATGGGACCTTCCCCAAGGTCACTCATCCTAGTTTTTCACTGGTCTAAGAACACTTAATAATTTTATTCGATCTAAATTCGATACCTTATACTGCATTTTTATTCCCGGGACCTATATCAGATTTTACTCATGGACCGAATTTATCCATCTACATGATAAAATTTAGTTATTGGGCAATTTCTTTATTATGGATTTAAACTTTTCCTTTCTTTATGATTTAGCAACCAACTTTTAAAAATTGTCATTTTGGTCACTAAACTTTAACCTTCAAATCTCATTCTAATTTTTATCGGATTTCAACCAAATTTTGCATATATCCTAATATGCTTATTATATATCTTATGATACCTTTAAACCTCAGAAATTCATTTTCTAAAGCTCATAATTAAAGAAATCCTAGCTTTTCCATTTTTGTCATTTTAGTCACTAAGTTAGCTTTTAAGCTACTAACTTAGTACCAAATGACCTTAATTCAGTTTAACAAAGCTTTAGGGTGTTATAATAAACCCTAACATTAACCTTAACACTAAACCTAAAATATAAAATTTTAATGTGGGGCATAAATAGGTGCAATAAAGAGGCAGATGATTTCTATCAGTAACTGAGTAGCAATGAACCAAGTGTGTGTTACCATTTCACAGTCCATCTCCAAGCATGAATAAAATCATGTCTCAAATATTGTCTCCTCTCCTTTTGGTTTCGCTAATCCTTGGATCCTTGGCGGTACCATCACTTTCAATATCAGTAGATAAAAGAGGATTTGATCCAACAAACATGCAAGAAAACTAGGTTTTTCACTCTTTGCGACTCATCTCTTAGATCAGACATAGGAGCTCGAATTTGGACCTTAAAAGACTCACGTCGATATCAGTCGAGATACTTCGAGGAAAGGCCAATGGCACTCTAACTTTTATTATTGACCTATACAAAAATGCTAGGGACCCTGATGTATCCACATTCTACAGTAGCTGTATCGAAGATTATGGTACCTCAGTCGACAGGCTATTGCCGAAAGCCACTAAAGCTTTGGGTTCTAAAGATTATGTTACGGCGAAATGTGACGCGGCGGTTGTAGCGCCTTACATCTACGCGTGCGATCAGCAGTTTGCTGAGAAGACAGGCCAGCCGAAATGTGGCGCGGCGACCGTAGCGTCTTACATCTACGCGTGCAACCAGTAGTTTACTGAGAAGACAGGCCCAACCCTAAGGGGTGTCTAGAGGGGCAATGGCCAAGGGCCCAAGCTTGAAAAGGGCCCAATCTGCTAGGTTTAAAAATAGTATTAGAAAAAATAAAAAGTTGATTTAGAGAAAATAAAAAAGAAAAAAATTTGACTCTTCTTCCCTTCAATCACGCGCTTCACTCGCCAGAAACCCAAAAGAAAAAAATGCCTCTTCATCTTTCTCACCTTTTCTCTGACTCTCCATCTCACTTTCTCTCTTTAAGATTCAAATTTCTTCAAATTCCCAAATTTATTTGTAGTTACCATTAAACTCATGAAACATTTCAATATTTCCCAAAAAATTAGCCGTTAGTAGCATTAAACCTCCTAAAAATTTCCAAATTATATATTGTATACTTTTTTTTGAAAGGGTCATAAATCTACTATTTTGCCTAGGGCCCCAAAAAGATCAAGATCGGGGCTGTGAGAAGACACCGTTTAGTGATGAGAATAAACTTGTTGGGAAAATGTGAGAAAATGGTAACTTTGAGCCATATTTCAAATGGGTAAAGGTGGAGATTCGAATAATGATTTTATTGGATCTTATTTTACTCCATGAGACCTTTACAACGGTATCTCATATGCTCAAAATGGTTGAGTGGTGAATGAGAAATTGATGCTCAAAGTATGGTAGTTGTGAATTGAATAAGGAAGTAAAAACCCCCTATCCCACACGATGGGATAAATTGAATGGGAAGTGCTTATATACACTTACCCACTTGGTGGTCATTGAATGACTTGAATGAAAATTGTGCCTCACGCGCAGGCGCAGGGGGGTGCGGATTGAAGCTCATCGAACCCATTCGGGTTGGGGCGCATTCGTACGACATGGGCGATGCGAATGTCTGGACCGGTTAGGCCTTACGTGGACCTGGGGATATTTTACCCACTTCGAATAAATTTTTCCTTATTATTGGCATATCTTTTTGAATATTCCGAATTTAAAAGGATAATTTTTTGTTTCCTTTAAATTTGATATTAAAAGGTAATAAGTGCAGTTCACAGGAATATTCTGTTTTAATATGGTATTAACAGATTGTTACCGATTTAATTCGGTTAAATGGTTAATGACCATTAATTCAGAATATTATAATTTCCACATTTAACATAGCTCACTCCCCTATAAATAGCATGTCATTCCTTTGATTTCAACAAAACGAAAACCACAGAACTTTTCCTTCGTTTTACTCTGTGGGTTTTTCAAAAGTTGTTTTTGGTGGTAGGCGAAGGCAAGAGTAAGTTCGTGATCTCCACGGCAGTGCAACTGTGGCTAATCATCTATTGTTGTATCCTGGGAGACAGATGACCAACGAACTCGAGCACTATAAGAGTGACCGAAAATCTGTCTTAAGGAAAATACGTTCGTGCAGGCCTCAACACACTTCATTTCGGTTTGCTGATTTTACATATACTGTATCGTTCCTTTAATTTTGTACTGCTCATTTGAAAAATAAATATATTTATTATTTCAATCTTGGATCAATTCATTTTTTCTAACAATCTTAAGACAAGTCTTAATCCAAGACGAAACAGTACCAAGGGAAAATCACAGGATTTACGAGAAGTTGGGATTTGGCAGCCCTATTTGAATTGGTTACGTGTGCTATTGGCATGGAAATTTCAGTAAAAGGTAAATTCTTAATCTATGGTAATTTTCATGATATTGTTACCTTAATTTCTTGACCTTGAATGAGGAAATACTTTGTATCATAATTTTCGGCATTAAATATGAATTATGATCAATACACAGTCTGTGTAAACTTCTGTTTACATAGACCTTTTAATTTTAGGGGTTAGGGGTTTAGTTTAGGGTTTAGAGTTTAGGGGTCTAAGTTATAGGCTTTAGAATTTAAGGTTAGTATATAGAATTTAGAGTTTAGGGTTTAGTTTTTTAGGATTTATGTTTAATTTTAATTTATAGTAGAAATAGACATGCTTGTGTAAAATAAATTTTACTATGCATGTGTATCAAATTTAAACCCATTATGGTATTATTAAGTTTTCCTTTTCCAGTAAGAAAGAATTAATGTGATTCTTTTTATTAATACCTTAAATCGTGGTATTAAGATAATTTCAAATATTCTTTTAATATTGAATATTAAATATGACATGAAAATGAATATCTTATGTCTTGTATAATAATTATTAAATATAATAATTATTATTACTTGTGTTTTGGAAACACTATAGATTATTATTTCTACTAATAATTTTTCTTGAGAAATTATAGAGACGAACATGATACACAAGCGAAATTGTGATTTATTTTGGAAACAAAGATCTCGTACATAATTTGTTTCGAGAATTAATTCCTGCCGTTTTAACGAGTTTACTTGATCTTACAAACAAGAATCAATGGAATTAAAATCAAAGGATTAGTTTCTTTTGATTTCTGTTTGCTAAACAAAATTAAGTTGGATTGATATCTCTGTTGTTTAACAGAAGATATAATGGAGATAAATTACTAAATTTATTTCTTCGTTAGAATATTGCGTTGATTCTAATTTGGTAAGGAAAATAAAGCATTGAATTTATGTCAGAGAATCAAGTATGATTCTATTTTGGAAATAAATCGGTGAATTTATTTCTGGAAGTAACATTGGTTACTAAATTCAAAGCGTTGATTTCGACCGAGGTCTCGAATCAAAGCATAGAAGAACTTTGTTCTCTATGTCAAAATTAAATTCTTAAAGCCTAGTCTGATGCATGTTATGAAGTGCACAATGTTTAAAAATGGCTAAAGAATTGTAAGGGTCGTTGGACCATAAACGGAAGATGTCGGTGCTCAGAAATTCTTAGTTACAAATTCTTAATGATTGATTCCAAATTGTTGTGAATCAAAGGCAGTGATTTTAATTGATCACTCATGCTTGGAAAGATTTCAAGAATAGAATCTAAAAACGGATGATTCAAAGACAATATGAGAGTGCATGTCTAGGATTGGTTCTTTGAAAGGCTTGGTATTTAAGCGTGCCTAGTGCACCACCTCTCTTTTCATAAGTTACTTACCTGGTGCACTGGTAATTATTGTTCTTTCTATTATACCGTGGGGACTTTTGTTTCAGGTTTTAGTTTATCAAATTCTTGACGTCTAACAAAAGTTAAAAAATTGTGTCTTTGGTTCTGGATTTAGGTTCTGACTAAATTCCTGACAATGAATAGATTCATAATATTCAGTTTTTGGTTTGTGACTATGTGACACAATGTAAAACCAGTGAAATTCATTTGAAAGAATTTCAAAATGTGGCAACAAAAGATGTTGTATATTTGACCATGATAAACTTGGTCAAAGGGAGATCCTCCTAGTGTTAGAGGATAAGGTAAATATTGTTACCATCTTCAAATATTGCTAAGGCAAACATTGCTTGTTAGGACAAACATAGTGGAAGTTAAAAATAACTTCAAACTGCAAATTAGGCGGTGTGTCCAAGAAACAAAAAAATCACAAGAAATGTTTCTATTGCCATAAGATGGGGAACATGTCTTTGGACTATAAACTTCCAAACGAGATTAATGGTATGACAATATTTTTTTCATAACAAATTGATATGGCAAACAATTGTTTGAAGGAAATCTATTACCTTCATACTACGTGCATTTGCTTAAAAGATGCTATAGAAAAATTATTCTCTATAAGCAGGATGCTGAAACCCAAACTTGATAAATTAATTAATTTGGAGAGAAACTCTATGTGAGTAACGCTACAACATCCAAGGGTACAATGATTTTGAAGATAAGAATTGAAACTTCAAAATGTGCCTAACATGTGGGGGAAGTTGTTCTATCAACTAATTACCTCTTCTCAAAGATACAAGACACCATATGAGTTATGGAAGGAAATAAGACATTCCTACAACTACATAAAAATGTAGGGGTGTCCTGCAAAGGTAATATTCTCATTACCAAAAGTAAATGGAAATAAGTGGACTATATTTTCATTGACCATGTGGAACATAGTAACGAATATCAATTTCTTGTATACGAACAAATTCACAAGAATGTGATAATGGAAACAAAGAATGACTCATTCTTTAAAAATATATTTCCTATATAATTATGGAAGTTGATCCAAGTTCAATGAAACGAACTTTGGAGACTATCAATAAAATAGTTCATACGTTTAACAAAAGGTTGAAACCAAGATATTGTCATGATGACAAGTAAGTGTGACAAATGATTGTATGCCAACATTAGGATACATGATCCTATGTTAAGGACATACTCATTGTTATAAGTAACAATGAAATGGTAAATGTACCAAAGGCATAAAAAATATGAGAATGACATATTTGATATTGGGTATCCAAATCTAACGCCTGTCTGATGATCTCATATTGACGCGGTCACACTACATTGAATAAAAGATTGAAAGTAAAATATTAAGAGTGTGACAAATGAGTGTATGTTAAAACTAGGATATATGATCCTATGTTGATATACTAAAGACTTGTCAAATTTAAAATTGACATGGAAAATATGAGATTGCCAGATTTGATTCTGGGCATCCAAATCAAATGGTCACTTGAAGGTCTCATATTGACACAGTCACACTATATGGGCAAAAGAAGTTTGGCAAGGATGTTTCCGGTATAGCTAGAACTCTAATAAAGACCAGACAATATTTGTTCAAATGGAATATGCAAGATAGAGCTTTCACTGTGAGCAGTTTAAGCAAGTTTCACAAGCAATTTAGAGCCAAAAGCTCTGAATAGTGATAATGGGAGTACTGGGATATCCCAGATACACTCAATATTATAACTTGTATTATTCTATAGATCCTACTATTTAGAAGGATTCTTCGATACCAATAAGATATCTAATCAATGGCACAAGTGAATATGTTTCACATCGAAGAAATGAGCCATGTCATGGGATTTCTCAAGACAAACGGTTACAACCAGATTCATAATGGAATCTGAGTTTTAGCTCTGGACAAGTCTGGAGGAAAAGTCAAATGACTTTCAAATGTCTTGGAAGATATTCATGAATGGTCAAAGCATGTGCCAACAATATTTATATATTGAAAACCAAAAATTTGTAGAGCACAAAGCTTTATGTACAATGGTAAGTCGAGACATATGCGTCGTCGACATAATACTGTTAGACAACCGATCTCAAATGGAGTTATCAAAGGATAACGTTGCGGATCCGCTAACCAAAGGGTTAAATCGAGATCAATTTGAGAAAACATCGAAAGGAATGAGACTAAAGCCCAAGAAAATTTAAGGCGTTATGTGAAGGGAAACCCTACCTAGTTGATTGGAGATCCCAAGATCTAGGTTCAAAGGGATAACCTAATTGCATAAACATGTTCGGTCACTGTGAGGGTACATATCCCCAAGTCCGTTCCTATGATGTAAGCAGTGATCAAAAGTGGTATAGGCTAAGCAAAGCTTTTAATGACTATTATGTCCTTCGGTGAGCCAAGCAACATAAGTCACCTATGTGAGAGTAAATTGGGGCCGCTTCAAGGAGACTACTGGACATAGTTCTCTCAAACTCTTGCAGAACCAGGCGATGTCCGCGACCATATGGACATAACCATGAGAACTAAAACTCTTGTCAGAGAGATAGTTGTGTGAAGTATATCATCGTTTACACAAACGGCTGAACAGTTCAAGGACATCACGTCTACTGGTTAGCTAGTAAAGTAAATATACTTTCACAAGGGAAGGTTCAAAGGAGGAAACCTACCTATCATGTGCAGCTATCGAATGTAGAACCTATCACCACATTGAGTAAATGTGGAGATTCTAATAATGATTTTATTGGATCTTATTCTACTCCATGAGACATTTACAACGGTATCTCATATGCTCAAAATGGTTGAGTGATGAATGAGAAATTGATGCTCAAAGTACGATAGTTGTGAATTGAATAAGGAAGTGAAACCCCCTATCCCACATTGATGGGATAAATTGAATGGGAAGCGTTTATATGCACTTACCCACTTGGTGGTCATTGAATGACTTGAATGGAAACAGTGCCTCGAGCGCAGGCGCAGGGGGTACGGATCTAAGCTCATCGAACCCATTCGGGTTGGGGCTCATCCGCACGACGTGCGCGATGCGAATGTCCGGATCGGTCGGGCCTTATGTGGACCTGCATATATTTTACCCACTTCGAACAATTTTTTCCTTATTATTGGCATATCTTTTTGAATATTCCGAATTTAAAAGGATAATTTTTGGTTTCTTTTAAATTTAGATATTAAAAGGTAATAAGTGCAATTCACGGAAATATTCTGTTTTAATATGGCATTAACAAATTGTTACCGATTTAATTCGGTTAAATGTTAATGACCCTTAATTCAGAATATTATAATCTCCACATTTAACCTAGCTCACTCCCCTATAAATAACATGACACTCCTTTGATTTCAACATAACGAAAACCACAGAACTTTTCCTTCATTTTACTCTGTGGGTTTTTCAAAAGTTGTTTTCGGTGGTAGACGAAGGCAAGAGTAAGTTTGTGATCTCCACGGCAGTGCAACTGTGGATGATCATCTATTGTTATATCTTGGGAAACAGACGACCATCGAACTCGAGCACCATAGGAGTGGCCACAAATTTGTCTTAAGGAAACTGCGTTCGTGCATGCCTCAACACGCTTCATTTCGGTTTGCTGATTTTACATATGTTGTATCGTTCCTTTAATTTTGTATTTCAGTCTTGGATTAATTCATTTTTTCTAACAAAACTTGTGTGCGATCTTTCTCTAGTGGTATCTGGCATTATTGGTTTGTTGGGTTAATTCATTTTATGTTTCGAGTTTTGTAGAGGGAGAAAATAAATATTGATATAGAAATTTTATTTCAATTTCAATAAATTTTAGTTTTTGAATAATTGGATTCAAGGACAAAATTAAAATAAAATCGTGCACGAAGTCGATAATACCTCTCAGCATACCTAATCCGAAAATCCTTTACAAGTTGATGAGTGGTGGTTACTTGACTTGAAAAAATCGATTTTCTCGACTTGACGCAAAAAAACTCGACTCAAAAAATTTTAAATAAAGTTTGAGTTATAAAATGGAACTTTAAATAACTCAGATTTTTTAGTAATTAGTTGATCAATTTTCAATTTCGAATCGAAACTCTGAACTATGTCTGATATATGAATATCACATATGAGAAATATGAAGATATATGTATGTATATTGCATATAGTTATAAAAATACGTTTAAATCGGAATCAATTAGTACCATAACATCATAAATGTTTACTATTAAAGTTTGAGTTATAAAATAGGACTCGTCAACTCGACTCGTTCGAATGTTCACCCTGATGATGGTGGCTTCTACTTGCACATTGGAAAGCCAATCCAAAAGGTAGAGCAAACATGTTGATCTATTAAGGGTCCGTTCGACGCAACTTCTCTACCTAGTTTTTGAAGAATCGCCATCGAACGACCAATTTTTGCACTTCACCCAGTTTTTGTATCGAATTTGGTCTCAAATATTGCTTTTGAAAAAGTTGAAGTTTTTAACTTATGCCCAAACAAAGTTTTTTCACTCAAATTAATTTTTCAAAAGTTCCGTCGAACGAAGCCTAAAACTCATTTTGTCATGTCTAACCCAATCTCTATTTTGTGAGCCATTTCATATTTGGGCCTATTTTGGAAAGCCATTCAAACTTTTGTTTCACATTAAGTAGTTTGGTTTTTTATTTTATAATAATTTTGTTGTTTTAGGAGGTAAAGAATTGTATCGGTTTTTGGCACCTTGACATAGTGTAGTCGAGAATGCCTTATACTTAAGCTTGTGGAGTATAAATCTTATATTAGATGGAAAAAAGTTGAGATAAATTTATAAAAGGTCGTTTTTTTTTGTTGAATGATTAATTGACAAAGTTCTTACATGTGCACGTCGGTCGTTCGGCTCGTGTTTGGATTAATCGTGTTCGGATTAATATATATCTTCGACACATATTATGTACATATTATCTTTTTGAAGAAAATGCGATTTTTTTTAAAATTTTTTGAACAGTGAAAAGAGTTCTTCAATATTTATAGACATACTGCTTAATATGTTTTTTGGACTCCTTTACACTGTTTAACATTTGCTATAAAAAGAATTTCCTATAGGTTTTCCTGAGTTTTTACAAGAAGAGCGGTATTACCTTTGTCCTCGTTGAATAGACCGTGCTAATTTTATGGACGTTCGTTTATCGTAACGATTACATATATCGGGACGAATTTACTTCTAAAACAGTAATTTATCACGACACAATTGTTGATTCTTTACTTCAGCTATTTTAATTATATTGTCCTATCAGTGCTAAAGCTTCGTTTTGCAGTAATATTTTACCAACAAAGCTCATCAGTGATACCCATTATATTTATGTAAATTTTATAATGTGACAAATACTACGTTGAATCCTTAGCTCTATAAGATGATTACTAATAAAATAAATTGGCATGGCTTCACGTTCCTATGTAATTGTTCTCATCTACGTTACTTAGCTTCGAATGCGATTACGAGTATTTTTCCGATGCAAGTACGTGTTCGATATGAGTATCGGACACAATATCGGACAAATAATAAATAGAAAGTTTATTAATGGCACTAAGAAAATAAAGAAGAGAGACATATGTGGAAAATTTCAAAGATCTTTTATTGCTGACAAATGCCATTCATGTTCATTCTCAGCAAACAATCCCAAATGTTTCAGTAATATGGACTAAACATTACTTCGTGAGATTTCTAGTTAAATGAGAAAACAGAGACCGGAATCACGTACCGACAACTCAGGCTGCTGCGGTGATGTACTGGATTGCCTGCTGGCAAATACCGGTCATCGTTGCTTCCGGACCGTAAACCTACGAGAGCAGCACCGAATCATGAGCAAAAATACCAGCAAATGTTCTAGTTTGGAAAATGATTCAGACCAATAACTGTTACCTCGATAGGAATTCCGATTTCCTCTCCGAGTTCCCGCATTTTCGCGAGGCCCCTCTGGTAATTCGGACCTCCTCGCCTCACATATATCTGCATCATCGCGGCTTTGAGCTTTGATTCCTGTATAAGTTTGCACATCCAGTTAGTGTTATCATAAAAAGGTGGAGAAGTGAAGTAATACACTAATATAGTAAAGGTTTTTTTTGATTATTTAATGTAGTAAAGTTCACCTTCTCCTTCAAGGCTTGGATTATGCCGTTAAATGTAGCACCCACGTCGGTGAAGTTAGCTATTCCTCCGCCGATTACAAGGGCTCTTTTGCGACCATCAGGGTCCGCGGTCGCACACTATCGAGGAACAATGAAGTTATTTGTACAGCCAAAGATCAAATGCTTGAACTAGTTTGAGGATGTATGTTAGCAAGCACAAAAAATGTGCCTGTGATGCTTATGAATGCTTAGTAAGTTCGACAAAAGTTTGAGATAGCATTACTCGGTCGAGTACAAGATCCAGGTTTCTACTTTAGCAACATTATAATATAGAAATTCAGGGCCAGAGTCCTTACATCGATTACTACTCTGGCATACTGCAATACTTCCTCTTCGTTCGGTGCTCCACTATATTCCGCATAGTTTCCGAGCTCCGAAGCAAAACCAAGATCTCCGACCTGATTAAACAATGAATTACATGAGTAAACAAATGCATGACTGATACCTTAAAATTACACGGTTTTAGTACTATCCTTAAAACCCAGAGAGCGAAAAGACGTTAACCAACCGTATCGGCATAGATGACACTTGCACCTCCTCCGGCTACCATTGTCCAAATGCGTCCCTTAGGGTTCAACACCGTAAACTTCAAAGACGCACTTGTCTGCGATATAAATGTATTTTTGATTAATACCATACTTGTGGATGAAGCTATTAAACAAATTGCAACATATATTACACCACTTTTATCGGAATAACCGGACAGTAAATTGAATGAAAGATTCAGGTTTACTGAGAGATAATTATACAACAATCTGATTAGCAAGTAAAAGAAGATTTTGTATACAAGGCCAACTATCTAGTAAATCTAGTTTACCTTCTCATCTAGCCCATGGATATAGCGTTCAGTTGCACTCATAACCCTTCCAAATGGCATTGGAAATTCAATATTACCCCATCTACAATGAAATGAAATTGCATTAGTTGAATTTTGTCCCCTATTCCACACCGCATCGAAACAATAGATAGAAAAAAAAACTAGCGATAAAAGGGGATATACTTCTTGAAGTTCTTGAAAGCAGCAGTGTCATCCAGTTCGCCTCTCATGTCCAAAGGATAAGGCTTTCCATCAACCAATGTGAAAGGATTCATCTCAAGGAAAGTGAAGTCCAGATCTGACATTTTCAAACTCGAAAAAGTTAATTACAAGTTCTAAATGTTGGTTTGAATTGTTTTCGATTCAAGCAAGATACATGCCATACCTTGAAACAGAGTAAAAATCACTTTGATAAACTCTTCAATTTCTCCTTTGATCTATAATAGAAGTACATATATTTAGTCAAAAATTCACAGAGCATTTTACAGAATGCATACATGCAAATTTTCTGATGTGATTGGAAAATCTATCTGATGAAGTTTTCCATTGAAAGGCGAAGGAATATGCTCAAGTTAAGCAAAGGAAAATTTAAAGCAAAGGAAGCTCAGAAAACCAATGGTTATTAGGAAAAAATACCTCCAAGGGAAGGGTAGCAACAAGTGGAGCACAAGCTTCTGATGTGAAAGGCGACCCAGTAGGGACGAAGATGGTCTTAACCTGTATGAAGGATAACGCATCTTAGCTAAGAAACTATTAAGGTAAAAACAAAACAAGAAAAACAAAAGTAAACTGAGAAACGGATTCAGATAATTTCAAAGTACCTTATCCCAGTTCTCTTCAATTTCAATCCCTCCACACTCTGAAAAGCTAATACTGCAACCAAGTCGCTCAGAGACGATGTTAAGGTAGAACTCTTCATTGTGAGGGATGAAAGGTTCAACAATGAATGTTGTAACAGGCCCCTTGCATCCACCCATTTCAACCTGTAAGTCATGAGCAGTTAGCATAAACTCGAACCCTCAGGCCTCATCCTTAATAATGACAAATCAATGGCTGTAAAAAGACACAAACAGAAAGCGAACCTCTTTGCCGAGGCGCTCTTTCACAAAAGCAATAACCTGAGCAAAATCCAGATTTAAGCCAACCAAACCACTCTTCCCACGCTTTCCAAACAACATATCAGGTTTAACAACCAGCTTCTGCGAGGAAAGCCATGGCTCCTCTACTAGCTGGTTGAAATCGGTTGATTCCATAATCTAACATCAACAGACACAACCAAACAAATCACTCAAAGTTCAATGAATCAAGGAAGATCAATATCATAAATTCATAAAATCTGCAGCACAACCAGACAAACCGCTCAAAGTTCAATTTCATACAACAATAATAAATCAAGGAAGATAAATGAACATCCTAAATTCATATTTAAATTTCAAAACTTCCTGATCTGGACAGAATTTTATTTTCCCCAAAACTAAGAGTAATTAAAGCAACCAAACCTTTCTAACTTTACACTAGATCCGGAAATTCAAAAAGCGAACTGTATTTTTCTAGGATTTGCATTAAAACAATGAGAAATACTAATACAAATCAAACTAAAAAAAGGAAATGTTAATAAACTTCGAAATGAATAGCGAGATCTAGAACGAGAGAGAAATTGAACTAAAAATCAATTCAAATTAATCAGCTAAGACAGACTGATACAATAATACAAATTGAGAAAAATCGAAAAAATGATGAACTATGAGTCTATGAAATGAATAGCGAGATCTAGAAGGAGAAATTTGAACTGACTTGAGCGGATTTGATTGGCAAATCTTTCCCGGAAAGTCTCTTGAAATGTTCTTTCAACCAGATAAATCACTCAAAGTTCAATTTCATAGAATAATAATAAATCAAGGAAGATAGATAAACATCCGAAATTCATATTCAAATTTCAAAACTTCCTGATCTGGACAGAATTTTATTTTCCCCAAACCTAAGAGTAATTAAAGCAATCGAATCTTCCTAACTTTATACTAGATCCGGAAATTCAAAAAGCGAACAGTATTTTTCTAGGATTTGCATTAAAACAATAAGAAATACTAATACAAATCAAACTAAAAATAAAGGAAACGTTGATAAACTTCAAAATGAATAGCGAGATGTAGAACGAACAAGAAATTGAACTAAAAATCAATTCAAATTAATCAGCTAAGAAAGACTAATACAAATATACAAATCGAGCTAAAGAAAAATCGAAATATCGATGAACTATGAGTCTATGAAATGAATAGCGAGATCTAGAAGGGGAAATTTGAACTGACTTGTGCGGATTTGATTGGCAAATCTTTCCCGGAAAGTCTCTTGAAATGCTCTTTCAACAATCTCTTGGAATCGAACTCTCTGATCTTCTTGCGTGCCATTTCGTGTGTTTGAGCGTTTTTTTCTCTGGAAAAAAATTTCAACCGAATCAAAAACTTTGAAATCAAATCAAAACCTTTTCAAATCAGATCTAAACAAAATGTAGAGAGAAAAGGAAGGAAGAAAAATGGAAAAAATTACCGTTGAATGACAAGCGAAGCGGAAGGTTGTCCAAACTAGAAAGCAGCTTGCCGCTTGGTAGGTAGTTGGTGGTTTGGTAGTTGCCAAATTGGTTTGTTTTCTAATTTATTTTCTTTTCAAGTAATCAAAATTTTATTTTAGTTTGGAAATAATAAAATAATTTACTTCATTGATATATATAGAAAAGTATTGATTAAAATGTTGAGAAAATTACATTAACATATTCGATTTATTAAATATTTTTATGAGAAATGTGATAGTAATTTGCAAAAGTATTTTTACCAAGAAAAAAATATAAATGTTTTGCATGAATTACGGGTGTTTTTTTCTATCTATTTTAACGGTCTAAGGCTTCGTTCAGAATAAGTTTAAAATCAGTTTTTGTTTGCCAACGAAAAAATTACTTCGACCGACTTACAAATCTCGCCGTTTCAACCAGCTTTTACATCTGATTTGGTCTCCAAATCAAACTTTTGGAAATACTAAAAATTTCAGCTTTTCTCCAAACCACCTTTCTCATCACTTTTCACCTAAAATTCTATTTCAAAATCACTCTTGAATTGAGCCTAAGTAGAGACTAATCTCGTCAAACGTAAAGAGAAAAAAATTCTCACAACAAATATTACATTGTGTCACAACTTTATTGATTATTGAAATGTCACGTCACCCTGTGTTAAAATTGTCAAGCTAGATATTACGTTATAAAGTGTTAAATTCATGTATGGGATTCAACAAAACAAAACAAAACCAAAAAATATAAATATTATATTAAAAATTATCAAATTTAAATATCAAATGATATATAGCTAATGTTATGTCATTTGAAAAAAAATTATGTGCGATTCAAAAAAAAGTGGAAAGGGGAAGAAAATTGGAAAGAAATCGACGTGAATAGTTTATAAATTATTAGTCCCCGATCTTATATTGTAATTGTTGATTTAATTACAGAAAAATTGTTTGTTACATAAATTGCGAAAAATTTGGTAAATATTGTTGTTTAGAAAAAAAAATAGGAAAATAGGGTATGCTGGAAATTTTTTAAGAATTTATAGCATTTTCTACAGTGCAGGAGGCGTTCTCAACAGGCACTGTAGAAAATGCCATAGATTCTCAAATATCCCTTAACATACCTTATATTTCAAAAATTCATCCCTAAACACCCTATATATCTAACGAAGCCCATAAATTGTCTAATACGTAAACAACACAATCTTAAATATTTCAATACTACCAATCCTATTTAGGGTGTATGATTTTAGATAGTAGGATTTAGAGTTTAAGTTTAGGATTTAGGGTTTAGGATTGAAATAGATAATGTTGTGTGGTCTAAATTTTACACAGCTTATGTCTCATATAATTTCTCTTATTTATAATTATTTGCCGGGACGGACACAAGATTTTATGTTGGGGTTACGAACCTTTAAGAAGTTATATTAGAAATTCATGGGGTGAGAAATTACAAAATTATAAGAGGTGTGAAATTAGATAATCAATAAAAAATACAAAAAATATATTTAAAATGCAATCGCTCCCCTAGTACCTCTCGATTCATTCCTAATTATTTAGAGGCAAAAATTTAACACCTCCATCCAAAACCGATCCAAAAATTTAACACCTCCATCTAAACTCGACCGACCCGATATTTTATGATGTTCCACCTGAACCTAGATTCTAAAGTAAAAAATCGAACCCGACCCGACTCAGCATAAATAAAAAATTATCAATTTTCATTATTATTCGATAAAATAGGGACATAATTGAAATATATATATATATATATAAAGAAAGAGGCATTGTAGCAATTATACTTAAATATTTAGAATAAAATCAAACTATTATTTCGGGTCGGGTAGGGTAGGTCTTTTTCACCTTAAGCCCAAAATTGACCCGACCCGACATAATCCTAAAAAAAAAATAAGACCCAAACCCTACTCAAACCTATTTTTTAAAACCCAATTCTATATGATCGGGTCGGGTCAAAACCCTTCGGGTCTGGGTCAAATGGCCATCTCTATTAATATATATATATGTAGGGTTATGATCGACTTACACAAAGGAAAAATAAAGAAATAATCTTAGTCATTTATTACTCTTATCCAACGGTTTAAAAAATGCAAAACTAATTGAGTTTTATATAGTATAAGTAGATTCTAACCCATATATATGTATATTGTAAATGAAATAGACATTCGTAAGAAATAGGTTTTGAGTACTATTTGAGTTTTTAGTTGGAAAATTTAGGTAATATTTCTCTGTCTTGTTCTATATTTGAGTTTTTTGTTGGTCCACGGTTGGTTGCATGCAAATTATAATAGTGATAGTTAAAGCAGCCTAAAGAAAGTTAACCATTTTTCAAGGTATAATTTGAAGGCAAGCATCCTCGGTAGGGGGACTTTCTTCTTATTGCTGCAAAATAAATTGGAGCTGTCTAAAATGACCAATGAAATAATTAATTATTCAAATAGCGAATTAAAATTCAAAATCTATTAATTGACTGAGTGATCAAGGATGTTTATATTGTTTCATTTCGTGTGGGTTCGAATCTTGACATTTGTTATTAAAATGTAATATCTCTATACTTAATAAAAAAACCAATTCAACATTAACTATCAGATTGTCTAATGGAATGAGAGATGTTAGGTCACGTAAGTATTTAATTAATTATCGGGGATCTAATAAGTATTTAATCCAAAATTTAGAAGTAACAAAACTTAATTAGTAAAATATTCAGACTAATAGGAGCTGAAATTAGCATTAGACAAAAAAAAATGGGGAACAAACCCCTACCATTCCTTTACTATATCTGTTCCTTACCTCTGCACTACTTCATCCAAATTATATAAATTAAATATATAGTTAATTAATCATATAACGTATTTATGCATGAATTTTATTCATATTTATTAATCCTATTCTTTTTAGGATTTGCCAGAAAACATAATCAAAGGAATTCATAAAAGGTAAAACTATTGAATACCTAGAAGAAAATTATGTACAAGATCAAACAAATTATTAAATTTATTGACTATCAGTTGATTTAACAGAATGATATGTTATATTTTTTTAGGAAAATTGAGGGTTCGAATCACATTGTTGTAAATGAAATAAAATGGGTTGATAGATTCGCTCCCCTAATAAAACCTCCATAATATATGATTTTGATTTATCGACCAATAAATCAGATACCGATAGAATTAGTCAAGGCACAGTCCTTTTCTTCTCTCTTTGGAGCATAGTTCTGCAAGGAGGTACAATTGTCAATCTTCATCGCAGTAGTGGAGGTGGTCTCCCGTATCGGGAAGAGAGTAGACACAACAGTTTTGAACGACGGTTAAATTAGGATGATTATTTGACCCGAATCTGATGGGTTTCGATTCAATTCGATTTTATATGATCGGATTTTTTATAAAAAGATTTGGGCTTCAGTTAAATTTTTTTAAGATTAAGCAGGGTTTGGATCTAAAGCAAAAAATATCCGACCCGAAATAATTGTTTAATTTTATAATGAATATTCAGGTATAAGTGCCAAAATGCTCATATCTTTATATGCTTTTTTCAGTTATCTCCATGTACTGTCTAATAAAAATGGAATAATTAATATAATGTCCCTATCTATTTGTACCTTTTCAATTAATTCTCAATTTTATCGAATAAAAATGAAAACAAATTATTTATGTCAAACCAGATTGAACTAGGTTTAAATTTTTACTCTAAAATTCAAATCGAATTCAGATTAAATGAAACATCATAAAATATGGAGTCAATTTAAATCGGGTGAAGATGTTAAATTTTTGGCTCGGTGCAAGTCAACCAAAAATTCGACCTGCAACCATCCCTATATCAATCCGACGAAGTTACTACCGTTGTTTCTCCTTGTTATGTTTCCTGTTTTTACCATAGTAGTATTCAAGCAGGGTTCATTTTGTCCCAATCTGCTTCAAAAAGCCCAACATAGAGGGTGCGTGTTAAGATAAACGTGGGCTAGAGGGAATCTCCCTATCACTCATCTAGGGATTGCAACGGGGCGGGTTTTTAGCCGCCCCAAAAATTTAAAATTTTGACTCAATTTAACTCGAATTTAATATATTTTTATTCTTGACCCGATTTTGATCCGACCCCAAAATTTTAATAAAAAATTTGATTAAACCCGACACGCCTCGAAGAAAAATAATAAAAAATATTAAATATAATATATAAAAATATAATAAATATAAATATATATTTATAAATAAATCGGGTCGGGAAATTATAATCCTAAACTCAAACCCTACCCGAGTCAAACTTCTTAAATACCAGACCTGACCCAAAAACTAAAAATTTAAAAAAAATCTGACCCTATCGAATCGGATCAGGTCGGAAACTGCCGGATTCAAAAAAAAAAAAAAATCATCCTTACCTATGTGTCAAACATAGAGTCCAAATTATGAGTACTGTTTTTTTTTTCTCTCTCGAAATTCATGTAAATTGTTACGGTTCATGAAGATTAATCCTAGTAAATATTTTGCATAGTCGATGTTCAAGCTTTTATTTCTTACTTGATATTTTATTTATTGGATATTTTAATATAGGTATAAAATAAGATTCGTTAAATAATTGATTTAGTACTCATATTGGATATATATTTATCTTTAATAATCATCTGAATCTGGATAATATATAACGAAAGAATATTTTTTATATAATACCTTAGCTACTCATAATCTCTCCAAACTCATCAATTGGAGACAATTACGTTTAAATGACCATAATGCACAATCTTCAAGAAGTATAAATCGGATTAAAACTCAACCAGCTTAAAAGATTAATTGTGTAACGACCCGGATATTGGGTTAGCCATTTGAGTCTTGGATTCGTGTTAGAAATTTTAATTTAAGTGTTAATATAAGACAAGGAAATCTTGAAAGATTTAATTTAAAGAAAAGTGGTGACCGATTTTTGTGAGGGTAAAAAATGGAGCACCTCAAGTGCAATTTGCCCATCTTGGTATGGAAGACAATATTTTAAAATAAATGGAGGAAAAGGAGAAGGAAATTCAGATTTTATAATATTTTTCTCTCTTCTTTTTTCTTCTTTCATTTTCTCTCATTTTCTTTCATTTTCTTTCTTCCTCTTTAATTTTCTAATTTTAATCTATCGAGATTCGGCCATCCGTTGTCGACACCTCCATTGTCATTGTGTTCGTCTCGTCGAGACGAGTTTACCGGTTCCAGTGACGTTGCCACCAAATCCGCCGTTAGAGGGGCGAGAGAAAAGGAAATTCATGTTGTTGAGTTGGGGTAGTTTGAGTGCTCAAAACGGGAACTAAGGCCACCATCGTGTTCATAGGCGTCAAGACCGTTGTACGGCCACCGGAGGTCGCTGCACGCGCCGCTCCCTGCGTGTGGACGTGAGACGCTGGCTGGAGCATGCTCCAGTACATACAACTGAGCCGTTGGGCTTTAGCCATTGGACTGAGCCAGCTCAAGCCGAGTCCGAGCCGGTCTGCCAAGTTGATCATTTGAGCCGAGCTAGTTGTTGTCGTCGTTGACTGCCGTCGTCGTTGATCGATGTTGACTTTTTGGGGGGCCAACTTGGGTGTTTTTCGACGTACTGAGTTCGTTTTATCAAATTCGAATTCGGTTAGCTGTTTTACGTGTTTTATTGCCTAGATTCATCCGATAGTGCAAATTGTTTATGTGGCTATATTTATTGTTATCTGAGAATTAAACGGACTCGAATGTTAGATTAAAAAGGATGATTTGAGGAGCCCAAGTGGGGATTTGGCGTTGGTTGCTTGAGGTTAGTACACCTCGAACTCCAAAATACTCCATGAGCATCATAAGTATGATTGCTTTGCTTGTTAGTATTTGCAAAATAGGTAGGTGAGTAATAAGCATGCGTCGAGATCAGTATTTATGAGACTCGATAATTATGAGATGCATGATGACGTTTAAGAATATTTTGAGACTCGTATGAACCTTAGAGACCGTGTAGGGTTGTTTGAGATACTCGTATAATTATTCGATGATTGGTTGATTGATTGATAAATTTTGATATCTTGAATACTAGTTTGAATGGATTGACGTAATTTGATGACAATTATGCTTAAGGGATGTTACCGATAAATATTCGATTAAATGGATATAAGTTGGTAATTGATATTAAATAATTAAATGAGCTAGCAAACAAACCCTAATGACTTTCATAAGCTTTAGAGAGTGATTAAGGCCTCATAATCTCGTGTTATGCTAAGACGGGTTCAGCTAGTAAGTAGGGGATCGATACAGGCTTCAACTATAATGGTACGCTACTAAACGTCATATCAATATGGGTCGACCCGTATCGGTAATCGGGGAAATTTAAGATTTCTAGTAAACTATTTCAATATCGGTACGCGTGTGAGTATTGATACCCGAGGGTACCGTACCGATACTCATACTTGAGTACCGGTACCCGAGAAATGGAATAACCTATAAATGCTAATTAAGAAATGAAAGTTGACGAGTATAATTAATAACCTGTTTAATGCCTTCTCAAATGATATAATATGGATTAATAGAGATAATTAATGAGAATGGTTAATGTACTCCTCCATAGTGAATTAACAACTCGATAATGTAAAAGAAATAATGTGATGACGATTAGCAACGATAGGGAGATCCTTGGGATCACGTTGCTTGTATGCCGAGTAGGCATTTGATTGGCTGAATCGATGATTTATAAGATTCGAATGCCCACGATTTATATTGCAGTACTTATTTCCTTCTTCGCGTGCACTCGACGACTAGGTGTTTTCGAGCTCGCTACTCGATGGCTAGGTGTTTCCAAGTATGTAACACTCGCTACTCGATGGTTATGTGTTTTTGAATATGCGATGACCTTTACTCGATGGTTGTGTGTTTCTGAGTATGTGTTGTCCTATACTCGATGGTTGTTTATTTTTGAGTATACGACTCTTGCCACTGCCAGATGGCTAGGTGTTTCTCGGTATGTAGCCAATAGAGGGACTCGATGTCGAGCTGGTCCCGGGTAAACAAGTTTGATTACCATTGTTTGTGGTTGAAACCTTGTGTGCTTTTACCCTAATGATCTGGTGAGATCTTGGGTATTATTGGGCCCTGTGTGCCATATATGATGCATTGCATGATAAGAGCATGTGTTTAGGCGACTAATGGTAGCCCCACGTGTTTATTTATCTCTTCTTATTGCTCGTACTAGCTTGCATGCTTATGTTTATGATTAGCATGAAGTACAGTAGAGTAGATGTGTACCAATGAGCTTTGTAAGCTCAGCGCTCAGAATCGTTGTTTCCATGCGTATGTTGGTAGATTGATCGAGAGCTCGAGGAGCGCTATAAGTTCGGGATCCCAACAAACGTTGATTACCAGAGTACGATACTTGCATTTTGTGGGTTGAGTATTCATAGGACCTTATAACTATTGAGTTTGTAACTTTATTTTGAAATATTATCTTGATATACAATGTATAAACTTGGAGCTCCTATTTTGTAAATTGATTTATGTTGTTTATTTAATTATATGAAGTATTTGATGATATAATGGTTTGAATAAGGCCTAAATCTATGGTTTTTAAATGAAATTTTTTAGGTGACCCGAATGTAGTACTTTTGTTCCGAATCAGGATCGGGACGTTACAAATTGAATTAAATGAATTTAATACAACCAAAGATCATTGAGATAAAAAAAATTAAGAGAATAAGAAGCAACCCATTAAAGAAAAAAATATTTACTCTTTTCATGATGAACTAAATGCACACACATAAAAGGGAAGAAACATAGAAAATATGTTGGCTACTTGGGTCTAAGAAAACCTAATAATAATGTTTTTGAAGTTTTGAGAAAACGAAACTTATGTTTAAACAATGTTGATTTTTTTAACAATAAATTGGTTTAATCATACGAGCTATTAGATTTCTTAAATAAAGTCGCAATCTTTTTCCTTTTTTTTTTGATCATACAGAAGTAAAACGCAAACTTAACCCATTAGAGAATCATGCTGCAACAAATGAAATACCCCACTTGGGGCCTCTTGGAAAAGAAAATCGGTCATCCTATCATCACGGCTGAGCGGTGCTAACCAATCCGCAATCCCATTTTTGCTCCATCCCACATGTTGAAATACAACCAACCAATCACGTCTCCTATAATTGAGAATGGTCGAAACCAGACCATGACTAGCCAAGGCGCGAGAATTGCCATTAAGGGTCCAAATAGCTTCAAGACAATATGACTCAATAACAACTTTGTGCAAACCAAGTTCCCAAGCACAATGAAGCATATCATGGATTCCCCACAATGAAGCAAGAAGTATGGAGTATGAACCGATATATCGAGAAAAGCCAAGTATCCAATTGCCATGGTGGTCTCTGATGACACCTCCGATTCCTGCCATCTTCGTGCTTAATGCCACAGCACCATTCGTATTCGCCTTCACCCATCCCTCTATAGGAGCTTCCCACGCTATAGGTTGCTGAATCAGCCTCTGTTGCTACACACTTCGCTCACGAGGAGCATCAAAATCATTCGTAAGTCGCAAGAAATAAGGAATGAAATCCCCTCTATCCACAAACCTGTCATTGAGTAACAGCGAGCAGCGCCGCTTCCATAGTTGCCAACATATAGTAGCGAAGCGAACATTCCAGGCACCTTCGATATTAGCCAACGGGCCATCCAATTGGATGTTAGAGGCGAACCAGACTTTTAGAGGACACGACATAAACTCCTCAACACTCGATCGTGGCACCAAAGATAGCCATACCTCGCGTGCTTTGGAGCATCCGCGTAGGCTATGAAGCACGTCCTCATCATATCGTCCGTACAGCCTACAGATTATCGATGATGCAATGTACCGGTGACTGCGTTCCACGTTGGTTAACAGCCTCTCGCGTAGCGCAAGCCAAAGAAATATACAAACCTGCTGCGGGACTTACAAGGACCAGATTTATTTTTAAAGGCCACGCGGTTCAACATCATTCTGCTCGACCATGGAATGATAAGCCGATTTAGTAGAGAAGGTTCGATCTCCTTCCCAACGCCAACCTACTGTGTCATGGCCTAAGGAGTGGACTGGGGGTTGCACCGCCCTGATCTTATTGATGCAATCCACCGATAGTAAAGCCTCTAATGATTCCCAATCCCATTGACCGGAGCTGCTTGTCATTTTCGCAACCAAAATTCCTCCGACATCCAATCAACCAAACATTTATTAATTAACGACCCCTCATCATGTAATCATACATCATACCAGAAATCCACCAATTGCCCATCACAAATGTTCCAACAAATGTTGTTTTGAATCTCTTCCCATATATGAGAAACACCACGCCAAACAGCCTTACCGGCAGAATTCCATGCCACTTATATTTAGCTTTCAAAACATCAACCCACAATCTATTTTCATTCATCACCAATTGAAAACCAACCTTCATCATGAAGGCTTTATTTTTTCGGTGTACGTTCTTAAGCCAACTTCACCAAGCTCCAAAGGTTGCTGTATATCCTCCCAACGAACCATAGCCATAGCCTTAGCCAATTGTCCACTAGAAGTACGTACCCCACACAAATTGACGAATGATTTTCTCCGTCTTTTTGAATAAACCTTTCGGCAACTAAGCCGATTGCATTGCATACATTGGGATGACTTGTATGACAGCCTTAGCGAGAGTGATTCTGCGGCCAAGGATAAAGACTTCGCTGCCCATCAAGTAAGGCGCTTCTGCATATTCTCAAGGATTTATTTATATGTTGCATGTGTAACTCTCGAGTGAAAAAGTAGAACACCAAGGTACTCCTCAAGGTCAAAAATTTCCTCAAATCTGAGACTATGAGCAATAACATGTCGTGTATCCGGAGTAGTATTTCTTGAGAAATAAATTTGCGTTTTAGCAATGCTCAGCCGATGGCCTGAGAAACGACAAAAAAAACCAAGGACCTCACGCAATACGACCATTGGCCTTAAATTAGCCTCAGCAAATAACACCAAATCGTCGGCAAAAAAGAGGTATGATAACCATAGCCCATTACGAGAGTCTAATTTGTTTTCAGGTCGCAGTAGCTATCTTTTTATTAATCATCTGCGAAAGCCTCTCCATGCATACAGCAAAGAGATATGGGGATAAAGGGTCCCCTGCCGATTGCCACGAGTCGGATGAAACACCTCAGTAATTTCTTCATTCCAAAGGATTTGGGTACAAACCGAACAAACACAAACCATGATGAGAGCAACTGTGGAAGAAGGTAAACCAACGTCATAGAGCGTTTCTTCAACAAAATCCCATTCTAAGCGATCGTATGCCTTTTCCAAATCAACCTTAATCAACATCCAGGCTTTCTTTCCTATCTTGCGACTCATAGAGTGTGTGACCTCCTGAGCCAAAATAATATTATCAGTTATATTTCTGCCCGGAATAAAATTCATCTGTGTTTGAGAGATTCACTACGGTAGGAAAGGCTTAATTCTGCTAACCAATAGCTTGGTAATAATTTTATATATTACCGTACATAAGCTGATAGGTCAGAATTGAGATATTTTTTAAGGCGATCAACTTTCGGTATCAACGCCAGTAAGATGCGATTGCATGATGCATGAAGCTCTCCAGTGTCAAAATTTTCGCACAATATCATAAACTGAGCTGCCAGTAATAGACCAATTTTCTGATAAAAAGCTGTCGGAAGACCATCACATCTAGGGGCTTTCAACGGTGCCATACTAAACACTACATTGTGAACCTCCTCCATAGTGATCGGTGCCTGCAGAGTACGCATCTCATCATGACCAAACTGGTGGAAATTTCCCAAAGAGCTAGGATCCGAGTTGCACCTCCCTTGGGAAGTAAATAATTTGTGAAAGAACTGAACAACATGCAATTTTAACATTTCCGGATTATCATTCCAACTACCGTCATCTAGTTGTAACATTCAGATTGTGTTGCGATGTCGTCTTGCCATTGTTGATGCATGGAAATACTGGGTGTTCAGATCCCCTTTTTTTGTCCAGGTAGCACGAGATTTTTGGTGCCAGATACTCTCTTCGTGGTCAAGAACAATGTGTAATTCTTTATTCAACTCCGCTTCCAGATTGGTGAGAAAAACTGAGTCATTTGTCTCTAAAAACCGTTTAATACCCTTAATCCGAGCAAGCGGGAGAGAATTTTTTTCCCAATATGGCCGAATACTTCAAAATTCCATATTCGACAATTATCTTGAAAAGAATGAATATTTTCATGGAAAGGCTTACTTGTGTCCCATGACGCCTCTAATAACCGCGAGAAATTTGGGTGATCATTCCACGCAGTCAAATAACGAAATGGCCGAGAACCTGAAAGCCGAGGCTGATTGTGGTTAACACCATCACAAGTACTCATGACAATTGGGCGATGATCAGACCCAAGTTGTGGAAGGTGGAACACCACCGAGTTATTAAAAAGCTATGAACCACGCCGAATTGCATAGACAACGATCCAATCGTTGCGATAAAGAGCCTCTAGTCCACGTAAACCTTGCCCCCTGGAACCCCATATCATGTAAGGAAGACTAAAAAAGAAACTCATTAAAACTAGGACTGATCCAGGAATGACGAAGAGACCCACAACTCCTCCCAGTCCTACTGCTAATAGCGTTGAATTCGCCTCCTAATATCCATGGCATATTAGATGATGGCTCCAAAGCTAGCAATCTTTTTTTTAGGGTTTTGCCGCAACCTTTTTTTTTTTTTTTATCTTTAGAGCTTTATGTTTCTCAATTTTATTTAATAGGTGACGGTACCGATTTAGATGTTGATCATCGTAGTTAGATCTATTTTTCTTTATTTTTTTTAGTTTTTAATAAAAATAATTATGGCTTATGACACGTTTTTCTTTGTCTTTGTGGCACGTTTATCTCTATTTTTTGGCATGTTTTCTTTTTTTTTCCGATCGTTTAACTGTTCTTTTTATTTTATATTTTTCTCAGGGTTGGATTTGATGACATCTCGACTAATCAGAATGGCGCTTATTTGTAATTCTACTGATCTTTCCTGCTCAGGACCCTCAGATTGAATTTGGATATGCAGATTATACTCATTGATAGTTTCTTACGACGCTCGGCTATGATTTGCAGTTATCGGTGGTCTTTCAATAGCTCAATTTCTTTTTGTAGTTCGTTTTTCGATGCAGTTTGTAATAACCCAATTTTTTAGATTCGAAAGTTATTTATATTCGAAACAAATATTTTATAATAACAACCCAAATTTTCGGATTCAAAACTTATTTATATTCAAAATAAATCTTTTATATGTTTATTTTAATAATTATAAGATAATATTTTATATTATTATAGATGTATAGTGTGAGGCATGGCCGGGGGTGGCAGACCATTCAACCACTCCGTCCATCCATCCATCATTTATTTTCCATTTTAATGCCTTGTCCCCTTTTTATATACTTATTTATTTGTTTTTTAGCCATGTCAATTGGCTTGTAAAGTGGGGTTTGGACAGTAAAGGTATGAAAAAGGAAAGGGAAAATAGAGAGAGAAAGGGGAGTGGCAGAATCGGAGAAATGGAATGGGGGAGAAGAAAATAAATTTCCAGCTTGGTGCTGCCTTGATCAAAGCCTCAATCGGAGATATATTTGTGGTTCGATCGAGCTAATTTTTGGATAGCAGCTAAACAAAATAATATTATTGATGTTGGACGGTCGAAATTTTCATCCGAACTTTGAATCGACGGAAATTTGAGATTTCCAACAGCTTTAATTTTAGTAGTTCAAGTACGATTTTGAAGGCTTTTAACCAAGGTTAGAATTTCTCCAAGCTCTATCCTTTCTAGTACATGTTTCATCTTTAATTTCATATCCTAATACTGTGGTATTGTTTTGATTTATCTTTGTTTGAGCTCAATTGGTGTTGGTGACAACCGCCCAAGCTTAAGGATTGTTAAAGCTAGGTGAAGGTTAGGAAGACTTTGCTTTGCTTGGAGTTAAGGTAATGCTTAAATGCTTCTTTGAATTAGTATAAATACGATTTTGTATGCTTGATTAGATTATAAATTATTGTATGATATTTGTGTATAGATGATTAAATCCATTTATTCGATAAATGACTGTTGTAAGTCTAATTTGAGGTCGGCATTATGTTTTAGGATTTAAGGATTTGATTTGGGAAATTAAATAGTTTTTTCCCGAAATAAATCATAACTTTTGAGAGAAGGTTTCGAGGTATCGAAACTTTTAGCTAAAATCACCGTATGGAGATTCGATATTCTCCCGAAATATTAGAATTACCTGTTGTGATCTATTTTGATCGTTAGGATATCCGAACCAACCGAAGACTTCCGCAACAATTAGAATAATTTATTTTGACATTTGAACCTTTGCTTGCTTTCTTTTTTTGAAACCGAGACTTTCGTATTTGTATATAAAAGAAAGACCAAATGTCCTTTTTAGTTGTAAATGACCAAAATACCTTTGTAGGGTAAAAGACTAAAGCATCCTTTTGTTTACAATTGACCAATTACTTTTGAGTGCACCTCGAGAGCGAATAAAGCTTAAACTTCAGTTATTTGTTGTTCAAGGATCTTTTGATACTTGTTAAGACTTGACAACCATGGTTTGACTCGAGTGAGCTTCGCTCGAGATTTAACCAGTATCGTGATTCTAGAACTCGGTACGATAGACTTAGCAAGTTCTGAGGTTCTAAGTTTCGGTATATGATAGATTTGGTAAATTTTGCATTTGTAATATCCTGAATTTTTCTCCAATTTGAAATGTCACAATCTAATTTTAACTCCAACTTAAAAACCTTAATTTTAAAATCCTTAATTTCAAATCCCTAACATTTGGGGATTTTATATTCGTAACCCTAATTCAGAATTTGGAATTAAATTGAACTTCAGCCCTAAATCACGGTTCAACTTCCATTTTGTTTTCTACAGCCAAGATAGCCTCCCCTTCTCTCGATAACACTCTTATCTTTCCTTTTTCATTATTTTTCCGACGAAGCCCCGACGACCACCTCGTCGTCGTCCGTGTGCAGCACCGACAACACCATAATCTTCCTGGAGATGTCCCGAATAAGGCCCACACCTCATTTTCCATCGTCTTCCACTGTTGGAAAGGAGAAGTTGAGAAATTATTTTGGTTTTCAATCGAGTTTTGTGCCGCCTCTCGCTCTGCTGTCCTCCCTGTTTTCCTTGTCAAGTCTGAGTGTGGGTAAGCCTTGATTATGTGCTTTTGGTTTTAAATCAGTGGGTTTTGTCTTGGGGATTGTTGATTTCATTTTCCTTATTTTTCTGACCGATAATGACCATAAAGGTCTCCGATGAGTGTCGGCGGCAGACATTGCCTAGTTTCACCGCCTGTTCCCTTTGGCTCCAACCGCCTCATACCCCCACTGGTTTGTTTTAGTCACGCAAAACCCCTCATGTCCCTTATTGTTTTCCTTTCACCAAAACCAAAACTGTTCTAAATTTACCACATTTGAGAAAGGTAAATATATCAATCTATTATCATCTTATTTATTTAGTATTATTTGAATCAACAGCCTTTGCTTTCAAAGTGAAGAAAACAGTTTACAAAACTATTTGTTATACAAATATATATACATATTAATATCATTTTTTATCATATATATATATATATATGACGCATACCACTGTTATTTTCACAATGGAATTTAAATTGCTATGTACATGTATATGTATTAGTTTTTACTATGTTCTTAAATTGTGTCTATATATATATAAAAGAATAAATTCTATTTGATCTTTGTTGCTATGTTTTGAACCAAGACCAAATATGTTGACCCGATTGACTCATGCTCAAAATTGAACCTGTGTAACCAGTCTAACCTGAATTGTTCGATCGACTTTAATCGAATCATTCAAACCAACCGTGCCTTCGACTGATTTGGAGATCAATGTTGTGAATAAGATAAGTATTTGTACCAGTGTATTCTTAGAATAAATTGTAGGTATAATTCCCTAGTCATTCAAAGTAATAGTGTTAATGTAGGATTTTTATTCGTAGGTTCTGATACAGTTGGACCCAATTCTTCTAATCGTGGGAAACACGTTATGCAATAGGTTGAGTTTGTTTTGGTTAAGGTGTGTTATCTTTTTGTGTTATATATTTTGTGAAATGTTTTATAACTTGCATTACTACTTTTTTGTGTTGTAATTACAATGTGTTTTGAGATAATATGCATACTGTGTTAAACTATGTTATAAAAAATTTCAGAACTATGATCCTCGTATTTAGTACGATAAACTATGATTTGATTATGTGTTTTACAATCATTACCATATTTTATATGCATGAGATGAGATTGTACGGTGGAAGAAGTGGTTTGACCACACTGTGATTGGAGAAATAAGGGTGAGGGGTTCTGAGGAACTACCTCTACTGTGACTGGGTGGCTTTGCTACCACTGTGATTGAAGTATGTAGCCGGGAAATGCGTTTTGTCTGTGTCTTCATTACATGCATTGTTTTTTACCGTTCTTTTATTAAATATCTTGAGAAAAATATTTTGGAACTGAGTATGTGATTGCATGCACTTTAGAGATACATTGAGCTCAATAGCTCACCCCCCATAGTTTCTTTTACAGATAACTCAGTCTTTAGGCGACTTGGTACTCGGAGGATCTCGTGTTTTTCAGCTTTACTATATTTCAGTATTGTAATACCCTCGACCTGCCTAGTCGCAAGACCGAATCGAGCAAGCTATATTAGGTTTACTGAAGTAAACTGGAATGATTAAATCTAAAACACATCCATTTTTTTATCTTGTCTAGATGCATTAATGCTTTCCTACATAATCTTACTGTTCACAGGTGAGCATTCATCTCAATCGGGCATCGTAACGATATCCAATTGACCATAAACACGAATTAGGGATCAAACTGTAATTTTAGCACAATTACAAGACTTTTTTAATTTTTAAGTTACCAACCTTTAATTAAATTCATTTCATGTTTAGATGTCAAAAATCAGCTTCAAACGATTATCCATGCTCAAATAATTGGCAAAACAAGATTAAGGGACTAAAATGAAAGAAACCAGAACTGCATTTCTAGGACATTAACAGAAATAACGATATCCGTATATGGCAAGTTTCGTATCGAAACGGTTGTGAACTCATCATTTTGATTCGGCAAGACTCGTACTGGTACGCCATTTCGAGTATAAAATACGTTTTTAAATCATTTCACACCGTACCGATACGGTCCCTTGGTGTTTCGGTATGCAGCCTCTTCTTTAAAAAGTGAAATTCTAGAATCCATTAGGCGTATTGATACGCTTTTACCTGCACCGAAACACCTTGGCCTTATTTGCCTGGTCGTATCGATATGTTCCCCCGCGTATCGGTATGCTTGGACCTGTAATGTCAAATTTAGCTGGTTTTTCACACAATTCTAGATGCAATTGACCCTTAGCAACTTGCATACGTGTTGATCAACACTTGAATATACATAAACCACCATTTAAATCAAGATTAGGCAACCAAAACAACCTCATACTTCCAAATGACCACTCTGGAGGCATGCTTCCTAGACCACTTTGCCAAACATATCAAAATGCATATTTAAACCATTCTCAGCATAAGCAACATGCCATAACACTCAACATAACATATTAAACCTGGTCAACCCAGCACAACATAGCAACCCCCAAGGAAACTCTAGATGCATACCTATTCATCCATTCAATCTCAACTATAGCCAAGTAACAACATCAAGCGAATCAACATATAACCATAATCAGAAACCAACATAGAATCATTCTAAAGAACCACAATGCAACATATTTACAATTCCCAAAAACCATGGCGAACACATTGCTTTATTAACTGGAAACATAAACCGAGTTCATACTCAAAAGCAGTTTATCTTTTGGATCCTTGCAAACTTTGCCTTTGCTGCCCCGAACTATAATGCTCTGCATCATTAGGAAAAAAAGAGAGCGTAAGCACACATGCTTAGCGAGGATGCTCATATAACAATGATGCATTAAAAACCATTTAAAAACCACATGCTTGCTTTTCCCAAAACATGCTTACAACCAAAGCATTTTTTCATGATTCCAACCGAATCAAAACATAACAACCTTTATATAACATCATATATAATCCATGCTTAAATCCCAAGCATTTTAAGCAAAACCATGCTTAAATCCCAAAGCATTATAAACAAATCATGCTTAAACCCCAAAGCATTTTAAACAAATCATGCTTAAATCCCAAAGCATTATAAACAAACCATGCTTAAACCCCAAATCATTATAAACAAGGTTCAATACATGAACTTCCACATATATTGACATTTATAATAACCTGAATAGACTACCTCTATCCTATACACATATCGGATACACAGATCTCTCATACCATGCCTAGCTAAATCGCATGATATTCCAAACCTTGCCTAGTTAGACCGCAAGATTTGATACACTCGCCTAGTTATACCGCTAGCTTAAGACCCTTGCCTAGTTACACCGCAAGTTTTTCATCTTTGCCTTGCTAAACCGCAATATTTGACAATCCTCGCCTAGTTAGATCGCAAGATGTTGTTTCCTCCCCTAGTTAAACCGCGAGTTTTACTTCCTCGCCTAGTTAAACCGCAAGATATTATTTCCTCTCCTAGTTAAACCGCAAGTTGTACTTCATTGCCTAGTTAAACCGCAATATTACTATCAATTTGGGTTGCCTAGTTAAATCGCATGCCCCAAATGATGTCCCAACAGTTTGAGTGGCCTTGTTAAACCGCCATACCTCAAGGACCCATGGCCACGATCGATTTTGTTCATATTTTATAGTGCACTTTTAATCTCATGGCATGCCAACTATATCCGATTGTCTTCTCACCTTGTCACATAGCCAATATATCATTTACAAAACCATTTACTACCATTTACTTACTATTTAAAATGCATTCAACAATACATCACATATGCAAATCTCATTGCCAATGCAATAACACCATTCCCAACCAGAATGAAAACCAATGCTCAATAGCATTTAATATACTTTAAAACCCATGCATATGTACTCAAAATCATGCATTACTAGTAAGTAAATCATACCATGTTTATCACCGAAACATGCAAATAACATGCTCATATCTAAGTCGATTCTCAAGAGCAAAATAAGGAAAACTTACATCCGAGCTTAGGTAAGTGTCTCACGCTTACCCTAAACTTCCAACAACCTTTGTAAAGCATTTAAAACTGGTTTCCACTCATCGATATGCCTCGCCTTCCTTGCCAACGCGAAATAAGCTCTCGGCAAGCAACAAAACAACGTCAAGCTTCGTCGCCTTGATTGTCCCCTGTTTTTTACACATAAAATTAGAGGATAAATGCATTAAAATGCATTCAAACCATTGGCTAACAGCAATCTCTCGCAACTCCCAAGTTGCCTACTCGAAAACCATCCGAAACATACCGAAATCATCACCAAACGTTTTCGAAACTTAACCCAGCCATATAACGACAATTCAACCCATCAACCAACATCTAATAACATCCAAAAACCCTTTCCTAACATCCTTTTACCTCCAACAAAGATTAAACTCGATTATCTCCACAATAACTCAAAACTAGCAACCTAAATAATTAGAGATTCAAGAGTTTCAAGATTCAATTGATAAAAACAACTTATTAACATCAAAACACATATTAAAACAATCTCAAACACTGGAAATCAGATCCACTTCGAAAATTACCATATTTCATCAATATTTCCAAAATAACTCGATTAAAAATTGATAAAACATTAAAATCACATTACAACTTATAAATCAAAGATCAAATACTTGGGAATATCAATAAAGAACCATTTAACAGAGAAGATCACAGACCTTACCCATGTTATGTGATTTCTCCCTCAATTGGCTTGTTTAAAGTTAAGAAAATAAAAGATTTCAATGAGATTTTACAAAACAAAGTTAAAGAATCAAATTAAAATCAATAATCTGAATGAAAAGAGTCCCTCACCTCTGGTTTTTAATTAAATTTTGAGTGTTTGGAAGAAAAAAAAGTTGAGAGAAAAAGTTTAGGAAAAGTTACGTAAATTCCTTTTAAAAGCTAATAACTAACTTTAGATATTTAATCCTTATTAACACCCTTTTAAAACACATGTTTTGAAATGACTAAATTGAAGGGAGAAACCACCAGCAAACACTTGGTAGATTAGCTCCTTAAGGATTCTAAGGATTTGACCCTTTTGATTTTAGTCACTTTAAAACAGTTTTCAAAAATCGTATTTTGGTCTCTAACCCAAAATGTCATATTTCCAAATCCCCTTTTCTAAAATTGATTCCACCAAAACTTAATATATATCAAAAGATGATTTTTAACTATTTTTTCATATTTTTATCTTACCAAAAAGTATATAGTCCCCGAATCCGACTCGAACCTAGTCCACTGGACCGCCTAATAAATCTCAAATTCGCTAGGCCCAAAGCCGGGATGTTACAAGTATGGACTTGAGTTTATTTATTTAAATTTATTACAAGTTTTGGGATTTGATGTAATTTCAGATTTAGGGTTTAATATTTTTAGCATGCACTTTCAGACTCGATATTCAGATTATATTATGAAATTTTCGGTTATTATTTCAACACTTTAGTTTTGACAAATTACTAAGTATTTAATTATTTTGCAATTATTTTAGCATGCCTTTTCTTCTTTGCCGGGTTTAGGGGGTTACAACATTTCTGATAGTTCTGTTATTCGGTATTCTCGTATTTGAATGTATAATGTACGTACACACAATTAAGTTTCGATGCCCGCACAATGACACCAGCTTATACATCCTGCAATTTTTTCGTAGTTCATTAGCACTGAATCCTGTTATTGGGCGATTATATCCTATCGTAGTGCACTAGCACCGACATCATGTTATATAGTCGTAGCACACAAGTATAGTCGTAGCACACAAGTGCCGACATCCTATTTCAGTCGACCGATGTAGCATGCTTTGGCGATTATGCCTGCAATTAAGGCATTCTGCGATTTAGCCTACGATTCAAGCTTTTGCGCTATTGTACCTGTGGTTCAGGTAGTATGTGATTACGCCAGCAATTTAGGTACGCTACGAATATGAAGGTTTGTGTCCGACTATAATATGGATGATTCAATTATTTTGCACATCAAGTTATGTTTCATTTATTTTCTGTCAATTATATTGGCATGCTTTATAATTATTTATCTTGGTATTTCTGTATTACTAACTCCCATGCTTATTAAAATTATTAATCTTCGCAGGTCAGTAGGTTGAACTTTGTTCGGGATATTGACATAGGTTCAGGGAATTCCAACAACTTTAATTGTGGAGTCCGATACTTGTATATCTAGACGTGCATGTAGGTCACTATACTTTGTTTGTATATCGGTTTAAATCTGAGTCTTGTTTTGGTTTATGAATTTGATTTTAAATTGTATTGGTTTATTCTAGAACTTTAAATTTATTTGTAATTGTATTTGTGGGTTGCCCATGTGACCCGAATGTGGCACCTCAGGTCGGGTCGGATTGTCTGTACCGGTCTAAGGTGTTACACAGTCAGATTTGTTCATATCTATTTTTCGTTCGAGTCTTTTGGATGAGGTTTTAACTTTTTTCCATGTATGGTCCTTTATGATTTAAAGTGGTTAGTTTTAGAAAAATATCCAAATTATGTATTTAGTTTATGATAATAGTTATAAACTCTTATTGTAATTTTTGGATATTTTTTCTTTTAATAAAACTAGCGGCTTCTATTAAAAAAATCTTAAATAAAATTAGGAGGTTAAATTTTTGATATTGTGAATTGAATAAATTAAATTGAAAGGGTTGCTCCCATACTAAACTTTTACAGTACCTGATTCTGATTAATCAACTAATAAATTAGATATTAATGATAATAGAGAATCATTATTTTTTCAATAATGTTTGGTTGTATGCACCACAAATTTTTCTATTGAATATTTATATGCTTATAAGACAAGAGAGAACATCGTTATTAATCATGTAAAATATAGGAAAAACTTTGATACACAGGTTGTGTAAAATTAATTTTACATAAGCCTGTGTATTTACATTATAAAACTCAAATTCTAAATTTCTAATCCTAACCTTAAAAAACTAAACCTTAAACCCTATCACTAAATTCTAAACACTAACCTTAAATCCTAAATCATACAACCTAAATCTCTAAACTTTAAACCCTAAACTAAAGTTTACACGGCCTGTGTATCAAAGTTCTTTTCATGAAATATTTGGGTACTTATGGAATATATCTATAATTTTTGAGTACATACGATTTTTCGGGGTTTTATCATGACTAATTCGAATCGACTTGCGTCGCACACCTAACTTTGGTGGGTGAGTTTTTCAGCGAGAATTTTATGTATATACCAGGTCTCGAACTCGGGATATACTTAAGCGATACTAAACTACTTACCACTTGGACAAATCTCGTTGGTGAAATATATCTAATTTCTCCTTAATGTTTCATTGAATTTTCAATTTTACTCTTATTTTTAAAATATCAATCTCATTGTTTCAAAAAAAAATCAAATTAGTCCTCCCATTCTCACTTCTTCTATCCCGACACATGTAATCATGTATGATGCAACCCTCCTCTATGCTCCATGATCCGAACCCAATCCTGATTCACCAAACCTCTACCCTTCTCCATGTAACAATCGACACTTTCCTTTCTTCCCTAAACCTTCCCACCATGAAAATCCCACTAGGTAACCTTCATATACTCAACCCCACAACCTTTGAAATGTCGTCGGTTGATTCACTCCGATCTGACGACAATTCGTGGTGGCATAGTGGGCTTGAGTTTCTGAGCAAACTATACAATGAGTTTTTGATCCGAAAGGTTCTTTACAAACGTCGCAATAAGTTTCTGATAAAACATGGGTTCTCGGGTTGATCCAGTCTGATTATTTTGTTATAGGAAAGTTGTTCTAGTAAACGATCGAAATTGATACATATCAAAGGCTCGGACGTCAAAGTCGGTATCAGTCTTAAATTGGACCCAGATCCATCATTGTAGAAGAACCCACATTCCCCATCATTGTTTCCCTCTACGGTGTTATTCTCATTGTTGTTGTTTCCATGTTGTCGTTTAAGGAAAAAAATGCCTGGAATTAAAAAGTAATAAAACTTTGAGGGGTAACCTTGCTATTATGCCTTAAATATATTTTTTAAAATATCACGTGTCAATTTGTTATCGGTTCGTACATGTCACAACAGATTCCGTCACATGAGTGACCAAAATAATTGACAACGTAAAGCTTCATGCATGAAATTGAGAAAAATTTAAAGAATTTATATGATATTGAAAAATTGAGTATATCAACCAATGAGGGTTAGTCCAAGTAGCAAGCAACTTGATATCGTTTAAGCAGGTCTTGAGTTTGAGGCCTGGTGTATGCATAAAATTCATGCTGAGAAACTCATCTACCAAAATTATATCTGTAACGTGGGTCGGTTCGAATTAATCAGGACAAAACTCCAAAAAATCATAAGAGAAAAATAATTAAGTATATCCCATATACCACCAACCAGACAACTAACACTACAGCAAACCCTATGCTCTCTATTTGTTAATTATATATCTATCAACTGATCCAATTTTCTCGGCATTGATGGGGTTTCAAAATGGATTTGGACAAAAACAAAAATTCCCGACGAAAAACATGTCCTTGAATTATAATAAACAGAACTAAAACGATCAAATCCAACCGTACTATTGTCTTTGATCTGATTTCGTCGGATTTTTCTTAACTAAATTGACTTAATCGATTTAACTGACTTAATTTACAATATAATACCAATATAATTAACATATTTTGGAAATGAAGGTATTATTAATAATCAAGGTCATACATAGTTTGTTATGGATACGAACCTCGTTAAAAAACCTCCCTAAACTTAAATGGAAGAAAAAGAGTGCTCAAATCCATGACCTACGGAATTACAGAAAAGGCCACAAGTAAGCCCTAAAATTGCTTGACGAGCAACAAGCCACATAATTAAAATATCATATATACAGCCAACAACCGATTGATCTATGTGATGAAACACTAGATCTCTTAAATAAAGTTAAAGGTTTGTGTTTTGGCGTTGTGAATTGAGTAAATTGAGTTGGGAGGCACAATAAACCTTTGTAATATATGATCTGGATTAGTCAGTTAATAAGTTGAATACCGGTAGTTATACAATATATATATATGGGTTAGGATCCACTTACACAGTGTAAAAGTTTTTAAGTTTTATACGTTTTTTGGATCTTTGGATGAGAAAAATATATAGCTGAGATTAACTCCTTACTTTTTTTTCAAGTGATAATCTTCACATATTCTACTGTTAATCTCAGTCATCCGTTCCACTCATCCAACGATAAAAAAAAACATGTAAAACTTAAAAACTTTTATATTGTGTAACCGGATCCTATCCCTATATATACCCCTAGGATCTATGGAAAGAGCAGCCAATCAAAGGTTAGACAGCTAGCTAGTCACGAGCGGCAGCTGTATGGTCCACACTTTCAGCCTTTCATTTAAATATACATTCAAAGGTTGATGGGTTTGCATTTAAGGTCACGCATGGCATGGAAGTTTGATGACCTATTTTAATACTCCAATTCCAACTCATGATGTTTCATGTGATTTTTTTGTTAGCCATACTGCAAGTTTTTGATGTACGATGTTACGAGTTAATCTAATATCAAAATAAAATTATTAAATTTATAATTTTAAAATAATTATCAAATTTTAATTCATTAACTGTTTAATCCTAATCGAAGGAATATTGTAGAGATTTATTTTGGGGATAATTGATAATAACGTTGCCTGCTTGATGATTTAAGTTTTCTTTATGCTCGAATTCGAGTTTTTGTGTAACATTTTCTTTATTAGTGATAGGGGAAGGATTGTCAATATTCGAACCGAGGACTATATGCTAACAAGGATTCAAGCAAAGCGATTAATTGACGAGAGCAAGGCTACAATATCAAGGGAGAGCTAGTAATCCATGTATGTGTTGTATGTATATTTTCGTATTATAATTATTTTTAAAATATTATATATTTATATAATTTTTTATAAGTCAATAATTAATGTGTCATAAATTTTGAGATTTTTTATGTACGCCGTATTAGGTTTTGCGTGTGCAATGTCTTTTTTTCACGATGTGTCTATATATAATCATATCGTATCTAATAATATTAGATCTAAAAGTCTGTGAACATGTCTAAAAAATTATGGATGAAAGAACATTCCAACTTGCAAAACCCAAGTTTGGCATGTGTATGCACAGTTTGAACTCGGAAGACATGTTAAAATTGTGTGAAAATAAGGCGTTGTAGATGATGGGGTTAGAGATTAACTATACTGATACTAGTTCAATTGATTTAACTGATAATTAGATCACTAAAGTTTAAAAACTTTACTAATACTAATTATTGGTTTAATCAATTAAACTTATGTTTCAGTCAGAATAATTAGTTTTGATAGGTTAATTTAGTCGGATATCGGTTCATTAAAAATGTAGGCATAAAGATTAAATTAAATGACATTATAATCAGGATGGAGCTAGCAGAGACAAAGTTCTTTTGAGGCCTAAAGAGGCTTAGCTCTTGTTGAAAATTTTAAATACTTAATAAATTTTGGTCTAATACTATTTTGACTCCTATTAAAAATAAGTTTTTAAATTTAAAAAAATACAATAACTTATTACATATTTAATCAAGTAGGGGATGGACTAAAGAAGGGTGAATCCATGCCCTCAATATTTTGGTCTAATAACAATTTAGGTCTCTATAAGTTTAAATATTAGACAAATTAGACTTTACCTCTGAATTTTGAGTTGAAATACTTAATAGTCCATATTACTTTTAAAATTTAATATTTAAGCCCCTCCCAATATTCAATTCTGGGTCCGTCCCTTGGAGCTAGGATCAAATATTGCGAGTGACAAATTACATAAGTTTAAAAATAACATAGACTCATTGAGTATTTAATCTCAAAAATTGGAGGGGACAAAAAATCTAATTTGACTTAAATTTAAATTAATACGAACCTAATGTACTATTAGACCAAAAATAACTAAATTGATTTTAATTTTCGGATCGAATCGACTAGATCGACCTATTGAGGTATGCATGGCACAACTTGTTGGATCTAAAAAATAATTAGATCCGTGACATTGGAAAAGATTGCTTTAATCGTAGGCCATGAATTAAGGGTTTTGTAATGGCGACAAAGCAGTGAAGACAACAACAGTTTTTGTCTTTCACGTGCACAACAACTGTTCCGTAGATTCTAACATTTTGAGTTCGTTTTTTGAAAATACGTGAGTGCTTGTGAATATTAAAGTTCGAATTTTAATATTAAAATTATGGTTATTTTTTATTTGGGTAGATATTATTTAAAATAATTGCTATGTAGTATATAAAATATAGATGGAATTATGGAAATCAAGCAAAGTACCTATCGTAAAGAGGCAAATTGTACTGTTTTTTATGGTATATGAAGCAAAACTATGGGCACCATGGGGAGGGAGGTTCTTTCAGTTGTTTCTTCTGCTCAGGTATATTTGCAGATTATATATATATATATATATATATATATATATATATATATGAAAAAACTTTGATACACAGTTTACACGTGACTTTTAGTTTTAGGGGTTAAGGTTTTAGTTTAAGGTTTAAAGTTTAGGGGTTTAGGTTGTAGTGTTTAGAATTCAAGGTTAGTGTTTAGAATTTAGGGTTTAGGGCGTGAGGTTTAATTTTTTAAGATTTGGGTTACGAATTTAAGACTTGAGTTTTTATAGTGTAAATACACATGCTTGTGTAAAATTGATTTTACATAGCCTGTGTATCAAAATTTTACCCATATATATATATATATATATGCATGTGTAAGATTATAATCCATTTATAAATATGACTAAGAAAAAAAATCCATTTATAATGTTGAATTCATTTAGTTATATATTTTTTAACAACTAGACGAAGATAAATGGATAACTGAAATTGTTTTTTTACCATAAAAATTTACTCTGTTAATTTTAGCCACCCATAATAAAATAATAAAATATGATGGTTGAAGTAGTTGAATCTCTTTTTGAAGTTTTATTATTATTATCATTTTAGAATTAATAGTCTAATCGATTGGATCTGGAATTGTTGATTTAATCGATTTAATTATTAATCCAATTTTTTACTACATCGAATACCCCACGATAACAGAGAAAGGATACGAGCATTAAAAAATTTAAAAAAATTACTCTCAACTGAAACCGTCTGTCTACCGAAGAGAGACTGATGGTTTCTCCTGATAGAATTTAGCTTGTCAGCCTAAGCTACCATGTATCAGTCATAAATTTTAATCCCCAAATTTTAAATTTTAAATTATAAGATTTATTCTCAAATCTTAAAATTTAATCACAAACACTAAAACACTAAAATCTAAACCCTAAAAGTTAAGCGCAAGTGAAAAATAAGTTTTCCACCACTAGTCCATAAAATATTTTCTCTTAAAGAAATGGTCAATATATTTTCATGTTTTTTGAATTACATATTTTAATTTTTCTTTATTCCAGAGTATTCTTGATGGATTTATCGCTACGATTCTTTTCATGATTTGGATGTGTTATATTTATTAAATATTTTCTCATTTTTAATGAAATTTAATTTATTACTCTGGTTAGAAAATATAAACAATAAATAACTCATAATTCTATTTCAAAGCTACCTATACAAATCTTGTTCATCCTACAAATACCCTGAAGTGAATATATAAAAATCAGAATACTGTAGGTTAAGAAGACAAAGCAAACAACTGAAGCCCGTGAACGTTGCATGTGAGAATCGAAAGCTGTTATAATCAGTGCCCCCAACATATAGACCCCTTCACGTGTACCATTTTGTTCCTTTTTTCCAACATTAAATTTTAATTTCACATTAAATAACAGCAAGAACTGTATTTTTTTAATTTTTAGGAAAAAATAATTTACTAGTTACCAGTGATAGAAAAGAATGGAGAAGGTATAATTCTGTTAATAGTCACATCATCTATATATATAACAAAAGAAATTTTAGTTTTGAATATAGACTTAATATATATTTTATTTTTACTTTATACTTTAATAATAAAATTATTATATTAAGTTTGGACATAAATATCAAATATGAATATAATAATTTTTAGTTTTTATATTTAAATATAAATATTAGGTAGAATACATATGTAGGATACGACAATTTTCAGAATATGCAACAATATATTTACATGTGTCATGTAAATGGACCCCTATAACCCTTTTTCAGTACAATAAAGAAATCCCAACCAACGCTCACAGCAAAAGGAGAAGGTTTAGGGTAATAAGATTATTATTAATATCATAATAATGGGAAAAACAGAGGGAAGAGAATAAAAAATTTGGTGTAATATACCGTTTGATACTTAAATTATCATCTTTTATAAAATGTTATATGTCGTAATTTAATCAATTAGATAATTGTCAAACATAAACATTTTGTGTATGAATTTATCAAAACTTTTACAAATATGATACTTGTTTTTCTTTAAACCAATTTGGTACTTATATTTGTCAAACATTACACAAAAATCCACTTTAAATAACCCGAAAGTATTAAATAGATTAAATTAAATTATAACAAACTGTGATGTGAAATTCATATCACATTTTTAAACATTTACATTGATTTAATAAATATAGGTACCAAATGTGTAGTGTTTGAAAAATATATGCACCAAAAAAAGGAAAAGTAAGGTTCCATATTTGTAAAAGAGAAAAATTCAGGTACCCAATATATAACATCTGACAAATATAAATACCAAATATATTAGGACATAAAATTATGACATAAACACTTGGCACTACCAAAGCTGTCTTCGTGTTGCACACATACAACGTTTTTTTTTATAATCATCAATATCATACTCATTAGCTCAAGTTGTTGTTTTCTTTTAAATTAATGGCTGGTTGAAAAAATATTAGATGGGTTTAGCTCACCACATCATCTAAGGTCTCATTCAATGAAACTTTCTCATCTCATTTTTTCCATGGTAAATCTTCACCTCTTTAATATACATGTAACTAAGGAGTGAGTAGTTACTCAGAAGTTATACTGAAATATGTGAATATTATTGAATGGGTCATGAATAACGTAGTGAGCCTGATCCATCTAATAATATCTCGGCTAGTTGGCTAACGAATCACATGATATCATTTATTAAAAAAATTATAATAATTTATTATTTTTTAAAAATAAAATTTTATATTTATTTTCATTAACAATATGTGAATTCATATACCCTCTTTTTCTTATGTGTGAATGGTCCATATAGCTGCTCTCCCTATTTAAATACCAGTATTTATTATTTTGGTTCTCAAGCACAATTATCTCTCTTTCTCACTCCCTTTTCTCCTCTAGTTTCACACCTTGAGATATACCAAAATAAAATAAAATAAAATAAACAATGAAGGGTTTTAGCTTGAGAAGACTCACATTTATGTTTTTGGTAGCATTTCTGGTGTGGTCTTCTAGTATAGAAACCTGCATTGCTAGAAGAGGCAAGCATTGGAGGCATGCTGCTGCAGTCTCTCTGTATAAGAAGAAAACAAAAGACCATAGTCATGGTCAGGGTCATCACAATTACCATAATGGAGGATCGAAGCCGCATAAAACTACTCCGCCGTCTCCAAAGGCGAAAGCTCCGCCGTCTCCTAAGCCTAAAGTGAAAGTCCCTTCGACTCCACCGCCGCAGAAAGGTTACGGCAACGGGCAACAGTTCAAAGTCTTCGACGTGCTGCATTTTGGCGCCAAGGGTGATGGGAAAACTGATGACACCAAGGTGATGCCAAATTCTTATATATGCTTTAAACCAATGCTCAATGTTTGCTTCAGAATTTGACATTTAAAATTAGGCTAAATATCAAAATAAGTGCCCAAACTATTCTGTTTTTCCTTTTTTAGGTGCCCAAACTATCATTTTTTCTTTTTAAGGTCAACTGAGGCACCTCTTTTGACCAAAAAAATAATAGTCTGGGCACCTACAAAGGGCAAAAAAAATTGAGGCACCTAAAAGGAAAAAACGGGATAGTTTGGACACATATTTTGGTATTAAGCCTAAAATTAATGTGTTCGAATATGCATCAAACATGAAACTTCGAGAGTGCCGAAAACGAAAAAGGCATTTTCTTTCTTTTTACTTGTATAGGAAAAGAATGAACTTTTGGGGTAATAGAGAAAACTACCTGGGGCCGGTGGGGTCCACTTCGAAATGAAGAAAAAGATTCTCTTTTCTAAGGTAGTTTAGTCACGAGGAGAGCAACAAATAGTATTGAATTACCATAGCAGACAGTTTTAACCAAAATTTAACTGTAATTCTATACCTTTTGGTTCTTTTGTGTGGCACTCACAGATTATATGTCTATGGTGCAAAACAGGCATTCCAAGCCGCATGGGCGGCTGCATGTAAGGTGGAGGCATCCACGGTAGTTGTTCCGGCCTCGTATGTATTCCTCCTTGGACCAATTTCGTTCTCCGGTCCTTACTGCCAAGCAAACATTGTATTTCAGGTAAAAAAAACATGTGAGAGTCCAGATAAACACCATCATAAGAAGATGAAACAGATATGATAAGTGGCAAACTCGAGTCGAATTGCTAATTGCTATACCTATGTCTGGATATGTGTCTGACACGAATCTTTCAACTTTTTGTTATCAGTTGGATGGTACAATTGTTGCTCCAACAGACTCTCAACCATGGGGCAAAGGTCTTTTACAATGGCTTGAATTCACAAAGCTTAAAGGCATAACAGTTCAGGGGAAAGGTATCATTGATGGAAGAGGATCAGGGTGGTGGCAAGATGCACAATATGAAGATCCATATGATGATGAAAAAAAACTCATAATCCCATTAAACAGCACAGTTCAAGAAAGGCCGCCGATGCCGGTAATTACCGACTTCAGTTTTCTACTTGCCTCCTGAAACTCTCTAGTGTTTGAGTGTCAGTAAAACTAATCATGTTCTCTCATATAAATTGGGTGGTAGGTCAGAAATGAACTCAGTGGGAAAATGCCAAGCATCAGACCAACTGTAAGGACCACTTGGAACTATGAAAAAAAAATAACAATCTTTATTCCATGATTATGCAGTCGTATGATGTTTTCTCTTACTCTCTGTTGCTCAGGCACTAAGATTTTATGGGAGCTTTAACGTGACAGTCACCGGCATAACGATTCAAAACAGTCCCCAATGCCATCTCAAGTTTGATAATTGCATCGGAGTTGTGGTGCACGATATGAGCATATCGTCTCCGGGGGACAGTCCTAACACAGATGGAATCCACCTACAGAACTCAAAGGATGTGCTAATTCATGGAACTAATCTTGCCTGCGGTAAATATTTCAATATCTCGCTAGTAAATAAATAGATATTTTTGCCTTGCCATACCAAATTCAGTTAAAACAATGGTGGGGCATGGCTGGAGCTCTAGTCCTGACCTACGTTACTCGGACTCGAGAGCGAACATCGAATAATCAGAGCAACATAGGTCTTGACGAAAAGGACCTGCGGGTCAACAATGAGACACAGGGTTGAGATAAAGAAATTGTGAACAATTGACAGCATCATTAGGAAAAAAAACAAAGTGATAAATTGAGGTATTTGATAGGATGCTGAAAGAAACATATCACATCTTATCCAGTTCACAATTTCATTCCACTCATTCTCCATCCCCACCAATAATTTGATAAAGTGGCTGCCAGCAATATCAGAAAATTTCAAGAGTTACCATCCTAATCTGCTACACAGTCAATTTCTAAAGAATGGTGTGGCATCAACCACACAAACCAGGATTGGGATTGAACTAAACAGACAACAAGAATACATTTTTTGTTTTCTTCATTCAGCTTTTCCTCTTGTCTCCACCTACAACTAGAACCTTTTGTTTTGATCCATACCTTATGTTAACATAAAATAAATTTGTTTTTCATGTTTAAACTAACTTGAGCTCTTAAATCTAATAATTGGTGCAGGAGACGACTGTGTTTCGATACAAACCGGATGCTCAAACGTATACGTTCACAATGTGAACTGTGGACCAGGGCATGGAATCAGCATTGGAAGCTTGGGAAAGGATAATACAAAAGCCTGTGTCTCGAACATTACTATTCGAGACGTTATCATGCATAACACAATGAATGGTGTCAGAATAAAGACGTGGCAGGTACACCTTACAATCTTTACTCCCACATGATAAAAAGTTAAATTGAAAACTATGTACTTTAGCCTTAATTCATCACCAAGATGGCTTCAGATAATATAAATAGCAAGCACCACCGACATAGCCAAATACTTGATTTTGGCAAAATGAAAAAAAAAAACAGCTAAAAGCAAGAAAAGGACAGAGAGGCACAAAATTTTTACATAAAATAGAGTTCATCACACTATATGGGTGATTTTTTTAAAAAGATATTTATATTTTAAAAGAAAATTAATAAAAATTTAAAATATAAAAGTAATTTTAAACAATTAGTTATGTTCTAGTAGTTACTTATTAAGCATTTAAACACTTATAAACCTTTCACTTATTTATTATTATGATTTTAGTGTAGGCTTTATGTAATTTACTATCAATCGAATTAGTGTTTCGTTGGCTCGTGTCGCTCAACTAAAAACTTTATAATAGTATAGGTTATTTGACTAGACAACTCAGTATTGTTTTTTCTTGAATGAAGAGTAGGAGAACTGAGACTTGAGTTGAAGACATAACAACATGCCATGTTACCTGGATTTTCATTTTCTCTAAAATATCTGAATTCAATACTTGTGTCTAACACATGCTTAGATATGGCATGAGTATGGTCTCAAAATACTTAAAACAACTTCAGAAAATGAACAAATCTGTATATGTCACTCACCGCATGTCTAAATAACACTGACAATATCAAAAAATGATTGGTAATTTACTAGTCAAATGTGATCTAAGACAACTTTATTCAAGTTTCTGGGGAATTTACAAATCAGTTATCCATGTAGTTTAGATGTACTGACTGAGGTTTGTCACAAATCACTCAACACTAGATTAGCACTATTCCAAGAAAAATCCTCTTCCAAACTCAACATACAGGATTCCTCAATTTCCAACAATTTGATTACTTAGGTTTTTCACTTTCACATCAATTAGTCTCAGTTTCTTCAAAATTTCGAATATTGAACTAAGTTCCTATGATTCTAAGTTCTTATTCGAATCTAGGTAGCTAGTAAGTAGTTTCTTGCATTTAACTTCAAATCAAATCTGCAGGGTGGATCAGGCAATGTTCAGGGGGTTCTGTTCTCAAACATCCAAGTTTCTGAGGTCCAACTTCCAATTGTGATTGATCAATTCTATTGCGACAAAAGAACATGTAAGAACCAAACGGCTGCGGTCGCTCTTTCGGGAATCACCTATGAAAGAATAAGAGGAACATACACAGTAAAGCCTGTACACTTAGCCTGCAGTGACAGCCTTCCATGTATAGGCGTCACTTTATCTGGCATTCAGCTAAAGCCACTGCAGGAACGTTACCACCTATATGATCCATTCTGTTGGCAAACTTTCGGAGAGTTGACCACCCCAACTGTCCCTCCAATCGGTTGTTTGCAGATTGGCAAGCCGTCTAATAACAGAGTCCAATCTGCTTATGATGTGTGCCAAGTGTAGTCTACAGTTATGGTGTTTTCGCTTGTGTGGTCGGCATGTTTTTTCTGACCCCTTTCACACCATTCGTTTACTTTGTAAGGAGTATATATTTAGGCGCCATCCTATTTTTAGGCATTCTTCTTATATGGGATTATTCCAGCCCAGGGTTCCCACTATGTAAGATTATACAGGTGTGTTATCAGGTATAGTCCAATACTGAAGTATGGGACTCTTTTTGTTATGGCAGATCATAAACTATATGTGCATCAATAAATCAATATATATAGATGTTCTGTTCTTCTGATATAAGTAAATAACAATCACTTATGTTGTTTCAACTATTATTTTTTTCTTAAACTACCCGGATTTGACACATATCAAGACGCAAAAGGGGGATTAACTCTCCAATGACCCTATTAAAACATGAAAATTTTAGAATTGAAAATTCTTATGTCAAACACACTATCATATTAGACGCTCATACCCGAAACTGAGAAACAAAGGCAATCACTTAAGATACAAGCCAGAAGCTATGGTATTCAGACTTTATTTTCCCTAAAATACTCATTTCCAAAACCTATCTTAGGTACACAAAAAAAAAAAATTAATATACACAATTCAGTCACATATCATATTATCCGATCAACAAGAGTATGGGTAAACTTATACCGCTAGAAGGTTAAACGTGCAGAAACCTTTTGTTTTCTAAAGCATACAATTCTCATCGAGCATTAAGAAAGAAATGCACTTGAAGCAAGTTTGAGTCTCAAATGAGAAAATTCTGTCCTTAGAAACGGATTGTATATCGAAAGGCACAAGCTAAAAATGAGTAAACAATAGATATCAATAAAGATTAAAGACCAATGACGGCGATCGTTGATGAGGGGACGGAGTGATCGGGAATCAGCTCTTTCGGCGGATAACTTGATTTGTTTCCTGAATCTGTTACCTCATCGATTATATGCGTATTTCTTATAGAATAATAAGAACTGGTAACCGATTTATCATTACAACTATTATCATTCCATTATCAACCAGACCGATTAAAAGTCACTAAAATTTAAGAAAAATAATTCAAGAAATTAAGCCTATTTAAACATGATAGTCAAGCAAGTTACTAGGGTTACCTAAACAGATGGATGGAGAAGAGGATCCGGCATCGTCTCCTACCTTTTTCTCTCGGTTTTTCCTTCGATGACCCTAAAATCTCCATTGTTCTCCCAGATTCCGCAAATAAGAACAGAGAGACCCAAAGTCGTTCATAACCAATTTACCCGCGGAATTTCTAATATATATATATATATAGTTTTTTTTTTTAAGTTGTATATTGTTAATTGGGTAAACTACACTGGTAGTCATTAAACTTTTAGGGCACTTTCATTAAAGTCACCAGATTTTTAAAACTTTTATTACGGTCACCCAACTTTTTATCGCTTTTATTATAGTCATTGCCGTTAAAAAACGCTGATGTGGCACGTTATTTTATCATTTTCTCTCTTTTTTTCAAGTCACCACCCTCAACAACCTTTTTCAACGCTTAAACCTCTCCCCTTTTCTTCATCGACCCCATCACTCGCCGTTGTGGCTTTACGACTTTTGAGGAATTTCAACAATAACCCCATTGCAAACAACAACGAAAGACAATGTCGACAATATTCATCATCGAGGCCTGTCCATGTCATCTACCTTTGTTGGAAACTCAACCTCCATTCAAGAGATGTTCAGGCGAGTGAGTGAGCAATTCATTGTTATGTTTAGGAGGAAGGCTTTCTTGCACTAGTACACCGGTGAGGGAATGGATGAAATGGAGTTCATTGAGGCCGAGAGCAACATGAATGACCTTGTATCTTAATATCAACAATACCATGATGCAACGGATGGCGAGGAACTTGAATTCGAGGATGAAGATGAGGAAGGCTTTGATGAGATATGAGAGATCTAAAGGTTGTATACCACTTGAATCTGTGTGATGTGGTAATGAGAGTGAAAAGTCGCGATAATCGACTAATTTGAACTTGTATGTATCACTCTTCATGTTGGCATTTCAGCCTTGTTGTTTTCAATGATGAAAATAGTAGTATTGGCTAAAAAAATAGCAACGAAAGAAGCAAGATAAGAGAAACAATGACGAAGATGGAGGAAAGAAAGAAATAAAGAAGTCAAAAGAGAGAAAATGACAAAATAACGTACCACATCAGTATTTTTAACGGCAGCCAACGTTAATGACTATATTGAAAGCGATATAAAAGTTAGGTAACCGTAATGAAAATTTCAAAAGTTGGGTGACCATAATGAAAGTGCCCTAAAAGTTTGGTGACTACCAGTGTAGTTTACCCTTGTAAATTTGTAATGAGGCGTTTAAGTGAATCCCGCCAATTTTCAAATTTTAAGAGCTACTATTGAGTCCAGTAAGTTAATGAAAGTACTATTTTATAATTTAAATTTTATTAAAAATATTTTAAGTCGATGAGAGTTTATGAAATTTGACTCGAGTCAAGTTGTTCGAGTTTAAATTTAATTGTAAACATTTTATGATGTTATAATACTAATTGTTTCTAATTTTAACGTCTTTCTATAGCTATATAAGATATATGTTAATATATTGTTGATCACCTAAGTTAACAACCCCTATGGACGGCGAGCCTGGGCAGTTCTGAGGGTAGAGACACGAGATTCAAGTCAAGTGTTTCTGGATAGTTCTCTTGGGTTTTTCCTTTTCTCTATTTGGGGGTGCATGGCTCCTTATAAGGGCTGGATGAAGCGAGAGCACGTGTTAATTGAGGAACACAAGTGTCTTGGTGAGTTATCGTGACTCGGGAGTCGGATAAACGGGTTTTTGGCCTGTTACCAGTTCTAAAAGAACAACCCCGAATGAGAAAACATCGGATCTATCCGTCAACTTTCCGCTTGATGCGTACTCCGGTGCCAGGTACCTGAAAGACAAATGGTATATGTGATTTAGATAATACGAAATGTGTGTGAAATAGTCGTAGGGATGGTCAAATTATCTGAATCTGACTGATTTTAATCCAACCCGACCTTACAAGAGTGAATTTTAAAAATTTGGGTCCAAATTGAGTTTTTTTTTTTAAAGATAAAATTGGATTGGATCGAATTTTAAACTATAAAAGTTAAACCACAAATTCAAAACAATAAAAGGACTATGATCATAATTAAAATATAAATAATTAATATTTTTCAAAAATAAAATTACCTAACATATAATTTAAATGAGGATAGGATCCACTTACACAGAATGTAAAACTCATAGTTCTATACGTTTTTTGAATCGTTGGATGACTGAAATGGATGGCTTAAATTAACTTCTTACTATTTTTTTTTCAAGTGATAATCTTCAAATAACCCACTGTTAATCTCAACCATCTATTTTACCCATCCAACGATCAAAAAATAAGTAAAAAATAAAAAATCTTATGATGTATAGCTAGATCTTTGTCACATTTAAATGTAATATATATATATATATATTTATTTATTGACGTGACATAGTTATTTCATACCCGAATGTTCCCATGACTCGAGTTGAAACATGAGTTTGACTAGTGTCGTTAAGTCTAGCAAGTCCAAAATCTGCCACCTGTGCTTCAAAATCATCTTCCAATAGAATGTTGGCTGACTTAATGTCGCTGTGGATAATTCTTGGTTGACCTGAAAATAGATCATAATAAACCAAATAATGAAAAAAAAATCTATTTAATCGGAATAGTTAACGGTGTAAGCTATTTGAACAAATTAATGATAAGTATAAAAGTAGAAGATTAAATTATGTCTAAGTTCTATTCAAAAAAATTATGTCTTAAGTTAAAGTATAGGAACTAAATGTCAAATTTAAGCATAGTAGAGGGGCTAAATGGAAGGCTTAAAGAGATGCATACAATCTTCATGTAAATACGCCACACCCTTGGCAGCTCCTACAGCAATCTTGACTCTTTTGGGCCATTCAAGCACCGGCATATCTTTACCTGTTGCATAAGAATTTCCCGATATCAGGACCAAATTGTAAAGTTTAATTTCTAGGTGGTACTTTGGCAGAATAAACCATTATTCTCACCATGCAAATGATGTTCAAGAGTCTTATTCCCAACGAAATCATAGATGAGAAGCCTTTGATTCTCAGCAATGCAATACCCTACCAATGACACCAAATGCATATGATGAGCATGGCTTATGATCTCGACTTCGGAACTCTCGATCCCCTTGCACGCCGCTTACTTTTAGTCGCTTGATGGCAAAGAACTTGCCGTCGAGCAATCGGCCCTTGTAAACGCACCCGGATCCACCTTCTCTGAGGACGTTCTCATGGGCGAACCCGTTCGTCATTTCCATCAACTCTTCGTACGTGAAATGTGTCTTGGAACCGGCAATGATACCCAACTCCGGACTATAGTAAAATTGTCCTCTTTGACCCTCATATTTGTTCACCATTGGTGATCCTTTGCCAGGCGTATCTGCATAGCTAAGATAATTGTTAAATTAAACAGAAATAATTGAAGTAAAAGGATAGAAAACAAAAGGATTAATTTCATCTAGCGTCCCTAAGGTATATACTAGATTTCAAATTAATATTTGAACTTTAAAACATTCTAATCAAGTCCTTAGAGGCAATGACAAAGCCAAGAACTTTAGTAAGGGGCTGGGATAAAATTATAAAACTTTGAGGTGCTAAAGCTATAAATTTATTATAAAATGGCTTTAATTAAATAATTAATTTTTAGGAGGGACAAAATTGAAAATTTTCTATTTAACCAAAAAGCTTAAAGGCTTAATTAAATTATTAATATCTGGTACCGGAAATAAATTTTTATCATTTAGGTCATTCAACCAAACGTTAAATATTAGCAGAATTATGACATAGAGCATATTTAAAACATGTGGAACAAATTTTAAACATATATATACCTATATCACATGGACAATTTAGATTCAACGTGATACAAAAGGGGATAACAAGCTACCATGTAAATACACATATTTTAAATATATTCTACGTCATTTTCAATCCAACATTAAATTAGGCTGAGGTAATGATCTAATCGATGAAATGTAAATACTTTGAGGACTCAATTAGAGTATTCTTGATGTTTAATACCAATTTAAAGATATGATGCAATTAACCAAGAGAAAAATATAGTGAACTACATTTTTATTACCTTATCTCACTTCAATATTACCTGGTGGTGGCGTATAATTACTGGAGAGAGCTTGTTTCCTTTCCCTTCTCCTCTTTAGGATGAAAAAAAAGGCAATGAAGACGGAGGTGAAAAACGCCCCGGCCACCGCCGCATCAATCATAACTTCGTACTGAGATTTTGTCACCTTAGTATTGTCTTGTGTTTCATTCTTAGAGCCTCCTTCTGAAGGGGAAGGTACACGACTTGCACTAGAGGAGTTCCCATGTGTGCTCAGAGCACTAGGTGCTAATGCATGATGAGAAGATATCGGTGATGATTGAGTGGATGCATTTGTTGATGGAGGTGACATTATAGTTGATTTCGAGGATTCGAAAGATGTTGGAGGTGGCGGAGTAGGATTCGAAGATGGAGGAGAGGGAGGGAGAGGAGACTGTATAGAGCCCTCAGAAGAGCTGTCGGAAGGTGGTGGCGGTGGTGATTGTTGCATAGGAGGAGATGGTGGTGACAATGATTCCTCCTGCAGAGGAGGTGGTGATTCCTTCTTGAAAGGGCTTGGAGGTGGTGGTGATTGTTGCCTAGGAGAAGGAGGTGGCGGCGATGATGGTGGTGATTCTGATGATGATGGTGAAGGAGGTGATTCGGATGGCGACTCCGTAGGAGGTGAACTATTTGATGGTAGTGGTGGTGATTTATCAGGGGACGGAGATGAATTGTTATTAGAAGAATCATCGTTAGGCGATGATGAATTTAAATTTGAATATGGGGTGGTGGAGGTGATGAATTACCATCTCCTGATTCGGATTTCGAGTCATCTGATTGCGGAGGAGAAGGGCTCGATGAATCATTTTCAAGCTTCAACGACCCCTTCAACTCCGACATTTCTCCTCTCTTCCTCCCTCCTATAACACCGTTCTTATTTTTGTTTTCCTCTTTGTATTTCAATTCCAATTCCACAATATATCTTCTCCCACTAATGATAAACAAGAAAGGAAACTAAAACAAAGAAAAAGGAACAAAAGGAAAAAAATCAATGTCCTATATGATCACATTAACGTTGGTCTAATGTAGAAACAAAACTACTTTTTTCCATCAAATTAATTGGCATTTTGCATGAAAATATGAAGTATATCAACAAGAAAAGAAGAAGAAAAACACTATAAAATGATTTTTTTTTATAAAAAAATACGAAAAACACAAATTAGGGTAAGAAACGGTGGCAAAAACAGCCGAAGACGACAAAGGAAAGGTTGAAGAAAAATAAAGAGAGGAAATGTAGGGAATTTAAGGAAAACATAATGTGTGGTGTAATAACTTTAGTTATTAGTTGTATCTAACAGCTGCTCTTCGTTTTGTGAGATTCTTTCTCCATTTGTTTCGGGTTACCGTGCAACTTTTTTGTTTCATTTCTTTAAAGAAAAAAAATATAAAACGATGACGTCTTATTAACGCATATTACTTTTGTATATCACTTCTGTACAACCGGTTAATATAAAGTTAATATGAGACAAAAAATCAGTTATAATCGAAAATTTTATCATGTGCCTAACTTTTTAGGTTAAAAAGGGTAACATTTTAGGTTGAACACCGAAGGTGTTACATTCTCCATAACAAATCATGTAAATTACATAACTATTCTGGTTTGCAATATAAAAAGTTACCCGTGTAACATTATCGGTTGTAACTGAAATTATTACAAATTGTGCAAATTTTTAGGTTGGCAGGGTAATATTTTAAGTTAAAACCTATCGCAATGCAACATTTTAAGTTGTAACCAAAATTATTATCAATTATGTAACATTGTCGGTTGGATAAGATAACATTTTAGGTTGAAAGACGCCACATCCTAACCTTAGGTTTACGTGGCGCACCCTTTCTAAATGATTATTTTAGAAATTAAAACTAATCTAACTACCAATTAACAAATGATACGTGGCACAATGTTTTTTCCATTATGTTTAAATAACATTTTATCTATGATGAGTAAAAAATTAGAATTACTCTTGTGACGACACATCTTGACATTAAATTTTAGAGGCTAACTATATGTTGTGCATTTGGTTCGTTGGAAAATAATAGGGAGTGAATGTTTTAAAATAAGATTTATGTGTATTTATTTAGGTTATTATGCATGCTTAGACTTATTAAGAGCCCGATTATTTTTTTTTTTAAAAATCACCTAAAATTTAAGGGGGTTTGAACAAAAAAATGCGAAAAAAGCACGGACAAAAGATTCTACAAAATGGGCCAAGCTTTGGATAGACAATTTTAAGCCCAAACTTAATCCAACCCAAATAATTTTGTTAGATATTTCATTTCTATTATAAATTATAATATAAAAAGGAAAATATTTTGATACAAAAGCTTTTCAATTTTAAGGTTTAGGGATTTAGGTTGTAGTTTAGGGTTAATGCGTTTATATTGTAGTATTTAGAATTTAGGATTTAGAGTTGAAATTTAGAGCTTATGGTTTAGGGTTTAGAGTTTAGAATTTTGGGTGTTAGGGTTTGAGATCAAGGTTTTAGATTTTATAGTTTAAATATGGATGGTTGTGTAATTTTCTTTTACACATATTGTGTATCAAAATATAACTCATAAATCCTAAATCCCTTACCCTAACACCCAAAACTCTAAACTCTAAACCTTAAACCATGAACTCCAAATTCTAACCATAAATCCTAAATTATAAATTATAGATATCATAAACTCCTAAACCCTAAACTAAAGTTTACACAAACTTGTGTATCAAAGTATTTTCCTAAGATTATCCACTCCACTTTTTCCCCTTAAAAATCTCTAATTTTAAAATTTTTAATATCAGTCATCAATTTACACTCATAATGATCCAGAATCAGTGTAATTTTTTTTTAAAAAAATTCAATGTATAATTAGATCTTATCTTATGGTTGAGATTATCCGCTTTTTATTTTCCCTCAAAATTCTTCTATTTTTAACTTTTTATAAGTGTCAGACTTAATATGTCTAATTTTAAAATAAATAGGGACTTAAGAAATATTTAAACCAAACAAATGAGGGCTAAGAGTTAATTTTTCTCGTTTTAAAATTTACAGAATCATGGTACTTGCTTCCAAGTTCGTATCTATACTTCTAAACCATGGTACTTGCTCCCCAACCGGAAAAAAAAACCGAACCATAACAAAATATTGGGCCGGGTTTAAGGCACGGCTGTTTTCATTTAAGACCCAAACTTCATGATATATATTCCATTCATGATTTGTATTTGACACAACTAAATGGCTTGTGTGGTTGATTTTCTTTAATATTCTATGTATGTTCTGCTGTTTATATTCGGAGGTTGTAATTATTCCTTTCTTTGTTTAGAGTTTATAGTCACCCCTCAAGTCTTAACAGTATAACTTCTAAAGTTTGGAGATTATTTTTGTGAAGTATATTGTACCTTATCAGCATACCCGACACTTATTAATTATTTTATCTATACCTAACGCTTGTTAATTAAATGTCTTGTATTGTTTTAATCCGTAATTCTACTATTTGCCCCTATACTATCCGTAAATTGTATGTTTAATTCATGTTCTCCAATTTTTTTTTTTGTTAAATTGTTGGAAATATATCAACTTTATTCGTTGATTTTAGATAATTTGTCTGTATACAAATTGTTGAAACGCTAGTTTTAATTTCTTATCTTGAATGAAACTTTTAAAAGTGAAATTCAATAGAACTCGAATCAAATTTTAAACCTCAGATTTCAAGTCAAGTTTCAAATCATGAGTTTAGTAATGCTCGACTCGAGTGATACTATACAGGACATAATATAAACATAAACTAATAAATTTAACAAAAACAAATACCAAAATAATGTGTGAAGTAATTCTAAAATCTAAACTCCAAATTAACAATCCACAAATACACCAAACTAACATATTAAAACAAAATTAATGAGCCGCTCGAGAGCTTATCGAGTTGAGTTGTGCCTTACTCAACTCGACTCATTCAGGTGTCAAATCGAGCTCGAATTCAAATTTAACCAATTCGAATCGAGCGTTGGTCAAGTTTTGTCCAAGTCGAACTTGAGCTGCTCAACCCATTTAACACCCCAATTTGAGCTCCTTGACCCCAAATTATTATGATAGCTGATGTTTTGACAGAGCAAATCAGATGAAACCAACGAAGATCACAAAACCGAGTAAATACCTGCCTGAAACATTTGTTGGTTGGATTTACTTGTAAAATGGGTTGCTTTTCAACATGTTTTTATTACATTTCCGCGTAATAACGACACATAACAAATCAGTTAAATCGACCCTACAGGCTACAGGAAACAACAAGGTCAATGACAAACATCACAAACAGTGTCTAGCAGTCGTTTTAGCTATAAATATGTTTTCTTAATTGGTATAGTCATTTATATCCGATTTGTGGATCAATTAATTCTTATCGTGTATTGTAAAGGTTAATTATGAATACAATCTTATTAATACAATTTGATTGATTCTAAATATCAAGATTCAAACTCTCTAATTTTGTTTAAGAGATCTAACGCCGGGAACTAACGATGATTTTATGTCAATATACAAACTTTTATGAAGTTACATTAGAATTTTAAAGGTACAAATTTATAAAATTTTAGGGGTGTAAAATTAGATATTAATAAAAGGTTTGTAAACAAAAGATATCAATAAAAGGGTAATTATTCTATACACTGACGGTGGAAACTAAATTTTTTTACAAGCGTCTTAGTTTTAGGGTTTAGAGTAGGGTTTAATGTTTAGGAATTTAGAATTTAGGGTTGTAAATTAGATTTTATAGGTTACAACCTAAATCTCTCACCACATTATCCTAAAACATAAAACTTAACCTCTAAAGCCTAAATTCTAATCATAAACCCTAAATTCTAATCATAAACCCTAAATTTTAACCATTATTCCCTAGATTCTAAACTTTAAACCCTTAAACTAAGATATTTGTGAATTTTTTTAGTTTTCACAGCCTATATATTGAATATAAATCCTCAATAAAATACAAAGAAAATATATAATCTATATGATAATTTGAATTTTTTAGAGATGCAACTGCCCAGTGCCCATGGGTAGAGTGACCCTTTGTAAACCAATTTTTTTTGAAAAAAAAAATTTCATAAATTTTTCTATATTCGACATCAAAATCTAAAATTTCTAACTCTATCAAATCAATATTTAACTTGATTTATCATGTTTAACGTCTCTTCTCATTAAATCAACTCATAATTGATTTAGCTATAAATATCTGAACACTATAAACATATTGAGCAACCAAAAAAATCTATATCCAAGGGTCCCATGAAGATGAGAGGATATGACAAAATTTCAAAGACAACGTCGATCGAAGCATCCTTTGAGAGCAACATCGGCCAGCACCTAGCCTGTCTTGTCTGCTTGGATTTCACAATTATTACATGATAATTTTCGTATATTTTGATGAATTTTGAGCCATTGATCCTGATTTTTTTGGTCGTTTCCTGCAAGTGTTTGCTGATCACCAATTATTCCGGCTTTCAAAAGGGTGGTGGGGAAACCGTGTCCAATTATTAATTGTTGGGGAAACCACGACTCGTTTACGAACAGACGTATAATCATTTGTCCTGAATTTATCTTATTTTCTCGTACTTTTTAAATTGAAAAATTTTGATATATAGTTCGAGTAAATTTACATAATTTTTTAGTTGTAAGTGTTAGGAGCTTAATATAGGGTTTAAAGTATATGGTTTATGGTTTAAAATTTAAAATTTAAGGTTAGTGCTTAAAATTTAGGGTTTATATTAAGAATTTAGGATTTGAGTTTTACAGAATATGCAGTCTTGTATAAAATACACAGTCCATGTATCAAAATTTTACCCTTTTAAGATTATTTTTCAAAGAAAATAAGATTAATTGTTTTATAATCTTGAATTTCTTAAATATTAATTAAAATTTTAATATTTTTTGTTAGAATTTATTTTGTTGTTATTGTGATTATTGTTCATCTTGTGTTTTATATTTTGGGTAAACTACAATAGAGGTCACTCAATTATTAGTAAGTTACAATTGGACCACTCAATTATTAAGAGTTACAATTGAGTCACTTAATTAAAGTTTTAGGTACAATCGGATCACTTCTCCGTTAAAATACAAACAAACATCCCAAAACGTTTGATATAATAATAGTTTTTGTCCTCAAAACTTATATAATCTACCAAATTTAATCCTATTTCAAAACAATTCAATAAATTTAACCTTCATATTTAAAAAATATATCAATTTAGTCATTTTTCTTATCACAAATCACTTGTATACCCTCGTTAACACTAAAATACTTCATTTAAAATTATTAATTAACCTAAACTATTTTTTTGGGTAAAATAGGTGCCTAAAGTTTTTTTTGGGTCAAACTAGGTACCTAAAGTTTTTGCTTTTGTCTAAATAGGTGCCTAGCTCTTTTGTATGTTTAGGTTTTTTTGGTCATGTGTCAATTAATGATTGAGTGTCTGTTTTTTTATTTGTTTAATTTAGACACCTATTTCGACAAAAAATTTGTATTGAAGGCTTAGATTTATTTGTATGAAATGTTCAATGCATTAAAAAAAGTCGTAAAGAATACTAAAAAAGTATCAGATATTAAAATTTAGGGTAAACTATACTAGTAGTCACCGGACTATTATTTTTTTTCTTATTTTTATCACCGAATTATTTTTAACAAAATCGTCACTAATGTTAGGTTTTTTTCATGTTTTGGTCGTCGCCGTTAAAAAAGTGATGACGATGCTGACATGAATTTATTTTTTATTTTATTGTAATTTTCTCTCTCCTCCATATATTATTTTTAGGGTTCTTCCTATTAATCGTGAACCGTCAGATCTGGATTAGATCTGACAGCTGTGATGCAGTTGCACAGAAAGGAAAGATCATTAGGGTAGATTCATCATTTTATTTTTAGGGTTTTTTTTTCTGGGCCCAAACGGGCTAATAAGTGTAATATTATCATATTTTTTTGGGCTTCTTTTTTGTATAATGGAGTGTTAATTAAAAACATTGGGCTTTTATTTCAAATATGTTTTGTTTTGTTTGTTTTTTTTAGTTTAATAATATAATAAGTAATAATAATATAATATACGATATAATAGAATAATAATAATAGTAACAATAATAATAATAATAATAATAATAATAAGTAAATAACTAACAAAATAAACAACAAAAGCAAATAAAATAATTTTTTTTATTTTTTCATTCAAAATATAACATATAACTGAAACAAATTAATAGCAATTAATAAAACTAATAATATTTTTTAGGTTTTTTTCTTTTTTTAAAATCATGACATAATAAACACAATAACACTAATAGATATAGAATATTAATAATATTTTTTTCCTTTTTTAATTAATAATTATAATATATATAAAGTAAAAACAACTAAGGCTCATTAAACAACTATGGCTCATTATTCGAATATTTACAAAATATAAAAACTCGGATAAAATTAGTGATTACAATTATCAAGCAATGAATAAAAAACCCTCACTTTTGAGGTAAAAAACAGATCTCGTCTTTTTTTCTTTGGATCAAAAGTAAAAAGCAAGAAAATAAAAAGAATTTAGGGAGTTACCTGAGTCTGGGGTCGCTGTTGCATGCAACGGTCGGCGCTTGATCTTCCCTTTGCCGGTGACAAGCCCTGAGTTATAGAGCCGAAAAGGGTGAACCAGTGACTATGGGGATCTTATTTTTCTAAAAATAAGTCTGATTTAAAATTATGGTTTCGGTTTTGTTAAAAAATGGGTATTTTGGGTTTATTCCAGATTTCAGTGCCGACGTACAGCGGCACACGGCCGAAATATAGAAATTCCCAGGCGGCATGCGGCGGCGGTGATGAACACTGGTGGGTGTTCATCTTTAATTTTCAGAGTGTTTTGGGGGTTTTTCTGTGGGCGCTAACGTACAACGGCGCACTGCCGAAATCTGGAAATTCCCAGGCGGCAAGCGGCGGCAGTGATGAACATCGGTGGGTGTTCATCTTTAATTTTCAGAGTGTTTTTGGTATTTTTTGTAGGATAAGGGTTAAAATGAATGTTTTAAAAAAATTATTATTTATACCCGGCCCCCTTTAAAAATAGTTTATTACATAATAAATCCCTCTGCCTTTTTAAAAACTTCACCCGTGGTCCCTCCGCATGGGATAATTAGCTCCATGGTCCCTAAATGTTTTTTCAAATTTGCAATTGCTTCCCTTTTTTATATCAGTTTTAATTACTTCATAAATCCCTCCGCCCTTTTCTGTTTTTCAGTTTTAGCCTGCCACATGGAATATTTGCACATATAGTCCTCCTAAGTTTAGGTCGGTTTGCAATTTCACCACCAATCCTGCTTTATTATTTTAAAAAGAAAAAATTCAGCTTTAATCTCCTTTTCTTTTTACTGTTTTTCAACAAGCCCTTTTATCATTTTTTAAAACTGTTTTTTATAGATTAATTAGCTTTTGGTCCCTTTTTTTAATTTCAGTTAATTTTAGTCTTTAATTTACACTTTTGTTATTGTTCATATATTAGTGTTTTTATTAGGGTTTTTTTGCTATATTTGTGTTTGTATTTTTATTATATTCGATACATTGTGCTTTTGTGTTTAATATATCATTGTTTATATATTTATTTAATTGTTCGATATTGCTATTTATTTTTGTTATTTAATATATATATTAATGTATATTTATCTTTCCGTGTATATATGTACATATTATGTACTATGTTATTGTTTATGTATGTTATGCTTATTACATGTACTATATATATTATATTTAGTATGTATACTATATCGTATTATTTCTATATTATTTTATATATATTTATGTTATGTACATACTAACTAATATTATACATTATGTATTATATTATATGTTACATATATCATATTATTTACATTATGCTTATAGTTATAAATATTATATTATTTTTGTATATTAATGTATAGGAAATATTATATGTCATATGTATTATATTTATACATGTATGGATGATTTATTTTTACTTATGTATTTACTTTTTCATATATGCACATGTGTTTTTTATTTAATATTTGTTACCTTTTATTAATTCATGTATGTATAATTTATTCATGTTTTTTTATTTTCTCATATAGTTTTAGGCCTTTAATCCCGGTATTCTAGTGGGAGTGTCATCCCGGTCTCTGGGTGTCATCTCCTTTGTTACCGTGGATCGAGGCAAAATTAATATTCGAAACATGCATTTTAGGAATTAATTATTAAATTAAATCAAAATTTTATTTTTCTTTATAAATACGATACGAACCTATTTGGTACCAATTTTGGGCGGTGTGGGGATGCTAGCCCTTCTCCATCGTAACTAACTCCCGAACCCAAATTTTTAAAATCTTTGGTTTTATTTTTTAGGTGTCCGGCCTACCGAAGTGGCTGGTGGCGATTCTATGTTTTCAAAATACAAGTTTTCCTAAAATTTCCTTTTTTAAATAATTTTTCAATAAAAGCAGGAAACTTCCCCCAAATATGATTTCTTATTATTTTTCGTAGCGGCCTTCAACTTCAAAAATAGTCATTAAATTTTATCAAAGTATTAAAAATGGTTATTCGACATTATAAAATAGTTTAATGATTTGATTAATTTAATAATTATTTTATAACAGTTCGATAAAATTTAAAAATCATTTTAAAACTTTTGGTAATTTTGTGACATAAGTCAAAAAGTTGGTTATCGTCCTTACATTCTAAGTTCAATGAACCACTACCCATGTGTTATATACACTTCGAAGTTTCTTCTATATATCTCAGAACATTACTTACATGTACCAGATCTCTGTCGGCATAGAAATTCCGTCTGGCGGCTGAAACATGAATCTATGAGGAGAATTGATTGATATTTATCGTTTTGATTTAGATTCATTCGTACTTAGTACTAATGTAATATACATTGTATCAAATATATATTATTGTATCAAATACAACCACGAGATGTGATACGATGATTGTTCACTCACAAGTGATCGGAATTCGAACTTTATTCTATCCTTTAAATCATCCTCACGTCAATTGTATTTGTAACGATATATCCTTGAGGAATACAACATGAACATTTATTTAAATTCTCTATCTTTTGATCAATTTTATTTTTGTTGCTTTCACATATTTTTGCATGTTCATTTACAGGCTGATTTAGGCATACGGTTCAAGTTTGTGTCTAAGGTCGCACGATTTGCTAAACTCACTTTTAGTCATGTGCCAGTGACAGACCGTTTACCATTTCATAGAGCACTTACAGTAATGAGATTAATCATGGCTATCGAAGATGGATACCATTGTCCTTGACCCTTTGATTAAATGGTGCAATTATAATTTTTAGGTGTATTTGTGCTTTGCATTCCAAACCAAATCAAAACTGTCAATACAAAAATAGTATGCAAAGTATACCCCTCTCCACTAAGTACTAACAGCTATACAAGAATGAGTAATGGTGCAATTACAATTTTAGTCCCTCTTAAACATGAAAAATTTTAATTTAAAATTTAGTCCTTTCTAGCCCTTAGATAAAAGAAAAAAAATACACGTTTGACCCCTTTTTAAAAATAAATAATACACTTTGAACCATTTAACACAATTTTTTAATTTCAATCCACTAATTTTTTTCTAATTTTATCTTGACCTCCAACACAAGATTCCTGCCTTCGTCCTAGCAGGACAATGTATATAATCATTCTTCTTACAAAGGATAGTGAAATGAAATCAAATATGGAACACATGTTTGAAGAAATAATAGTCTACTACAATGCCATACATGCATTTTGGACCATCATGTTTGGTTGTTATTAGGTTGAACTGGGGCTCAGAGTTAATGCAGTCATTGTCAAGAAAACCCTACAACAGAGCCCTAATATTCATTTCCATGTGCTACCATAGACAGCTACTCCCCATAGGCAAATTCGTGGATAGTGCTCTCATATTAGCAAAGGTCCCAAGATAATAATAATGGCCCCCCTTGCATCCTTTTCATTCAGTGGCAGAAATCAACATTTTTTATTGAGGAGGTCAATAATAAATTTTATATTTTGAAGGATTAATAAAGTAATTTTACCATATTTTTTAATATTATGTAGGTGGTCATACCTCACTAGTCCATGAGACGTCGCTTTCGCTTGAAAGAACATAATAGTAACTCAAATTTAGAAGGGTAAACTACAACGGAAGTCACTCAATTATAAGTAAGATTATATTTGGGTCACCTAATTATTAAAAGTTACATTTGAGTCACTCAATTATGGGCAATATTACATTTGGGTCACCCAATTATTAAAGGTTACACTTGCGTCACTCAATTATGGGTAAGGTTACGTTTGGGTCATCCTTCATATTAAAAAAATACATCAACTTAGTCATTTTTATTCCAAATCACTTATATACCCTCGTTAATACTATAATAATTCATTTGAAATCATTAATTAATCTAATACACAAATTGATATATATTTATATATATATATATATATATATATTAAATATGAAAGTTGGTTCAAATGTAACCTTAACCATAATTGAGTGACCCAAATGTAACCTTACCCATGATTGAGTGACACAAATGTAACTTTTAATAATTGAGTGATCCAAATGTAACCTTACCCATAATTAAGTGACTTATATTGTAGTTTACCCAATTTAGAATATTAGGTAGGTTAGTAATGAAGAGACAAAACTACTACTAATTAATTATGTGTAGAAATTTGGGGTCTTTGACTGATAAGTTTGGTTTAGTTATGGTTTCTAGTCCCTTAGTTATGCGAAATTTTAGATTTAATCTCTCTAATTTAATTTGATTTATCTATTTTCATAAAGTTATTGGTAGCTTTATATTGATAACACTTTTTTTAAAGGTTTTTATTTAAGGAGGGGAATTTTGCTCTGTCGGGTATTGAAACCACAACTCAGAGGAAAGAAAATGATGTCAACATGTTAACCGAGAACTTTTAACTATCTACTCTAAAGATTGTTGACATATTGATAATACTATTAGTTGTTGGTGTTAAAATGATGTAGTTTCTTACTATTATTATATGATACATAGTTAGAGTCATGTGAAAATTCAATCGATCATGTTTGACCGACAATAATTTTGCATCATCACTTTAATGATCGCAACTAACGATATTATCAATTAAAACCTACCAATAATATTATAGAAGTAAAAATTGGCCAACTTATGTCAAATTAAAGTATATGAATTAATTGATGAGGCCTTAGTTTAATGACAACGTTGAGGCTATGTAAACTTTGAAATCTCAAGTTTGAGTCGCAGAATGCATGAAAATCATAAGCGAGTTTTGAATCCATAATTTATTCTAGTTTAAGTCCCACCAAGTGGAGAAATTATTATATGATCCCGACTCACCACATCATCAATGGTCCCATCCAATGAGATTCATTTCTCATCCAATGAGATTCATTCATTTAATGACATGTAGAAAGAGGTGAAGATTCACCTTGGAAAAAAATGAGATGAAAAATTATTATTGGATGAGACCATAGATGACGTGGTGAGCCAGACCCATCTAATATTTTTTCCACCAAGTGTGAGATCTATCCGGATTTAATATGATATAGGTCTGGATATATTGCTATTATTAGTCTGATTATACTATACAATGATCAATTCTAGTGATAGTCGTATGGATATGTTTGTAACTTTAAAAAATCAATTTTTTAAAAAACAGAATAAAATTGTAATTAGACAAAAAATAGTAAAATACACAAATGATCACTAAACTAAACAAAAATGGTCTTTTTGCTCATTGGAGTTCCAAAAATTACAAAATTACCACTGAACTTATCGAAGTATTACAAAAGATAGTTATTAAATTTTATCAAACTATTACAAATGATCATTAAACTTATTGAACTGATATAAAATGGTCCTTCAACTTATCAAAAATCATCACTATTTTATTACGTGTAAGTGACCATTTTGTAACAGTTTGACAAGTTTAATGGTCATTTTATAGTTTTCAAATTTTCAATAACCAAAAGATTGATTTTTTACCTAGTTTAATGATCATTTGTGTACTTAAAAAATTTGAAGCAAACCACAACGTGGAAGTCAAAGGTAGGTGTTGATTCTTAATTCAAAGCAAATTGTTTAGATTTTTTTTTTCGAATATTCTAGTGTCTATTATATGGTAATACTTTTTTTACTTTTTAGTCTATTGAAAACATGCATATATTGTGCATATTACGTTATTCGAACATGAATTATTTACAAATAACGTTATATTTTATCACTAGAACAACTCAGTAGGTTTAACTATTTAATTTTTTTTAAAAGCATTGAACTGTTCTTTGATTCCTAAATTCAAGAATTCCAATAGTTGTAAGCAAAGTTAAAGGGTTATAATCACGTAATAATTAGATGAGTTGTACTTGTACATAACTCTAGAATCCCAATGTTAGACAAGACATGTGGAATAATATATAGTACCCTTCTTGTGTTGTGTCCAACATTTATGATGAAAGAAAATCATCGATAATCTATATTTGAATATATAAAAATAATAAATTAAAAATCGCAATATATATATGATGTTAGAACTTTTATGTAAAGAATTAAATATTGGATTTTGATACGTGTAATTTTTTCGGTATAATTATCTGTATAAAATTTAGAGTAAATTACGTAAATCATCGTTGAACTTTATTCTCAAACCTATTTTGGTCACTGAAATTTCAAAACATTTAATTTACTCATTGAAGTTTAGACATTGAACGCTTTTTATCACTCTTCCGTAAACTTTTTGACGAGATTTATTTACTGGCAAACGAAGAAATTTCTTCAAGATCCGAACGGTGAAAAACTTTATCGGTACAAGAAAAACAACATACTGAGAAATGGGCTTCATCCGACAGCGGAAGAGGGAGATCAAAGAGAGAGAATCCAAAAAGTTTTTGGTCGATTTGTAAATTTCAGAACACTTTCCGGCAAAATAGAGGTCGAACTCAGACTCATGGGGTCGAGATGAAGTGACTGATGAAATTTGGGACCGAATGACCACCATCGATGACCGTTTGGGGTTTAAGAGTGGCCAAAAACGTTCAATGTCAAAATTTCAGTGAGTAAATTGAACGTTTTGAAACTTCAGTGACTAAAATAAGTTTAAGAGAAATTCGGTGATGGTTTTCGTAATTTACCCTAAAATCATTGTTGTCTAATCCGAATATGTTACTACATAGGTCATTATATGAGCGATCTTTCAAATCAATTTGTTTCATTCACAATATAAAGATTTAAGCTTTTGATAATGTTTAATGGATATATTATCTTGTCTCGCTAAACCAACTCGGTTGAAAAGTGTAAATATATAATATTTTATATAAAATAAATAAATAAACAGAAGAAGAGCCGCGTGTGTGTGTTTGAGGTGACCAAATCAAAGGTTTCAATATCGGAGTCCCCACACAGTTTCTCATTTCTTTCCTTAGGTTCCTTCGTCAAGAGGTCATTTTGCGATCAGTCTTTGCCGGTGACACTTTCACTTTGGTAGTGAAATTCCTTTGCTATACATGTACACAAAATATCTTAATTATTAAATTTATATAATTTTTAATGGTATAAATTACAATACTTAAACTATTTACAACTTTCGATATCTTAATCCGAAATAATTACATTGTTATAGTTATTAGAACGGTAATGACGAAAATGAATAATCGCAAAAAAAATAGACATCAAGATTTGCAGGAAAAACCATTAGCAGGGGAGGAGAGATTTTAAAAAGAAGATATTATAATGGATGATTAAACCCTTAATCTCTAGTATGTATTTATAGGAATAAATTACTTGGTTGGAAAGGAAACTTGCATAGAAAGTTGGAGGTAATTGAATTGCCAACTCTTCATCGCATATCCAAAGACAGAAATAGAGTTCCACAAGGATTTGAATAGCTTTGTTACCTTCGGCCCGAACAGTCTCCCACTTTTATCACTGCTTTTTTATAAATATTCGAACCAACCCAAAATAAAATTTAAATAATAACTCTAACATACACTTGCACATGTAGATTCACAATCTTTTTAACATTACAATAACAATTGTCTCAATTAAACTAATATTTAAATCAATTTAAATTCATATTATTAAAGGAAATGGAAAAATCATAATTTGATAATGTGATTCCTTTATCATATATAACGAAATTTGGTTGATTTTTTGTTTTTCATTTTCTTCAACAATATTTTTTCAGTATAATTATTGGTATTTGTTTTATTCATCGATTAATCTAAATTGAATATTGTACATGTTCATTATGGAGGTAATTCTCTCAACCTGATTTGTTCCATTTACAATGTCATATCGAACATTCTGACATTACTTAAGAGATTTAATATTTTATCGTATTAGACCAACTAATAGTTAATTTCTTCAATTACCTTATTTACATTAACGAGTTTATTGATTAACATCATATATATGCTGAAGAAAGTGGGAAAACAAAATTTGATACAATGATTCCTATATATAGGGATATGATCCATTGATCCTCTTACACTCTATAAAATTAGAAAGCTTTACGTTTCTTTTTGGACCGTTAGATGAAGGTAAATGGATGGATGAGATTAATAGCAGAAAATGTGAAGATTACCACTAGGAAAAAAAATAAAGGAAATAATCTTAGCCATTTATTACCATCATCCAATGGTCCAAAAAATGTATACAAATAATTGAATTTTACACAATATTAGTGGATCATAACCCATATGTATATATATCAAAATTGGAAAATACTTTGATACACAAGTCTTTCAATTTTATGGTTTAGGGTTTTAGGTTAGGATACATGGTTTAGGAATTTAGTGCGTAGGGTGTAGAATTTAAAGATTATGGTTAGAATTTAGAGTTTAGGGTTTAATGTTTAGGTTTTAGGGTGCTAGGGTTTGAGATTTAGATTTTAAATTTTATAGAAAGTTTATATAATTTTTTATACAGTTTATGTATCAAAATATAACCATATCGAAATTTGGTTGATTTTTCCCTTCAACAACATTAATTAGTTTATTGATTAATCAAAATTTGATAGTACAATGTCACGCGCAAAGGAGAATTCCAGAAGAATATGATCCCCTGTTCCAGACGAATGACCACAAAAGGAAATGATGAATAATGCTATCAGTAACCAAACATTACTTAATAAAATGTTATTTTTTTAATATGGCCAGAAATTTAAATTTTGAGATTATAAATAAAATAAATTAAATTAGAAGATCGAATTTATAATTATTATTTTTTACTTATTTGAATCCAAAAATATATAAATTGAATTTCAATAGTTACCCCCAATAATATCATCAGAAAATTAGACAGCAACCGTGCAGGAGTTCGATTTGTCCATTTCATTGGTCCTAGGTCGGGCCTATGATGCTATGACATAGAAAGGAATTTGCTGAATTACTTATTTTTATTATTGAATTTAATTATACAATATATAAATATTAATATTATTTGAGCATATGATCCAAGTCATGTAAAAATCTGACAACCATGTTATAACCGATAATATAATTTACACATAAGCCAAACATTAGACTATTTAAAACAAATTTATTCATCATATTTTTCGACACATCAACAAGATAGTTTTATTGATAAACAGAAATAAAATCAAAACATAATCTAATAGAGGTTTTAAAACATCCATAAAATCAACAAAAAAGAAAATAATAAATTAAAAAAAAAAGATAAATGTTTCACCACTCATATCAGAGACTTCTTCTTTGCACCAAAAAAAATTCCGCAATTTATTGTAGGAAGGGTCTATGGGCAGTTGTCAAAGCCAAACTAGATGAAATTTCAGAATCGACAACAACATTTTACGCCTATTCTCAAAAAATGATGATCTGCTACCGATTGTATCAACAAACAACAAAAAAGGATGAAACTTTACATGATCACCGGAAAACACGAATCAGAAAACAAACGCCGTCTGGGTCACCATACGAACCCAAAAAAAACTCAAAAAATTAAACATAGAAACGTGCTATAAGGAAGAGATGTACTATAAAGGTAGAGAAAACATGTCATAGAGACAGAAAAAATTATAATAAGATGTACGAAAAAAACAAAATAAATAGATCGAATTATATCGAATTAAAGTAGAGAGATTTAAACCATAAATCTAAAAAAGAATGTGCCTTTAATTGTTGTCATGAATAAGACGAGTAAATAATTTTTTTAATAATCTAAAGGTGATTGCAAGGAGAAATTATATCATGGGTCATTCTCGCAATGTCATCTATGTGACCAACCAATAAAAATCACCCATCTCATTATTTTTTTCCATGTCATATTTTTACCAAGTGAATCTTCACTTAGTAAAAACACTAAGTGAAGATTCACTTGGTAAAAATATAACATGGAAAAAAATAATGAGATGGGTGATTTTTATTGGTTGGTCTCATAGATGACGTAACGGGAAGGGCACATGATATAATTTCTCGATTGCAAGGTAATATATGTTCATACATATTATTAAGAGTAAAGTACCCAAATGATCACTAAACTATTCACGAAAAAATAAAATGGTAACCAAACTTTCAAAAGTTACAAAATGAAAATTAAACTTTATGTTTTGTTACAAAATGGTAATTGTGCCGTTAACCTCTGTTAAAGAGGTGATGTGGTTGTTAAATTTTTTGTATAATAGCACATTTAGTCATTCATAGTTACACATTCAACCAATTTAGTCATAATTCGAAGAAATTCAATAAATTTATTCCTCAATTTTTACACATTATTATAATTTGGTCCTAATTCTAAAAAATTAACCATTGACATTTCAAAATTACTTAAATTTAGTCCCTCTTCATCCCTCCATCTTTTCATTATCTCTCTTACCTTTTCATTTTTTTCTCCATTTATTTCTCTAGTAAATCACATGACAATATTGAGTATCTACCAAATACTCATGTATGCAAATATCGAGTATCTACCAAATACTTTTTAATCTAACTGCTTCCGACAAATTCATTACTCAGGCACTCAAGATTCTAAAAAATGCTAAACAAAGCTAATCCAAAACTCCCCCAGCTAGCATAGATGGAGAGATAGCTTATGCAATGATATTCCATTCATTGATTCGGGTAAATCTACCATAAAAAGCCAAACAGTAACAAAATATTAAAATATTAATTCAAAAAAAAAAACTTTCCCAGAATTTGCCTAAACCAAGTACGAAAATTCTATGGTTGTGTTTTACTATGTCAGTTTTTTTATGTCGATTTACCATAGAAATAAATGGAAAAAAAAATAAAAAGGTAAAAGAGATAATGGAAAGAAGAAGGGATGAAGAGGGATTAAATTGAAATAATTTTGAAATGTCAAGGGTTATTTTTTAGAATTAGGAGTAAATTATAATAATGTGTAAAAGTTGAGGGTTAAATTTATTGATTTTTTTTTCGAATTATGACTAAATTGATTGAATGTGTAACTATGGGAGACTAAATATGCTATTATACAAAAAAAAATTAACAACCACTTCACCTCTTTAACGGAGGTTAACAACACAGTTACTGTTTTATAACAAAACATAAAGTTTAATTGTCATTTTGAAAGTTTGGTTACCATTTTATTTTTCAGGGATAATTTACTGACCATTTGGATACTTTATTCTGTTATTAACTTTTTAACAATGTACACATACCTTGCATACAAAGCAATTAAACTCGGGTCTCCTAAAATTAACATCATCCGCTTTTTCACTGAGGCCACTTGTTGTATTCGAGTAAATAACCTTTTTCAATGTTAATCGACCAGACAGTTCGGTTCATGTGAAAATTCAATAATCATGTTTAACATATCGAGTATATATATTATATATATCAGTAGAATATTAGGCTATCTAACAAGAAATTCACCTCATCACTTTAACAGTAGCAACCTACGAAGTTGTTAATTTAGATATGCTAATCACTTAATCAGTGCTATACATATATATAAAAGTTATTATTTCATGCACTAGCAGTGGAAAAAAAACTTTTCTACAAGCATGTCTAAATTTACTTTTAAAAACTAAAATTCAAATTCTTAACCTTCAAACCCTAAAACATACACCCTATTTCTTAAACTCGAAAACCTAAATTATAACCCCTAAAATCTAAACTCCTAAACTAACCACTTAAACCCTAAATTGAACCCGCTTGTAGAATTTTTTTTCCACCGCCAGTGTATGGCACATTTCTCCATAATATAATATAAAGAAATTGACATTCACCATTTGACTCCACCCGTTTTTAATAAAATATGAGATAACACCTAAAATTCTGACACCACAATCTAAATTTTTTGGCTCCACCCTGATGCTAATAACACTCTAAAAATGGAGGACCAGATAATGTCAAATTAAAGTGAATGGACTAAATCTCAAATTTTAGCATAGTAGAGGGACTAAAACAATAAATATGGAAAAAGAATTTTACCCGTAAATTTACCACATCTGCCATAAATATGATAATAACAATGGCTGCCGTAATAGTAACAGTGGCCTTTTTCGAAGTTGCTGAGCAGTAATAAATCATGATCCTGCAGGCAATGTTATTTTCAGTCCATTCGGTTCGTTTCATTTCGTTTTCACAGCAAAAACAAGAAGAAAAAATCAGCCATTGAGCCCACTAGAACATTCCCCAGCTATATATATATATATGTACATGTCCTCTTCATTAAATCACCAGACTGAAGGCTTCATTTCTCTAGCTAGGCATTGTTATCATGGAAAACGGCGGTCGATCGACGCGGATCAACCGGTGTTTGATCGAACGAGAACGCAGGCGGCACATGAAAGCTTTGTTCACCAAGCTCTCTACTTTGCTTCCTAGAAAACCAACCAAGGTACATGACTATGAGCCACCATCATCTGTTTGATTAAATTTCACTTTGGGGTCTTTTAGTTTATTTGTTTCGTTTCGGTTTTAGATGTCGGTGCCGGAGATGGTGGACCGAGCGACGGCGTACGTGAAGGAGCTGCAAACGCGGATGGAGCAGTACGAGGGGATGAAGAAGGTGCAGTTGGAGGCTGCTTATGAAGTGAAGAAGAAGAGGTTGATAAGGCCGGTTCTTAGTATTAGAGATTTGGGTTCAAATTTGGAAGTGAATATGATCACAGGGTTGAACATGGGGTTTGCATTGTCTGATTTCATCAATATTCTTCAAGAAGAAGGAGCTGATATCATAAGTGCAACTTGCCATCATGTAGGAGATAGGGCAATCTACACAATCCTTTCTCAGGTACATACATGCACACATACATACATACATACATACATACATACATACATACATACAATATTAAGGTTTTCAAAAAGATTTGGCTAAAAAGTTTTCACAAACTCTGCAATTCATTGTCTCTGATTGAGATCATATGCCTGCAACCTTCCTTTCCTTGTTTCCAATGTGTTATGTGTGTGTGCGTATATGTATATATATATACCATATTAAGGTTTTCATAAAGATTTGGTTAAAAAGCTTTTCACAAACTCTGCAATTCATTGTCTCTTCTTGAGATCCTATGCAGCAACCTTCCTTTCCTTGTGTCCAATATGTGTGTATGCATGTATATGTATATATATACACATACATACATACATACAATATTAAGGTGTGTATGTATGTACCTGAGATCCTATACATACAATATTGAGATCCTATACATACAATATTGAGATCCTATACATCCAACTCTGTAATTCATTGTCTCTGCTTGAGATCCTACGCAGGCAACCTTCCTTTCCTTCTCCAATATGTCTGTGTATATATACATAGATATATGTTATTTGAGATTATTTTATCAAACTTTTTAACCTAATCTTTATGAGAACCTTAATATAAACTGCCAAATCTATTATACATTCATATACATATGCATATATACAGACTAAACTCTGCAATTCATTGTCTCTGCTTGAGATCATGGGCATGCAACCTTCCTTTCCTTGTCTAATGTGTGTGTGTATATATATATTATTTGAGATTATTTTATCAAAATTTTTAACCCTATCTTTATGAAAACCCTAATATAAGCTGCCAACTATATTATATACTCGTATACATATGCATATATATAGACATTAAACTCTGTAATTAATGTTCTCTACTTGAGATAATGCATGCAAACTTTCTTTTCTTGTTCGGCCATTATATATAGAGATAGGATCCACTTATACCACGTAAAACGCAATTTGTTTTATAGTAATTCATGGCTATTGGATGAATAAAATGGTTGGATGAGATTAAAAATTAAAAATAAAGAATTTTTTAAGGAGAGAAAAAGGGAGTGTTTAATCTCATTCATCCATTTCACTTATTCAATGACCATGAAATGGTGTAAAACTAATTGAGATTTACTTTGTTTAAGTAGATCCTAACCCATGTATATATATATAATATATATCATTACACTTGTTTGCAATATTTTATTTGTCATTTTTCTCCTTAATCAATAAGTTTCTTCTTCTATTATCTTTAATGTTTTCATGTCCTAGTAAATCATATTAATTGATTCATGTAAGGGTGCAATATGATTAATTATCCAAAAAAAAAGGTGCAAATGGTTAGGGATTTTCTAAAAAAATATTTTATTTATTTATTGAAATAAAGCTAACATATAGGTTAAGTAGTTTGGATAATCTTGTATTTTAGTTGTTTACATATAATGAATCTCATAGTTTTTTGCCATTTAAATCCTTGTTTTTGCAGGCTATCTATCCTAGAATTGGTATTGCAACTTCAAGTGTGCATGAGAGGTTGAAGACTCTAATATGTTGAAAAAAGTAAACATGTTCCTAATGTAAATTGACGGTGCAATTGCTAAGTATGGCTTTAGATTATATGGATAGATATCATGTTTAGATCATAGTGTTATTCTCTAATATTGTATGAAGAGTGAACAGTTGGTGCATCGTTAATAGATCAGATTATGACACGTCGTTAAAAATAAATTTAAATTTTATAATGACGTGTCAATGTCTGATTCATTAACAATGCATTGAATTACATACCTTTGGTTCGTCAGATGTTAGTACTTGTAGAAAAAGAAAGATGCAATTGCACTCGTGTAATAGTTAGAGTATCTCAATGAATAATGTTTTTTTCCTTTTTGTTTTTGTTGTATTATAAAAACTCTTAATTTCACAACGATGATATCATTTAATTTTCTTTTTGCATGCTTTAATTTATGGTATTCTTATAATATTTTTAATATATATTTACATATCATTGTGCTTTGTACATGTATATCTTGTTATATATGTATTTAAAAAAAAATTATTCTCGTATATTTTTTTTAAAAAAATGTATTTTTTATTAATAATTTAGTTCCGTATTACTGTAATTTTTAATTTTTTATATAATTTTACTAAATATAAAAATTTGCATCTTCTAACATAAAATCTTACATTCGGGGACGTCCTCACGTGTCCCCTGCAAACCTTGAATGTCATCATGCTGAATAAGCTGCTGGTAATTTGGCAATCGAGAGTGGCTCAGCTGTTCCCTTTCCTCTGCATCTGCATCTGCATCTGCATCTGCAACAGAATTGCCCGTTCAAGAGGGACTAAATTGTTAAACTTTAAAAAAATAAGGGGTTATTAAGTATTTAATCTCAAAACTTAAAGAGATCGTGTCTTAACTTTAACTAGTATTTAAACTTGAAGAACTTAAAATATTATTATACGAACAGTTTTTGAAGGAGCTAGAGCCCTCATATGCCCATTTGGCTCCATCACTGCTTATCAAGAGGCAAGCTTGTGCAGCCACTATACAAAATCCTAATTCTAATAATGACCACCTTCATTTGTGGGGGAGAATATGAATTAATAGTGCATATTTATTTCATTAGGAGGAATTGTTATAATACTAATAATCAATTGTACTAAATTCATATAGTTTTAATGGAAAAGAGAGTACCGTTCATTTAAGAGATTCGGGTTTGAATATTTGTGTATGCCACGCTTGTGTACTTCATCAAAGGATTAAGAAAAATAAAACAAATACTATCATATAGTCACACCAGTATATTAAAAGAAAGTAAGATTAAAAATTTAAATTCTGACGTTGTGAATAGAACAAATTTGATTGAAAAAAATCACCTCATAAGGAATCTCTGCAATGCCCAATTCGGATAATCAACTAATAAACTAAATACCATTAACTGTACTAATTTTTTTTTTCATAAATATTTCTTAAAAAGAACTTTTAAGTAAATAAAAATAATTAATTATTCATATATAACGTTTTTTATCGCAAAGTAGGTATGACTTTATTAAAAAAATCATACATACTACAACATAGTCACGAGCCTCATTAAAAACCTTTATAAATCTAAATAGAGGAAAAAAGTACACCATGACCATAAAATAAAGAGGAACCAACGCCTTAATGAAAGCAAACACCACATTAAGACTCGAGACAAAGTCTCAAACATCTAAAGACACAACCACAACAACCCGACACAGCCAACAAACACGGTAAAACACTGCCTAATGCCCAATACATTGCGACTCAACCAGCCCCATCCCCTTCTCACAGTGCAACCAAAATTACAACCCAAAAAGTAGACTCAACACTACGCAATGCAACAGTGAAACACCTGTGGACCACGCACTCCAAAGGCGAATCACCCTCACAACCCAACAATTCAAAATCCATCAATGAACATTGAAGAGAGATCGACACTTTCCTTAGCAGACATATCCGCGAGCCCATTAACTATCCGTACATGCCGAATCAATCGACACAAAAATGCTCCAAAACCTTCAAATTCGACGCTCTTTATGTAACACCCATCCAATCGACATGCTTGAATCGGATTCAACAATCAAACTTCCCACATTACATCATTGCGAACGCACCAACGAAGATAACAAACATTCCAAAGCACGTAACTCAGCTTTATTAGATTCCAAAACGCCGAGGTTACTTTCCTGTAAAAGAATCATGTCACAATGTTGTTTCCTCAACGCATCCCTGACCCCTTTCTTCTTCACCCAAAAGAAGTCACATCTTTTTAATTTATCTTACGACGATTAGCAATCACCCTAGAAAGATCTTTAATAATATCTTTCTCTCATCCTCGTGTCGAAATACCTACCAACTTGCACAAATTCAAAGTTGACGCAGCCTCGTTTGCCAAATCTTCTTGTCTTGGATGCGAATTTGATCGCACCCCCTCAACTACCTTATGGGGCCTTCTACGTTACAACACAACCAACCAGATTAGATTCCAAAGCATTACGAGTCGGCAACTCCTGATCAACACCTATCTCACCCCCTTGGCTAACATGGATAGAGTCAGAAGCAAATCCAAAGACCTCCTATTAGTTACCAAGTCAACTTCACCTACTACGCTATTATCCAAATGCGACCCCACCTCCATCCGATACATATTTAGTTGCTTCTTATCTAATTCAAATTGGGATAATACTTCTACATCCCCTGCTCTGAACCAACAAATTCCTTAAATTAAACAGGTCTGACCAATGCTTCCTTCAAGATCGGATTATCTTCACCCTGTTCTAAACAACATAAGTCATCCCCCAATCTCATCACTGCAGATTCCCCCTCCAACGATTCTTCCCATATAGTGTTTAGCTTCCAGTTGGGACGAACAACGGCTGAGACCTACCTACATTGCCTTCTTCCTCTACGAAAGAATCCTCACCCCACCCCACCCCACCCCCACGCATATCCCTGTTATCCCTCAAAGCCTTACATCGACCCTCATTCCCCAATGAAACCCCAACTCTCCCACCATCCAAAGTATTTACTGTCGTATTTGGCCTCTCTTCCTCATTCGAAATTGTTTCCGACTTTGACCCCAGTCCGCTAGTGTTAGACTCCTTTGGAATAAACAAGGGCGCCACCTCTGAAATCCGTATCTGAAACGTTTTATCCTGCACCATAAGATAAACAAATGCATCAATCTTGTCAATAGCATAAGTATTAATCAACTAGTTTGCTCTCTCAAACGAAGCACGAGCCGAAGTCTCATCATCAATATCTATTAGCGATCCCTACAACGATGCAATATGATCAAACGTAACTCGCGTCCAAGCGTGTATAGGGATCCCATAAGCCGAGATCCACACCCTCAACTCTACTAAACCATGTGCGAAGCTTTTCCTGTGATTCTAAGAATAGTCTACGATCCTCAATGTTAGTGAACATGATCAACACAACTAATCCCATAATTCTCATCAAAGAAAACCTGTGTAATCCTACCGCTTCCATCTCCTCCGCTATTTCTCGAATACTGCAAAATTGATTACACCAACCCACAGCACTCTGATTAATCACCTCTATCGAACTTTCATCAACCTTGCCTACCGCAGTCAATACCGACTTCAAATCCAAGCTTTTCCCCGATCCAAACCTTGGACCCTGCATTTGTCCATCTTGACTTCCATATCTTGTTTTCACAGTCGATCTCTTCCAAAATGATTTCGAGCATTATGTTTAGCCTCAAAAACATGTACGACAGACCCAAATAAACGATACCCATAGAGGCACTCAATAGCTCTTTTCGCAACCAACCTCGACGCCATCCCGACGAATCCAAAACGACGTTCATTTCTTGCTCGCTTTCGTGGAATAAAGACATCCAGAACCTCCTCATATCTATCGAAAGCTACTCGCAGCCCCTGCCAAAGAATTCCTTCTAATAGATTTCCTACATACATACAATGTTACACATTCTCGACGCCCCACCTCTGATTTTGTTGCCATCGATCTTACTTCAGCCACTCTTGCTGACGGCGCATTGTTCCTATCCCAAACATTACCTCTCGCCATTATTCATATATATAATATTTTTAAGTTATTTCACTATTTCAAGTATAAAACATTTATTTTTTACATTATAAAATATTTAAAATTTAAATAAAAATTCAAATTCGATTTGGATAGCACAATTTTTAAATTTGTAAATCATAAACCGATCAAACACTACAATTCAAATCAATTTTGATTTTTTGGTTTTCAACGCTCCTAAATTTAATCCTAATCTTACCTATAGGGAAGGGGAGTGCTCCAAATAGGTCTAAAACTCATGACCTAAGGGAATACGATATAACAAAGATGAGCAGCTTGACCAACCGGCCAAATACAACCATATATATCCAAAATGATAGACATATCTCATATTTCACTATGTATTCATAATATATATTCTAAAACCTAGTGTCCTGTACCCAACAAAGAGATCCGGATAAAAGGCTCTCAAATACAAATAAATGAATACCTTGAAAACATCATCATCATCACCGGTTTTAATTCTCCCATGTATCGAAAACTGGCAAATTTGAGTCCTACCCTCCACTCTTCACTCCGATTATTCCCCGTTATACCATACAAAAGCAATTTCAAAACTTTTTACAGTAACAGATTAGCCGTTGATGCATTCGAATATGAGAATCATAACCATGCAAGCTATACACAGATGGAACCGAATCAGCTGGTGTGTCGTTTTTTGCACCAGATTCATGCAAGAAAACCAACTTAAAAAGAGTTAAGATGAAGAAGAAGATTGTGAACCGCCCATATCCTCGTTTGCACTTTTGAATTGTTCTATAAGTAAGTTCCGTATTTTCACTCTCAAGCCAGAGGCTTGTTCGGGCCTGAACCATTGCTAGCCAAACTGAAAATTCGAAACAGGTTAACCGAGTAAAAGAACAACGGAATGAGAAAACTTGTGTACAAGATCACAGAGGAACACATCAGGTACCATTGCTAAATCTTTCTTTTTCAGTCTTTCAGGAGCCACGTCGATAAAGCGCTCCATGAAATAAAGAACAAAAAGACCACAATCATAATCATTCCTTTGCTGGGGAACCTGGATCAAAAAAAAAAGTATCAACGGAAAACCTAAAGTTACGGTTTCGAACATAATTTATTATAGCAGACATCAATTTATTTGCACCAAGCCACCAAATTCCTTAGCAACATGCTTTATTCAGCAAAAGTGATCTTAAAGTCAAAAATAATTTATTAAGATAATCTTGTTTCTAGTGAACAGATTTATGTTCGCAGCGGGCAGTAGATTAAAGGGAAAAATATGTAACATGGTACTGTGCTTTTAGCTCAAGGCATAGAAACGTTGCAAATAAAAACTTACAGATATTGTTCTCTCGTCAATCCTGCAGGGGAGATTTTCCCATATTCTATCTGCAATTGGAAGATCAGAAGGAGCAACCTCTTGATTCAAATAGTTCCATTCTTCCTTCATGTAGCTAAAAACCAAGATTCAAATTGTCTATTAGGTTTAAGAACCCCATATGGAGGCAAACCAGTCAAGCATCGGTTACCAACAGAAATGTATAAGTTAGGACATAACCGAAAGTAAAGCTTCGTTGATATAACATTAATTAGATAATGCAATTGCCAATAGCTGAAAGATGTTGAAGATTTCCATATAACCGAATCCTTACTTGTATCACTTGAGAAGAAATGAATGAAGAGATGTGCAGGTTTCAAAATCATGCCATTATGAACAGAGAAGGCTTCCGTTTGCTACTTGGCTTCTTATTTTTATGAATATACAGACAGACAAATTATAGTATACATCGCCATTTATAATCCTTTGGCTTATTTTGTCTCACCTTTTAATGTTCTTAAAAACCAATCTGCTAGAATGAAGTCCCAATGAATCCAAATGATGGATAATTGGTCCTGATTCATCTTCTTTGTCAGGTATAGAAACGATGACCAAGCTCCAATGGTAACTAGATACATGAAAAGCAATAACTGAGTCAAAATATCTGAATAAATTCAACCAAAATTAGGGAGGAGAAGGTAGTGAAAACTAAAACGGAAAAGGCCAGCATTATTGGAACAACAGGCCACTCTCCCCTACTCCAACTCTTCTCCCGTTACCAAAATTTATTTTTCCTTTTCAAACCAATGTCCTCTTTCTTCCTACTTAGTTACTGCACAAGTTCGTTTTCAAAATGAACATAATGCTTTTTCTAACAGTGAAAACCACCATTTGGGAAGAGATCCACTAATTGGGCAAGTGGTCAAGGATGCTCATGTTGCCCCATCTTGTATGGGTTCAAATCCCGACATTTTCCTTGGGAATGGAAATATCTCTGCTTAATAAAAAAAACCACTCTCTGGGCATATAATTGCATTTTCTAACCCGTTTTCAAACCTATATCTATGAAATGTCATGCAAATGAAGTCATCTGGCAGTGCATGTAACAGGAACTCACAAGCATCAATATTTATAGGTTTAAATGGAACATTATACGTGCTTGAATATAAAAACCTATAGCAGGAAAACTCACTCTTCATTAATTGGAATAAGTATATATGCTTTCTGGAAAATATTGACACCTTTCCACCATCTTCTGAACTTGACGAATAAGGAATCTTTGTCACTCCCCTATTTAGTAGAAAGGAAAACAAGGCCCTCGCCAGCATGACTAGGAGAAATAACAATCATGATAGTCCATTAGTTTGACAGTTCAGCAAATTATACACAGACATGACTTTAATCTCAAGTTGCTTTATCCCAAAAAAGAGCTAAAATGACTTGATGAGTGAAGCATAAAATTATAGCATTATCTTATTATAAGAAAAATATCATAACAGCGTCACAGAACTACTCAAGAACCTCGTTCTACCAGATCATGTTCACTGAAAATGATTCCAGAAATCTCAAATCAGCATGGTGTGTTCACCTTACACAGCAAAAGGAAATCATCAATAAGAGAACATGAAAGATAAAACCTTGTATGATACAGCTTCTTTCAGCTTCAGGTAAAAATACATGTTAAAAATATGATAGTCACATGTTGATCTACTTGTAGGAGATGCCTGCTGCCGCAAATATCTGACCAAAAGGACAAAAATGTGATTATAGCTAGAAGTTCGCAAGATCTATCATCTAGCAACTAGTCAACAATTTTTTTCAACTAAATCAAGCATTGAAACTTTTTTTCTTTAAAACCAAAATGAAATTTCAAGAATGTCGGGCTTTCCATACAACCATAACAAAGATGTCAGACAACATATTGGAAATTTAAGTTCAAATTTTAAAACTCAAGCAGTGAGTTTCTTAAGCTCATTTCACATAGCATTCAAAAGCACAGTGTCAATACACCTAAGGTGCAAACCATTAGTTTCTCCAGTACAAACATTGTTCCAATAAACTATAATTTTAAATTTTTGCTTGTTTTTCTAGCACTAAGGTGCAAGGCATACACCTAGGCGAACCTTGACAAATGACAACACTGAAACAGTCCAACCCACTTGAAACAGAATCAACTTTTACTTGGATAGTCTAACCCAAATATATTTTCTATCTGTGTAAGTAGGTTAAATTCCAACCAAATATATGTCAAACAAATGGGACCCAATAAAAAATCCAAACCAAAGCTGATCAGAATGCAAATGACGCAATGGTGGCCAAACCTTGCACACTCAACTGTCACTCCTTAAAGTTGAGAAGCTTGCCATGTGAGAAAATTGCACGCATTTGTAATCGCTTAAACACTTACCGGATGTAAAAGTTCATAATTTGAGATGTCAAGAAGGTTCCAGGAGCAAGGCTGTCAATATCACCAAAAGAAATTTCAACAGATTCTGGATCATCCCTGTATCGATAGATAAGGCAAAAAAGATATGACAGACCAATTAAATTCTGCAAAAATTGTCAGCAGAAATCATCCATTAAAAATAAAAAAGCATCACAAACCTTGATGGGTAATAGATCCTAGCATCCTTTTTGCTGAAAAATTGTCAAAAAGATAAGATAGTGCTGGAAGCAACCAAATAACTGTAAGCTATTGTATAGTGGGAAAAAAAAAAACATATTGGAAGTTCCACTAACCAATTTGGAAGTTTAACTTCAACCTCTGACATCTTTACTAACTGTGGTTCTTCCTCATCTACAATAACAAACAGCCTCGCCCTGTTTCAGTTATATATCCATTGAACCAATCAATAAATGAAGACGAAAACCTAATTATGGTGACAGCAGAATTTTTCAAAGCAATGCAGCCAAAAAAGCACATGGACCACTAATATCAAAACCTATATTTTCATGGCAGGGTGCTTTTTTCTGGCTTTTTAAGCTTTCAAATTTAGAAAGACAATTAAGAGCCAACAAATCATACAAAACTGTCTTTTCCCCCCAAACGCCAAAATCTCCAAAGTAACCAACTTGAGAGTTCCACAGAAAACTGTGCATATGAAGAATTTTTCAGAATTTGTCTCAAAGCATGTTCAACCAAGCGGATAACTAATAAGTTCTTTGGAAGGGATCAATTTATATCTAAAAAAGAAATCACAATTATGGTACCATATCAATGTCCGAACATGAAGAGGATTTTAGAATATTCTAATTTCCACTCGGAAGCCTGCTATATTTTCGATAGGCTTTAAACTCAGAATAACATAAGTCAATAACACAGTAACAGAGACAAATTCCCTTTCTTCCATTAGTTAATAGTAAAAGACAAGACAATAATGCAGAATCTAGGCCTCTTGGAAGCTAAATCAAGACATGAAAGACATTTCTTAGAACAGTGACTTGAAAAATCATTAAAATTAGGACCAAATCATAAAGGATATAAACTCAAAACTAAATCAAGAATCTGTTGTAGCCCTTAATAAGATTCCAATGACAGGATTCATTAAAATAACCTGCAACATCCTAAACATACCCAAACAACAATGATACTATCTGCACGACCACAATAACACTTGATTCATTACATTTACCTTAAACTCTGAACCTAAATTACTCCTGTGTCAATAGTGACATTAACAAATTGAGCAGCCGCTCAACATTAGATAATCATGATTGTAATAGAAGAAAGTAAAGTGTGCACACCTGCCTAGACCTTGAATCATTTGGTGGTCGGACTTGAATAGCATCCTCCCTACAGAAAAGGAATGGAGAAATTCAAAAAAATGCAAGGCAATTATAGAACTACTCAAGTTAACTGAAAACAATTAGATCAGTTGACAGAAATATGTCAAACATTATATAGAATATCTTTAATGGATAGCAAACAGTCAAAATTAAAGTGCTAACGTGTATATAAAAGAATTTTAAAAAAAAGATTGCATGATATCAAAAAAATTGTCAACCAGATATTTTCAATTACAAACACAAGTTGCGAATTTCAAGAATGACCCATTGGTATTTTCAGCCTCGGAATATAAATAAGTAGCACGCAAAATTGCTTACTTTGCAGCGCTTCGCAAGTTGTCATCTGTGTCAAAATGAGAAGACATTGTAGCTGTCCTACTCGTTTGATCACCGGAAGAAGGCTTCGTATGGTATTGTGAACTAATATGTCTTGGTGATCTTCTAACTTTCATCCTTTCACTCTGTGGAAAATCCCCGTTGCATTTGGTTTTTCGACGTTCACAATGATTCAAAACTGATAAACTTTTCTCAAATGTGTTGAGTAACCTAGAATCTGTCTGTAACATGAAGTACAAAAGTAATTAAGTTCCATGGTCATATCCAATTACGAAGTCCTAACCTGATCTATCACTTAATTTAGTTAGAACCATTCAGAAGAAACTGCATTTCACACTGAGCAATGCAGATAAAAGAGTAATATTTCAGTAGAGTAGTAGCAATTTACATTTTCTTCCAACTTTTTGCAAAAACTAGCACCAAATGCAGACTGTGAGAAAGGTTGATTTGATTTACGCAGATTTCCGAAGCCATTAGAAGAACCTGCAGGAAATATTTAACTTAAATAGATTTCAAACAAACGGAATTCTAAAGTTACAAAGAAAATGCCCTGCTTTCGCACATAAGCCATAACTGCACTACTCCTTAAAAGATCGCACATCTTGAGCTCAAAACAGTCAGAGCTCCAAAGAGTCAGGGTTCTAACTTCTAAGAACTGTACCCAGACAAGTTCGCTTTCACCCTAATTGAATCGTCTGAAAAGGGGGAGGGGAGCGAGAGAGAGAGAATTTCATCTGTTATAGCCCAAATTCAGTCTATTCCGAATTTCCGCAACATGGTCTTTAATCAAAGTACATTTCCCCCCACCAACTAAAGCAATAAAGCTTTGGCCATCATACCACATTATCTCAGATTACACCCTTCTGCGTCAAATGTCATCAGCTCAACTTTCATGCAATGGAGCACAACTACAAAGGTTTATCCCCATCTATATTACGCACATCGTTACTTAAGATACAAAAATGAACCATTTCAAGTTGAATTCCGTAATATATCAATAGGCCCATGTTAAGTATAAACGACACCACTACAGTACAACCTCAGGATCAACATAATTTCCTGGATGCTTGGAAACCTAAGTTCACTAAAGACTCCCACACAAGGCTTAAAAAACAATCCCAAATTTCTCGAAACCTTACCAACAGTATGTGAGCTTGGAGGTTGCGAGAGCTTCTCAAATTCATCAGCAAGCTGTCCAACAAATGAATAATGCAAACAATCAATGTTTTACCTAGTAAAAGGATCGACTCATTCTGAAATGTGAAAAAACAACTGCATTTTCATCTCCACGAAAAAAAGGAATGCTTTCTTGTATGTTAATAGTTAAAAGTTGCAGTAAACAGGGATGGACATAGAGGGGGCCGGGTATTCGACCCTCAAAATTTGAAATTCATATGTGATTTAGAAATTTTTTAGAAATTTTCTATATAATTTCTATTGAAAATCTATTTTTGCCCCCTAAAATTTTATAAGTTCCCTCACCTAACATAAAATATTGCGTCTAAATGTAAAATTTAATTTTAAATCCAAAATCACTAGTTAAATTAGCAGTAAAATAATTAGCTTATTTTCCAAATAATCAATCCCTCATGCAACATTCCTAATTTCGTTCCTTCTCTATCGTTTAACAGTAAGATCAAATTAGTAATAAACAAAAGTAACCATTTTCGCTCGCGCAAATGTTCTTCGTCTTTTCTCCTCCTCAAGTTGATGAAGTTGATCCCTAATCTTCTTGCCTTTATCCGGCAATTTAGAGGCAAAGCATTCCAGATTCCGCTCCAGCCGTTGAATCTTCTTTTCCAGCTCAACATCAGTCAAGTTTTCCCAAAATTCCTCTTTGCCTTGATCATCGCAACCGCCCCTTGCGTCAGATTTCCTCGGCGGAGGTTGTGGCTCCGCCTTAATAACCACTAAGGAAGGCGGTAGCTCTCCATCGCCGGCGTCCTTTGAGAGTAGTTTGTTCCAGTTGAGGTCTAATTTCCTCTTTCTGCTCTCTTCTGCATCCATGCAAATCAAATGAAAGCTTGCTTTTTTTGGGCCCCGTGGAGACACTGCTCGCGGTTGTTATTAGTAAAATTCAATTAGTTTTATGTTAATTTATATTATAGATAAACATGTGAGTGAATTTAACCCTATTTATTTATTTAAATATATATTTTTAGTTTAAATAAAAAATAAGTGCTGTTATTTTTAAACTTTAGGTGCTTAAAATATTTTTTTAAATAGGTATTTAAAGTTTCAAAAGTTATAATTTTAGGTGCCTGCTGTTAACTACCGTTAACCAATACAAATTGACACATGTTATTTTTAATTTCTTTAAATTATTATTTTTTAATAGTTTAAAATTTTACAAAAAATCTTGAAATTTTAAAACTTTCTAAAATAGTCCTCAAATCCCTAAATCCTAAAACCCCAAATCCTCACCGCTGGCCGTCATCGCCTGCCCCACCTTTTCAGTCGCCGGACCCATCCGATCATTTTCCCTCACTCGACGTCGTCAGAATCCGATAAACGGTTCGATTGGTACACCGTTCGCTGGTTTTTGGCGACAAAGAGTTGGGGAAAATGATCGGCTGGGTCCAGCGACCGAGCGGGTGTGGTCAGAGACGGCAGCCGACGGTGGCAGCGTTGAGGATTTGGGGATTTAGGGATTTAAGGACTGATTTGAACATATTTGTAGATTTTGGGATTTTTAAAAAAAATAAATTGTTTAAAGTTTTTTTAAAAATAATTAAAAATAATAATATTCATGTCATGTTTCGCATTTTAAATGGATAACGATTTTTTTAACAGACAGGCACCTAAAATTATAACTTTTGAAACTTTAAGCACCTATTTTTACAAAAAAATACTTTAGGCACCTAAAGTTCAAAAATAGTATACTTTGGACATTTATTTTTCATTTAAGCCTATATTTTTATATAAATCCTTCAAATATTTAAGCGCATCCCAATATGTTTGTGTAAAGATCACATAACTGAAAAGATGATCATTTTTCATCCTAATGAGAGATAACATTAATAAAAATGAGATGGTTTTTGTTTATCAAAGAAAGTAAAAGTGTCAACCACGAGTTAGGTGAAATGGTAAGAGTTTCTTCTACCTTAATTAGTTGTCAAATATCAATAATCTAAGCTCATTTCAAATTGATGGTAAGCTTATTTATGCAGTCGCGGAATTTAGGGTGAGAGTTTGAGGGAGTCAACTTACATTTTTTAAAAAAATTAGAAGCTTAAATTAAAACTTTAAAAATTTGAGGGTTTAACTAAAATTTTTAATAATTTTGAGAGATTTAATAAAAATTTTAAAAATATGAGAAGAGATTTAATTTAAAATATTTAAAATTTTAAAGCTTAATATGAATTTTTAAAGAACTTGAGGGTGCCAAATTCTAATTTTCCAAAATTTAGGGTGCATGGCCCCTCTATTCCCTTGTACCTTCCGCCCCTTTATCTATGTGTTAAGTTTTTTGTTTCCATTCCAATTTATGTAAAAGATTGTTAAAAGAAATTTAAAAATACAAAGGATCAAAATTTTAAATTCTAATGGGATTAAATGTTACATTATCAATTAAGCTTGGAAATTTATTTTCACAACTTTCAGGTAGAAAAAAAAAGTCGAAATAGTGGAGACTAATGGAGATTAGCTGCGTATAGAGTTGTTGCGGAGATTCAAATACAAGATAATATTCGTATTTGATTAATATGAATAAATTTGTATATATTTATAAACGAAGATGATCTCATGTTCAAACACGGATCATTTAGATCAAGGACGGACGTATGATTTTATGTTAGGGGACGAACCTATAAAATTCTAAGAGGAGTAAACTTATACAATTTTAGGGTGGCAAAAATAGATTTTCAATAGAAAATGTATAAAAAATTCTAAATCATATATGAATTTCAAATTTTTAGGGGACGACTATTTCCTCCAGCCCCTTGGTTCCATCTTTAATTTAGATAAAATGTACTATGTTTATTATTAAAACCACTCATTATTTTTTTTTTGTATAATACTATTGAAAGTTGTAGATTGCTAAATGGTTTGTGTTTGGATTCAATAGTTTTAAAGTATGCAGATCATAATGTAGGCACCCAATTTTGCAATGTTTGGGCTTTGAGTTTTTAAAAAAGTTAGATGGACTTGATTTTCAGTTAAATTCAACTCTTAATTTATTTTTCAGTTTCAATTGATATTTTATTTATTGAGGATAATTTATATTTTTCAATCACTAAACTGAATCCTCACTTTCATTTAGATTAGTTCATAAATCTTTACCTTTTATTATTAATAAGCTAAGCCACTCATACTAACATTTTTAAATAATTTTAATGAAAAAATTAAAATTGTTACTTTTACTTAACATTTTTTTCACATATCATCATCAAATAATGTTTAATTGATGATTAAAATAATTTTCTATGGAAATTTTCTCTAACATTTCATTTAAATAATTTTTTTAGTACCTATAAGCACTTACGCCACGGGTCGAAATCAAAGATGAATAAGACCACAGACAATGTAACACAAGGGACGTTCGGCGATGAGCGTAACAACGCACGCGAACCACAATGCGTAAGATCGCCTGCGAACTACATGATACCCTTCGCAATCTGTGACGAACAAACAAGATTGCAAGCAACATCATGTTTTATTTGGCGACCAAGTGGCTACAGCGTAACAACGCACGCGAACCACAACGCCTAAGATCACCCGCGAACTACATGATACCCTTCGCAATCTGTGGCAAACAAACAAGATTGTGAGCAACATCATGTATTTTCTGGCTACCACGTGCCCACTACTGTAACGACTTGGATTTTCGAGTCAATAATGGGCATTGACTCGGGTCTTGGACCGACACGTCGGGTCAAATGTTTGGGTTATGTTGGGCCTTGTTGCTGGGCTTTGTGGGCCTCCATGTGTTGTTGGGCTCAAGTGTTGGGTCTTGAGTTTTGGGGAGGACTTTGGTATAAGGACATATAGGTAATTCACCCTCAAATGTGGGCAAAGGCTGATGCCTTATTAAGGAGAGGCTGCCATTTTGTAAGAAGGTGAAGTCACCCTTGTTCTCACCTCTCTCTCTCCTCTATCTATTTTCTTTCCCAAACCAAAAGATTAAAAAGGGAAGCTTGTTGTTTTAGAGTTAGAATCTCGGTTTGTGGCTAGAGGAGGAGTTGTTCAGCACCCAAAGATGTATCTTTCAAAAGGAATATCTTCAGCATTGGTGGAAGTTGGGTTTGAAGCTTGGAGCAAGGAAGAGAGGTGGAAGAAGCTTGATTTATGCCTTAGTTCGTGAATCTCTTGTGTAATCACTCATTTTTATCTGGTTTGTAAATATTACGTAATTATTAATATATGTTATTATTGCATGTATACATATAATATATATTATGTTTATTATGTACGTGTGATTAATATGTACGTAAAATATGTGTGTGATATGTGTGATATGTGTGAGTGCATGTATATTATATATATTATGTATGTGTATGTATTAATAATTATTACGGTATATGTGTGTCATATGTATGTTTATATTAATTATGTGCGAACAAGTATATGTTTGTATTATGTGCTTGAATGTATATGTATGTTATATATATGTGTGTGTGCGTATATGTATTATTGTTGTTATTATTATTATTGGTATTGGGCTAAATTAAAATGAAATCCAAGAAATGTTAAAATCCAAATAATATTAAAAGTCCACAGTCTAATGTATATTACAAAACCCAAGTAATTACATGGCCCATTTTCGGCCAGACCCAATTAAACCTTAACATCTAACCCTAATCTCTATCCCTTTATGCGTAACCAACCAAGAGCCGTTGGATCAAATCTTAATCCAACGGTCATGATTAAAGCAAGATGCCCCTCTAGCTGCCGCGTGTGGTACACGCTCGAGACCATCCATCTCACACGTGTGTGGTACAAGCATCAGACCCCCCGGCTGCTGTGCGCCACGTGTCACCATCTCGTACAGTTTCGCCATTTCCAAGATCCCATCTGGGCCATTCATGCATCAAGCCATCTCAGACGTTGGATCAGGTCTGATCCAACAACCAAGAACGAGTCTGTCAGAGCGAATCCATCCACCATGCCGATCCTCACCGACCCTCAACCACCATGCAGGAATTTGCCAAAAAATTACAAAAAAGAGAGATATGTCAGTACCAAATCCAAAAAATATATGCATTATTATCTTCCTACCAGAAACCAAACCATATGACAATATATGTATCAAAAACAAAGATCTCTGTAAGGGGGAAGCTTTTTCTAGAACGGAAAATAAAAAATAGTTTCCAGGAAATAACCTCTCGAGTTTCTAGGGTAATCTCTTTCTCTATTTTTTCTCTGCATGCATGAATTAAAGCAGAGAAAAACAAGTAAAAAGGTTTTTTTTACCTGAGTTGGTTCCTCTCCCTGGCGGCAATAAACCATTCGTAGTGAGCCGTTCAAAGGGAGGGGCTTGTATTGGTTTTGAAACAAAGATTTCTGGTTTAAAAGAGGGTTTCCATAGAGGTTTTTTGGTTTTAAGGGCGGTATTGGTGGCCGAAAGCCCTGGTCTAGGACGACTTGAGGTGGCCTTACTGCCAAACCTCGCCTGAGACCAACCACGCACGACTGAGTGCGGCGACTTAGGGTATTTTTTTGGGCTGATGTTTCGGGAAATAGAGAAAATGAGAGAGTGTTATTAAAGGTTTAAAAAAATGTGAAAAGAGGGGATTTGGGGCCGGTCATCTTGATATATAGCAAATAATTAAAAATATTTGATTCAATTACCGCATAAGGACCTCCGTCCTTTTTAACTTTTCATTTTGAGCTTGCCGCATAGTCCAATTACAAGGTCAGTCCTCCTATGTTTTCCAAAAATCTCAATTTCGTCCCTAAATCGAATGAGAACAGTTTTTTAATGGTAAAAGTACCCTGTTAGTCCCTCCGTCCCAGCCTATATTTTCACTTCGAGCTTGCCGCATGGTTTTATTACATTTTCCGTCCTTTTAAGTTTTGTCTGGTTCTCAATTAAGTCCCTAAATGTGTCTTTTTATTTGTTTAATTTATGTTTTCTGATTTTATTTCTATTTCATTTCAGCCCTGTCTTTTGTGTTTTTTTTAATCATCATGCTAAATGCATAGTAGTATGTTTTTTTTTCTTACTTTGTTAGCATAATTTGTGATGTTACCCATGCATTTATTTTATACATGTTTTTTTTTGCATTGTGTTCATTTATGTTTTGTCATAACATGAATAATATTTTGTGATTATGTTTTAGTTTATTTGTACATAGTATGTTTTTGTAATTTAGCATGGATTTTATGTTCACTTTATTTCTTAGGTTACATGTTAGTGTGGAAATTTTGTTAATATTATTATCACGTATCTTTATTATGTGTGCAAATGGTGTCATATGCTAAGTTTTGAATATTAGTTTTTATATATGTTAATATGTTACTTTGGTTTTTTAGTCTATTATCGTATTATGTATCATGTCACGCCTACGTTGCCTTTTTTTAGTTTTTATAAATATGTGTTTAAACATGTTATATTTAGTTAATTAAGTCCTAAAAACATGTTTTTGTTTTATTTTATGTAGATTTATCATGTTTAAGTTTTTTAGTTTAATATTTTGATGTTTATGTTTTTATGTCATCATGTTTATGTTAATATGTTTTATTAGTATAGTACCGTGTTAAATTATATATGTTTTGATGTGATATATTTGTTAAGATTGCATAACAGAATATTAATTGTCAATGTGGTGCCCTTTTATCCGAGCGTAAACGTGGCCAGTATCAAGCGTAGTGATGGTGGTTTATCAGTTTATTCTCGGATAACGGGGCCCTTAAAATTTACTCATGCTTATAACAAAATCTTAATTTAATCGTCACTTTAATCTGGAAAGTTTAATATTAATAAAGTGTTAATTATTAAACTACCAATTTTGGGCGGTGTGAGAGTGCTAATCCTTCCCCATCTGTAACCGACTCCTAAACCCAACATTTTTAAAATCTCTGGTTTTATGGTGCCTGGCCTACCTTAGTGGCCGGTGACGACTCTATTTTTAAAGTAAAATATGATTTTCCATGAAACCCCACGGAAGGCATTATTTCAAAAAAAACCGAAAGACCCCCAAACACCTTGAAACCTCTTTTTTAGCGAAAACTCGTAAAAGGGATCGTTACAGATGGCGACTCCGCTGGGGAGATTTTTTGGTTTTCAAAAACAAAAGAGAGTTAAGTTTTTTAAATAATTAATGCTTTATTAATATCGGAAGTTTCGGATTAGAGTGACTATTAAATTAACATTTGGTTATAATTGCGCGTTTATTTTAATGCATTTAAAATTTGCCATATAAACCTGTCATTTTTAAGTGGGGGGAAAACACTAGTACTTTCGTGAGGATATCGTTCCTCCGTATGGGCCTAGCAAAGTACCTTAGGGGCTTGAGTACCTTATGCTCTCGTGAGGATATCGTTCCTTCGTATGGGCATAAGCGAATGGTTCCCCCTAAATTGAACCCGGTTGAAAGGAGCCTATAATGGGTGATGATCGGGGGCCTTGCTACCCTTAGTAGGGGACATCAAGGACAATTCGGGTACCTCCTAGCACCAACACTGCATGTAGAGAACATAAAAAAACCTACCCTTTTACAGCTATGCGGATAACCTAGGTGTTTTAGACCGGATGTAAATAGGGTTGTTTTGTTTGTTTATCTTATTTAACTTGCTCTTTATTTATGTATTTATTGATTTTATCCGGTACTGACTTGTTTTATTTTTTTTTACTTTTTGCATATATCATTGCATCTGTATTACATAAAGGTATTGGATCAAGTGGTTTGCCCGATCAGAAAATCTTTCATCATGGAAAAAAGGTATCTTAAGGAGGACGACCTCAACTCAGCCGTCAGACATTGGTAATAAGTCAATTAGAGGACCCAAGGTAATAGTTTGCCGAGTGAGCGTATAGTGCTAGGGTATACTTACGTGAGCCTCCAACAGAATAACCTATAGGAACTTAAAAGGATTTGGGAAGGATGAGACCGAAGACTACAAGACTTATTCTTCAATAGTTATGGCAACATAGCCCAGTTGATGTATGTCCGAGTCAACTAGCCCTTACTCCGAGCCATCTTCCTGTTATGGAATCCTGCTTTTTGCTGTTTCACTTTCAACGGGCAAGATATGATGCATACGGTAGAGGAATACACAGCCTTACTTAATCAGAAGAATGTTCAGAAAGATTGGATCTATACGAAGCCGTGAAGCAACAAGAATTACCCTTCAAAGCTCAAAACTTTTGCCGGGGTGAGTGACGATTGGGTTAACGACCCGATTCAAAATCGATGAGATAGCCTAGCCTTTGCATGGGAGGGTATCTGAGACGTCATACCCGCGCACCCAGATAAGGGGATGAAGATGGACCTATTCGCCTTAGGGATATATGGTTTGGTCATCTTTCCGAGGGTTCTTAGAAACATCGATGTAGCCATCCTAGTATGAAACGGAAGGCGAATCCTATACCAGCAATCTTAACTGAAACTTTCATTTCTTTGAATGCAAGCCAGAAGCATGAAGAGGGGCGTTTCAGAGGGTGTGCATAGTTACTACAAGTTTGGATTCAAAGCCATATGTGGAAGACATCAACGAGGGTTTTGCTGGGAATGTCATTTCGAGACTTTTCGCCTTTACGGGAGTACTTAGCGAAGGAATGGCGAAAAGACTTGAACATGAAGAAATAGACCCCGGATCTTTAAGAACATTTAAGACGATGACATAGTGTAGAGAGTTCATTGGCTCGGTTGGGTTAGTTACTTCTTATACAGCTGCGACAATTATAACTGGCTAATGATGTTAGGGCTACATGGTGGAATTGCTTGTGCTCCGCTTTTGGTGTCCCAGCAATTTGGATCGCGACAGTTTGTTCCTGTCACCGCCGGTTTAAGTCGAAGTGAGTTTTCTTTCAAGGGCGAGTTCAGGGCGAAAGTTCAGACCATCATGAGAGCTTGGGATCACTGTTATTGGATAAGGGTAGAAGGAGATACCGAGTGCATGTTCACCCCGGATTACGGTCTTTAGAGGCGCCTGAGGATTAACGACAAGATTTCAAAACCTGACCAATGGCCAACCGTGTCACTTGAGGAGCATATGAGGATGGTACCGTCCGAGGTTGATATTTTGCGAAATGAACTCGATGAGGTTAAGAAAAAGATGGAAGTTTTACAGACTCAGTATACGAGTGAGCTCTGTAAGGTAAGTTTAGATATCAACGAACGAGATGAGACCATTAGGCTATTGAAGAAGCTGAATGCAGATCTGACTGAGAAGAATGCTCTTTATCAGAAAGATACTCTCCAGCTTCAAGCAAATGTGCAAAATGCCAGCCGAAGCCAGTTCCTAGTCGTGGAGAAGGAAATGATGAACGATATGCGTTTAGTTGAAGAAGAACAAGAGAAAGGCAAGTAAGCAATCGAGAAGGAGTTAGAAAGCTGTAAGTTAGCAATTGAGAGTGAAAGTCGGTCTTTTAGGGACACCATTAACCAAGAGAAAGAAAGAGCTAGGCAAGAGATCGACAAAGGCAAGCAAGCAATTATCTGCGAAAGAGAGAACACTGCCGTTTGGAAGAGGAAATCTATGTGGAGCAGGAATAGACTACTAGATATGCAAAACTTATACAACGACACTGTTCAAAGCCTGAATCAGAGCCAAGATCAGAATGCCGAGTTAGAAGGGAGACTGGCAGAGTTGGAGCAGTCCTTTCAGACCTATCATCGGAGGAATGGCTTCATCGAGCTACAAGAAAGGGAGCGTGAAATTGGTATGTTACGAGCCCGTATTGAGTCACTCGAGGCAACCATTCATGATTATAGGAGGAGAATTAGGGTATTCGAAGAAGCTGTAGCAGGTGGAGACAATTATTGGCAGTGAAGACTTTGTGATGCCTCCCAGGTGATTCAAGACAGAGACCAGTATTACACGACCCTGATGGTGGAGATACAACGAGTTGCGGGACATGTGAAGGATTTAGCTGTAAAAGCCGAAGTTCTTCGACCTTTCATAACCTCAGACATAAAAGAAGCGCCTAGGTTCATCAAACTACTCAGGGCTGTCGAGAAGTTAAGAGCTAGAGCTGTGGCTTATGTGTAGAACTCTACTTTACTATTTTGTAATTTGGACCCTTTAATTCCCATAATAGTAGTTCAAAAGGGTGATTACCAGCGGAATCAGTACCTTTATTTACATTCTTGCATTGCATCATGGCATTTGCATCATTATACACGCATTTCTCTTTTATGCAATAATATTGATAGTGTAAATATTGTGGCAGTGAAACTAAAAGAGAAGCCGCAACCATTCCGCATCCATACTTTACTCGGTTCCAAAGCAAACTAATGGAGGACAGAATAGTCAGTTTGGAAAAAAGGCAGAATGATTTGGAAGCACGTTTCGATGAAGCTAAACAGTGCCTCAGTGAGCAGATCGCTCAGTCACAAGCTAGGATAGTATCTGAGTTAACTACATTGCTAGAAAAAAGCTACGAGAAAGAAAAGGTTAAAGACGAAGTCGCCCATGAGCCAGAATGTATCGCATCTCACAGCAAGGTTCAATCAAAGACGCCAAGCTCGGCAAGAAAATTATACATTGACCCTGTCAGGATATTTGCTAGTCTCCAGGTAGGGGCATCTGAAAACCAACTCGTTGATGCAGAGGCAATATATGAAGAAGAGGTGTCGGATCTGAATTTTGTCGAGAAAATTAGAACGGAAGTGGAAAAGAAATGGGAGGAAAGGTTTCGTCTCATGGAAGAAAAATTTAGAGCACTGCAAGCCACAGATGAACCAGGGAATGAGGCTAGTAATCTGAGCCTAATATCTGACCTTATTTTACCACCAAAATTCAAAACTCCAGAATTTGACAAGTATGATGGAACTTCATGCCCTTTTGCGCATGTGACCACGTATTGCCGAAAGATGGCATCCTTCATCAAGGATGAAAAACTTTTAATCCATTGTTTCCATGATAGTCTGACTAGAGCAGCAATCTGGTGGTACACCCAATTAAGCCGAGTAAATATCAAGTCCTGGAAAGACCTTTAGAATGCATTCATTGAGCAGTACAAACATGTGACAAATATGACCCCAAGTAGGATCATGTTGGAAAATATAGGATATAAATCTAACGAGAGTCTGCGCCAATACGCCCAGAGGTGGCCGCTCAGATCCATCCACCAGTTCCTAAGCACGAGATTACGCCCCTATTCATGAATACTCTGGAAAAAAACACTATTCGATCGCCTTATCAATGATACAACTCAGAGCTTTACCGATTTGATCAGGACTGGGGAGTCTCTCGAATTGGCAATTAAGAGTGGTAGGATTGACAGCGGGGATAACTCTCGAAAGTACAACAAGAAGAGAAAGAATGATGTAAATGCTACGAGTACTTACAATGCCCCAAAGAACTTTAGGTCTCTCAACCACAAGCATCAATAGGGAAGGCTTAGAATACAAACCAGAGAGAAGAGAGAGCTTCAAGAAAGGAACAAGAGAAAGTAGCCTTTACTCCGTTGCTAGTTTCGTACGCCGAGCTTTATTCTCAGTTGTACAAAGCTGATTTGGTCCGCCCATACTATGTTACTCTGTTCAAACCTCCGTTTTCGCCATGGTATAATCCTAACGGACATTGCGATTATCATGGCGGTGCCCCTGGTCACTCTACAAAAAATTACCTCGCATTTAAGAAACTTGTACAGAGTCTGATTAATTCTGGGGTATTAAAGTTTGAGGAACCAAATGTGGTCGCTAACCCGTTGCCTAATTACAGGAACCGCAGAGTGAACGCTATCGAGCAGTACTCTACTAGGAAGGCTAAGAAAGATGTGTCAGAAATTAAGTTTCCCTTACGGTGGGTATTCCAACAATTATGCATGGCCCGCTTGATTGACAGAGGTATGATAGTGGTGCAGAATGGATGTAGAGCTTATTGCGAGTTCCACTAGGACGGGGGGCACGACATCCAGCAATGTGAAGAATTCAGGAGATTGATTCAACAGCTGATGGACAGTAAAGAGATAGAGTTCTTTGAGGAGGTTGCAGGAAGGAAGGGGTTAGATTATGCGCGTCAGATAGCCCCAACATCAAGTATGGAATAGACTGACCCTTTTTCATCCCCTTCAGACCAAAGGAAGCAAGTTTATCTCAAGGAAAAGCTGTAAAGGTGGCCCCCAAAATCATCATCTCAACACCAGCCCCGTTTCCGTTCAAAGATATGCGACGGGCGCCTTAGAATTATGCCGCCAATGTGACTATACCAGAGAAGTTGAAACCTCGTGAGAAGAAGGAACAAATGGTAATAGAAGAGCCAACACAGAAAGATGAACATACAAAGAAATATGAAATTGTCAACGAAGTAGGCCACTTTACGAGGAGCGGTAGGTGCTACTATTCGGAAGCTTTGAAATCTACTGAAGCTACAAAAGATAAGGGATAAGGTACATCAACTGGTCCTGCGAAGATATTTGGCGAGGAGCCTCATCCAAAGATTAATGAGCCAGTAACTGAGGCTCAGGCACATGAATTTCTAAAGTTCCTGAAGCACAGTGAATACAATGTAGTGGAACAGCTGCGAAAGCAACCAACAAGGATTATAGTGTTGGAGTTGCTTTTGAGTTCGGAAAAGTATCGTGATGCATTGTTAAAGGTGCTGAACCAAACGTTTGTACCCAATGACATTTATGTATCTAAGCTGGACAGAATAGTAGGGCATATCACCGCATACAACTATATCGCATTCAGCGATGACGAGATCCCAGAAGGAGGTATGGGGTCCACCAAAGCTCTAAATATCACCACTCGCTGCAAAGGGTATGTTTTGCCAGGAGTACTGATTGATAATGGGTCGGCGTTAAACGTACTACCGATGGTGACTCTGTAAAAGCTACCAGTAGATGATTCCCACATAAAACCCTATCATAACTCCGTGAGAGCCTTTGACGGTACTCAAAGGGGAGTACTTGGAAAAATCAAAGTACCTTTGTTGATTGGGCAGACAGCGTACACAATTGATTTCGTGGTAATAGACATAAAACCGACCTACAGTTGCTTATTGGGAAGACCATGGATTCACTCTGCTGGAGCTGTTCCCCCATCACTCTATCAGAAATTAAAATTTGTGATCGAAGGCAAGTTGGTCACTGTAGAGGCTGAGCAAGAGATCATCGCCTCTGTAACATCGGATGCCCCATACATCCAGAACGATGAAAATGCTGTGAATTGTTCTTTCTGAGCATTGGAACTTGTAAATGCCACATTTGTTGCGGAAGGTAGTCGGATCCCCTATCCCAGGTTATCCAACTGCACCAAGATGACCGTTTCCGGAACTTTGGGTTGTAGAATTCTACGACCCAAAATAGAAAGAGGGCTAGAAAGGAGATTACAAGGAAGCCTACGACCTAGAAGTGTCATCATCAAGAAATATCATTTTGGGCTTGGCTACAAACTGAGTATTCAGCAAATGAGAGAGGAATATAGAAAGAAAGAAGAACAAATGAGGGCTAGACTCAAAGGAGAGGATATTCAATGGAGACCGATGTTTTTCCCTCATGTAAAAGATATTTTTGTCTTTGGAGGAATTGACCATACAGAACAGAAATTACAGGAAACAATTCGAGAAAATGACATACTTAACGAGAATGAGGTGTTCAGTGAATCGCTTGAAGGGATGTTCATCAACATGATAGCTGAAGATGACAATGGCAGCAACGTGTTGACCAGTATCCACCCTTGCCATCCCGGGAAAACTCTCAATAACTAGAGCTACATTGATCTATATGTAGTCTTTAGGGCCAGATCAGAGTAATGCTCCGAACTAAACCTTTTGTTTTTGGCCCATAGACAATAGGGATCTTTTGTATGCGGCATCTATGTTAACTTTTTGTTTACAATGAAAGAATGTCTTCCCCGTTTTCTCAAATGGCAAACATTTTATTTACTTCATTCATTCATTTCTTACTCGTATTTATTCATTTCATTTAAAAAATCATTATCTTCCCAATATATTCGTTCTTATTTCATGTGGGGTCCCAATGATTAACAATATGAATAATTCTGAATCTAATCCCGAGGTAGATTTCGAGCACCCTTAGATCACGGTAGAAATTGAAGAGGAGGACGACGAGGCAGATGTGAGGTTTCTGAGGAGTTGGTGAGGATGATGGCCAATGAAGAAAGACAAATCATGGCTCACCAAGAAGAAACAAAAATTGTGAACTTGGGAACCGATGAGGAGAGAAAATAAGTAAAAATCAGGACTACATCTTTCTTAGAAAGCATGCGCGAACTGATAGCCATGCTCTAAGAGTTTAAGGACATCTTTGCTTGGACTTATCAAGATATACCGAGGTTGAATACAGACATAGTGATGCATAAACTGCCAACGAGGCCGAAATGCAAACTAATCCAGCAAAAGCTCAGAAGAATAAGGACTGGCATGCTGTTAAAGATCAGAGAAGAGGTAAAAAAGCAATTTGATATTGGCTTTCTGAAAGTTACCAAATACCCTGAATGGGTTGCAAACATCATGTCGGTGCCAAAGAAAGATGGGAAGGTCCGCGTGTGTGTAGATTATAGGGATCTCAATCGAGCAAGCCCTAAAGACAATTTCTCTTTGCTATATATTGACACGTTGGTTGACAATACCGCGGGACATTCATTGTTCTCATTTATGGATGGTTTCTCAGGATACAACCAGATAAATATAGACCCAGAGGACATGGAGAAGACCAAATTTGTAACCATGTGGGGCATGTTTTGTTATAAGGTGATGCCTTTTAGACTCAAAAATGCGGGGGCAACTTATCAAAGAGCAACGATGACTCATTTCCATGATATGATGCACAAAGATATAGAAGTATACGTGAATGATATGATCGCTAAGTCCCAAACTGAGGAAGAGCACCTTCGAAACCTGAGAAAGCTATTTCAAAGACTACAAAAATACCAGCTGAAGCTCAACCTGGCTAAATGCACCTTCGTAGTCACATCTGGAAAACTCTTGAGGTTTGTAGTGAGTAGGAGGGGGATTAAGATCGATCTAGAAAAAGTAAAGGTTATCCAGGACCTCCCACCATCTCATTCTCAAAAAAAAGTTTGAGGTTTCCTGGGAAGGTTAAACTATATCTCCTGTTTCATCTATCAATTAACAGATAAGTGCGACCATGTCTTCAGACTATTTAGGAAGAATAACCCAGGGGCCTGGCATGAAGAATGTCAAGAAGCTCTAGAGAAGATAAGAAGTACTTGACGAATACTCTGATTTTAGTCGCACCGCTACCAAACATGCCTTTGATCCTTTACCTGACAGTTTTTGAAAACTCGATGGGTTGCGTGTTGGGGCAACATGATGAGTCTGGGAAGAAGAAAAGGGCCATCTACTACCTAAGCAAGAAGTTCACTGATTGCGAAACCTGGTACCCGTCAATTCAGAAGCTATGTTGTGCTTTGGTTTGGACTACCAAAAGGCTTAGACAATACATGTTATACCATACCACCTGGTTGATATCCAAATTGGACCCCTTGAAGTTTCTAATGGAAGCACCAACATTAACGGGGAGGATGACCTACTGGCATATGCTGTTATCTGAGTTTGACATTGTATATGTGAGCCATAAAGCTGTGAAAGGAAGTGTTATAGCGGATTTCTTAGATAGACGTGCTTTAGATGATTATGAATCGTTGAACTTCAATTTCCCATATGAGGACTTGATGTGCATTACAACTGGGGAATATGTTGTTTCAGATGATGGCTCGTGGAAGCTTTACTTTGATGGAGCCTCCAATGCCCTCGGCCACAGAATATGAGTCATGTTAATTTCTCCAGAAGATGTCTACTATCCATTCACCAGCAGACTAGAATTCTTTTGCACAAACAACATAGCTGAATACGAAGCATGTGTCATGGGACTGAATGCAGCCATTGAAAGAAAGATCAAAGAACTTTGAGTATTCAGAGATTCGTCCTTAGTGATCTATCAGTTACGAGGAGAATGGGAAACTAGGGATCCGAAGCTAGTCAAATACTACGAGTAAATCCAAGAGCTCATTAAAGAATTTGAAAAGGTCAGTTTCACCTACCTTCCTAGAGAAGACAATCAGATGGCAGACGCATTGACATTCATGGTCTTCACGTTCAAAGAAAATACGAAAGTAAAAATGAAGCCAATTGAGATGCAGAATTTTGAGAGGCCAGCTCACTGTTATAATATGCAAGAATAAATAGATGGCAACCCTTGGTATTACGATATCTTGTAATATATCAAGTTTCAAACATATTTCGAAGGGGCAAACGAAAATGACCGAAAAACACTCAGAAATATGGCAACATGATATGTTTTGGACGGGGAGATTTTGTACAAAAGAGACCATGATCAAGTTTTGTTGAGATGTGTTGATGCCCGGGAGGCGAAAGAAATTTTGGCAGAAGTGCATGATGGTTTGTGTGGAACATACACCAATGGTTTATCAATGGCCCGAAAAAACATGAGATGTGGCTATTTCTGGTCGAATATGGAGGGAGACTGCATCAATTACGCCAGAAAATGCCATAAGTGCCAAATATATGCTGAAAAGATCCATGCTCATCATTTACCTTTATATACCATGAACTCGCCTTAGCCGTTCGCAGCATGGGGCATGGATGTCATTGGATAAATTCATCCGAAGACTTCCAACGGGCACCGTTTTATTTTTATTGCCATTGATTACTTTACTAAATGGGTGGAGGCTGCATCTTACGACAATATCACAAGGACAACGGTATGGGTTGTCGGAAAGGATTATCACCAACAACGCTTTCAACCTAAATAACAAATTAATAACTGAGGTGTACAACCAGTTCAAAATAACACACCATAATTCCACGACTTACCGTCCTAAGATGAATGGGGCAGTAGAAGCGGCAAACAAGAACATAAAGAAAATTATTGCGAAGACAACAAACACCTACAAAGATTGGCATGAAAAGCTGTCATTTGCTCTGTTCGCCTACCGGACATCTATTCGCACATCAACAAGGGCAACGCCCTATTCTCTAGTGTACTATACAGAGGTAGTATTACCCATTAAGGTTGAGATTCTGTCACTCCTGGTTCTGAATGAAGTAATACTGGATGAATCAGAGTGGGTGCAAACCAGGCTCAACCAGTTAAATCTCATCGAAGAAAAGAGGCTGAAAGCCATCTGCCATGGTCAAATGTACCAAAAATGAATGATGCAGGCATATGATAAGAAAGTACACCCGAGAGAATTCCGATAGGGAGATCTGGTGCTTAAGAAGGTCCTCCCAATTTAGAAAGATTTTCGAGGGAAGTGGATGCCTAACTAGGAAGGGCTATATGTCGTCAAGAATGCATTTTCGGGAGGAGTGTTGATTTTAACTGAAATGGATGGAGAAGAATTAAAAAATCCCATGAATTCCGATTCAGTTAAGAAATATTATGTTTAAAAAAATAATAAATAAATAAATAAAGCTCAAGGTAAAAACCCAAAAAAGGGTGTCTTAAAGCAAATGAAAGATCTGAGTTGAAAACCCGTTAAGGGCAACTCAGATAAGTTTTGAGATTGGGCACCCGGCAAGAAAAATTACCCCCACGGGTACCAGAAGAATGAGCTACAGGAAAAGATTCTATTTCGGTTGACGGGATCATGCATCATTCATACAGTGGATATTTGGGGTTTCGCATTTCATGTTCTGATTTCCCTTTTCCTCATGTTTACCATGACTCTTCTAAAACTGTTCCAAGTCCTTAATGTCAATAAGATCATGTTTTTGTGCCTTCTCTTCCTTGTCTTCTCATTGTTTTCATAAGCATCATGCAAGCAGGTTAACATAGACTTATGATAAACAAAAGATTTCTGAGCATTATTATGATCTAACCTTGAGAATACAGATGATTAGAAAACAAAATTAACTTCGATCTCAAGCTTTCTACATAATGTATGTCGAGGCACGACGATGGGAAGACTTCGAGCATCAGAATAAGATAACCAATGGCATGCACCATTCATACTTGTCTGAGAAAATATTCAAGACGACAATAGAGATCTCCTAGGTGAAAACCTATAAGGGCGCCAAAAAAAACAAAAACAAGACAAAAAATCTAAGTCGAAAACCCGAAAGGGAACTTTAAAACTTAGAACCGAAAACTCAGAAAAAAAGGCTGAAATGGTTGAACCCAACAGTGAGATGGGGTACCACCACCAGAAGAAGAAAAAGAAGAGAAAGCAGGAAGAAAGTTGAGATTGGCCGATCGTGGAAGCAAAAACATTGGAACAATCTTGGGATATTGATATTCATGCATCATGTATAGTTAGGCATCCCTAGATTATGAGCATGCTAACTCATTTATCATAGCATTTTGTCTATTTTAAGCAGGTATTTACACATTTGAAGAAAGATCGGCAGCCTTAGTAGCATGAGTCTAGAAAAATTGGCAGTCTTGGTAACGTGAGGCTAGATTTCAGTAGCCATTTTCGGCGTGAATCCCCAAATTTGAAGAAAGATTTCGGCAGCCTTAGTAGCGTGAGTCCAGATTTTGGTAGCCATTTTCGGCGTGAATCCCTAAATTTGAAGAAAAATTTTAGCAGCCTTAGCAGCGTGGGCCCAAAAAGATCGGTAGCCATTTTGGCGTGAATCCCAAATTCGAAGATAAAAGTTCTATATAGGAAGGGCCTATATTTCCGAGCCCTCGCAGTGAAAGGTTCCATATAAGAAAAACCCGTAACTCTGAGATTTTAGAAGATAAAAGTTCTATATAGGAAGGATTTGTGGCTCCAGGGTTTAAAGACTAGCGGTTTTATATAAGAGAAACTCTCAGTCGAAAGAATCCATCCGTGACGCAAAAGATTTTATATAGGAGAAACCCGCAGCGTTGAAGACGAAGAGTTTTATATAGGAAGGACTCCAAGCTTTACCTCCTTAGAGTGAAAAGTTCTATATAGGATGGACTCGTAACTCGAAACTTTAGAGTGAAAAGTTCTATATAGAAAGAACCCTAACTCCAAGATTTCAAGGTAAAAGTTCTATATATGAAGAACTTTTAGTCCGAAGGATCCACCCGAGAAAGCGAAAGGTTCTATATAGGAAGAACCTGTAGCTCCAAGATCAGAAGGTGATGAAGTTCTATATAGGAAGAACTTACGAACCTAAAAATTCAGCTAAGGAAAAGCGGAAAGTTCCAGAAGAACACATGATTCCGAAGCTACAAACAGGGAAGTCGATAAAAATGAGTGCTTATGATCTTTGCTTTGTTCCCGTTCCATAAGAACAAGCAAAAAGGGGCAACTGTAATCACTCATTTTTATCTGGTTTTTAAATATTACATAATTATTAATATATGTTATTATTGCATGTATACATAATATATATATATATATTATGTTTATTATGTACGTGTGATTAATATGTACGTAAAATATGTGTGTGATATGTGTGAGTGCATGTATATTATATATATTATGTATGTGTATGTATTAATAATTATTACGGTATATGTGTTTCATATGTATGTTTATATTTTATGTATGCCACTATTTGTATATGTACAATATGTGTATAGTTATATTAATTATGTGCGAACAAGTATATGTTTGTATTATGTGCTTGAATGTATATGTATATTATATATATATATATGTGTGTGTGCATATATGTATTATTGTTGTTGTTATTATTATTATTATTATTATTGGGCTAAATTAAAATGAAATCCAAAAAATATTAAAACCCAAATAATATTAAAAGTCCACAGTCCAATGTATATTACAAAACCCAAATAATTACATAGCCCATTTTCGGCCAGACCCAATTAAATCCTAACATCTAACCCTAATCTTTATCCCTTTATGCGCAACCAACCAAAAGATGTTGTATCAAATCTTGATCTAACGGTCACGATTGAAGCAAGATGCCCTTCTAGCTGCCACGTGTGGTACACGCTCCAGACCATTCATCTCCCACGCGCGCGTACATCCCACACATCAGACCCCTCAGCTGCTGTGAGCTACGTGTCACCATCTCATGTAGTCCTGCCATTTCCAAGATCGCATCTGGGCCGTCTGTACATCAAACCATCTCAGTCGTTGGATCAGATCAGATATAACAGCCAAGAACAAGTATGGTAGAGCGAATCCCTCCACCATGCCGATCATCACCGGCCCTCAACCACTGTGCAGGAATTTGCCAAAAAATCACAAAGAAGATAGATATGTCAGTACCAAATCCAGAAAATATATGCATTATTATCTTCCTACCAGAAACCAAACCAGATGACAATATATGTATAAAAAACAAAGATCTCTGTAAGAGGGAAGCTTTTTCCAGAATGGGAAATAAAAAAATAGTTTCCAGGAAATAACCTCTCGAATTTCTAGGGTAATCCCTTTCTCTTTTTCTTTCTTTGCATGCATAAATTAAAGCAGAAAAAAACAAGTAAAAAGGTTTTTTTACCTGAGTCGGTTTCTCTCCTTACCGGCAATAAACCATTTGTGGTGAGCCGTTCAAAGGGAGGGGCTTGTATGGTTTCGAAAAAAAGATTTTTGGTTTAAAAGAGGGTTTTCATAGAGGTTTTTGGGTTTTAAGGGAGGTCTTGGTAACCGAAAGCCCTGGTCTAGGACGGCTTGAGGCAGCCGTACGGCAAAACCTTGCCTGAGACCAACCAGGCACGACTGAGTGCGGCGGCTTATGGTGTTTTTTTTTGCTGATGTTTTTGAAAATAGAGAGAATGAGATAGTGTTATTAAAGGTTTAAAAAAAGTGAAAAGAGGGGATTTGGGGCCGGTCATCTTGATATATAGCGAATAATAAAAAATATTTGGTTCAATTACCGCATAAGGACCTTCGCCCTTTTCAACTTTTCATTTTGAGCTTGCCGCATGGTCCAATTACAGGGTCAGTCCTCTTTTGTTTTCCAAAAATCTCAATTTCATCCCTAAATCGAATGAGAACAGTTTTTATGGTAAAAGTACCCTATTAGTCTCTCCGTCTTAGCCTATATTTTCACCTCGAGCTTGTCGCATGGTTTTATTACATTTCCAGTCCTCTTAGGTTTTGTCCGGTTCTCAATTAAGTCCCTAAATGTGTCTTTTTATTTGTTTAATTTCTATTTTCTGATTTTATTTCTATTTCACTTCAGCCCTGTCTTTTGTGTTTTTTTTAATCATCATGTTAAATGCATATTAGTATGTTTTTTTCTTACTTTGTTAGCATAATTTGTGATGTTACCCATGCATTTATTTTATATATGTGTTGTTTTTTTTTTTTGCATTGTGTTCATTTATGTTTTGTCATAACATGAGTAATATTTTGTGATTATGTTTTAGTTTATTTGTACATAGTATGTTTTTGTAATTTAGCATGGATTATATGTTCACTTTGTTTCTTAGGTTACATGTTAGTGTGGAAATTTTGTTAATCTTATTATCACGTATCTTTATTATGTGTGCAAATGGTGTCATATGCTAAGTTTTGAGTATTAGCTTTTATATATGTTAATATGTTACTTTGGTTTGTTAGTCTATTATCGTATTTTGTATCATGTCACGCCTACGTTGCCTCTTTTTAGTTTTTTTTTATATATGTGTTTAAACATGTTATATTTAGTTAATTAAGTCCTAAAAGCTTGTTTTTAGTTACATGTTTTTGTTTTATTTTATGCAGATTTATCATGTTTAAGTTTTTTAGTTTAATATTTTGATGTTTATGTTTTTATGTCATCATGTTTATGTTAATATGTTTTATTATTATAGTACCGTGTTAAATTCTATATGTTTTGATGTGATATATTTGTTAAGATTGCATAAGGGAATATTAACTGTCAATGCGGTGCCCTTTTATCTGAGCATAAACGTGGCTAGTATCAAGCGTAGTGATGGTGGTTTATCAGTTTATTCTCGGATAACGGGGCCCTTAAAATTTACTCGCGCTTATAACCAAATCTTAATTTAATCGTCACTTTAATCCAAAAAAGTTTAATATTAATAAAGCGGTAATTATTAATGTACCAATTTTGGGCGGTGTGGGGGTGCTAATCATTCCCCATCCGTAACTGACTCCCGAACCCAACATTTTTAAAATCTCTGGTTTTATGGTGCCCGGCCTATCTTAGTGGCCGGTGGCGACTCCATTTTTAAAGTAAAATACAATTTTCCATGAAACCCCACGGAAGATATTTTTTTAAAAAAAATTGAAAGACCCTAAACACCTTGAAACCCATTTTTTAGCGAAAACTCATAAAAAGGATCGCTACATCTTGCTAAAGGTCAGTACATTTCTGACTCCTACATTTCACGAGCCTCATAAAATGTATACCTTGGTTGGTGTTATGATTTGTGGTTGTGAGATAGGTCTTTAGAGCTTTAAACCCTCATTAATGGTAAATCAAAGATGAGATGTTAATAATGCGTAAAATGGATAGAAAATCACCTATTATACTCTAAATAACTTGTAGGATCGATTTGGGACTTAACATGGAGGTTAAGGAAGGGATTGAAGAAATCCCGAGCTCCAGGTTTCAAAATCTAGGCTCGAGTACAGGTACGGGGTAACTGCGTATCGGAACTCATTTGTATTGAGGAAGACAATTTGTGAGGGGCATACCGGTACGTCTTTCCGTGTATCGGTACCCCTCACCTAAGATTAATTCTAGTAATTCTTTGGCATAGTGGTACGTAGGGGCATATCGGTACGCACAGTTGCTTTGCCTGGGAGAGGCTTAGCGTATATGCGAGTACTAGTACGGGGTGGATCAGTACATGGCGATTTTAGTACCGATGATACGTACCAGTATAGCTTGGGGTCTAATTCTTTTGAATCTAATTAGCGTATCGGTACTCATGGGGAAGTATCGATACCCAGAGGGCAGTATTGATACTCACCTTGGAGTATCGATACTCACCTTGGAGTATCGATACTCGCTAGACAATCTGCCCAAGAAAGTTGAGCTCGCGTCCGGGGGTTCTATAATTTGAGGTAAAGGGCCCTAGGGGCTGTTATGGTGTAAAATGAATACTAAAGCTGAGAAATGTAGAGTTAAACCCCGTTTGTGAAATAAATGGCTAATAGCTTGGTAATTATTGAGTGGATCACTTGCTTAATAACCCATAGAGATCCCTGGTGGATCAGTTAATGCTACGTGGAAGATCGAGGTCCTTGTTGTGTGCTGAAGGGACACCCATACAGGCTAGTTGCTGCGAATAATAAGATAATTTAACTAGAAAAGCGTAAATGAATCATAAAGACATATTAATTAGTATAACAAACGAGTTATGCCTTGGGGCATTGGTAATGGCTAGCTGGATGCCTTTTATCTCTCTGTGAGATATATTGATGCTCGGGGGAGCATGTGTTAATGTATGTGTCTTGGTTAGGAAATTGGATGTCCTAGAGTCAGTGCAAGGGCACTTAAATAAGGGGATGGTTACTTCGGGCTATGTGATTGAATACATCTGACGTATCCATGGGCTATGTGATCTGGATGCAATTAGAAACCTATCATTGGGCTATGTGATCAGGATATGGAAATACAACTCGAGGTTGTGTGAGCTTGAGTAACTCGAAGGGCTATGTGATCTTGAGTAACTTGATTGGCTATGTGACCTCGAGAAAAGACTGTTTGTAGCTATTATGATCCAAGTATGTCTAGAACGTATCTATGGCTATAGTGATCCAGATATGATCCTAACCCGACGACTATGTGATCACGGGTAATTGACGGCTGTGTGAGCACGGGAAAATAGTAGGGCTTCGTTGGCCATTAGGGAATGTATGTTATTTATGTTGTTGTATGGACAATAAATGTTGGCTATTTTACCCTTGGGCTATATGATCAGGGTAGGGTTATTACTCGACGGGCTATGTGAGCTCGAGTAACTCGATGGGTTGTATGATCTTGTGTATGGGCTAGATAACCCTTGGGCTATATGATCAGGGTATGGGGCGTAACTCTATGGATGTTGTGTTATCGAGTAAGGTAAGCTTAGGATGGCTTGGTAGACTTCTTACATAATAGTGGTCTTTTGAGACATGGTTATGGACTCTAGCTAGGGTAGGCTAGACGATGATCCTTAGATGTTGAGAAGTCTTTCTGTCCACTCTTAATTATATTATCATGCATGCTTGTTTTATGATATTCATGAATTACGGTAGAGTAGAAATGTACCATTGAGCTTTGTTAGCCCAGCGTGCGGAATTGTGGTTTTTCTAAGCGTAGGTTGACAAGTTACTTTTATAGGAGCACATCGAGGGGGATTTCCCAGCGTAGGCCTATTTCAGAGTACAATACTTGATGTTTAGTTTGGACTGATTGTATTCATAGGACCTTACCACAGTCGAGTCTGTACTTTATTTTGATTTACTGTTATTTGGTCAAACAATGTATTTAATTTGAACTTATATTTTATAAACCCTTTTTTATCTTATTATTATGTGGATTTTATAGAAATTGATCATTTTGGGAATTGCCAACTTGTGGTTTTAAATGAGAAATTTTGATGGGTCAATTTTGGATCACCTGAATATGATGCTTCGGGATCCAGGACGAGATCGGGGTGTTATATTTAGTGGTATCAGAGCTTAGGTTTAGTCGGTTCTAGGAAACCCCAGAGTGGTATAGAGGTCGTGGTATGGTGTTTAGTGAATACAAGTCCCTAAATTTAAGTGTACTTTATAAGACTGGGAATCGTGTTGTGCCACCTTGTTTGTTGTGTTTCAAAAAAGGATTGATAAAAGGTGGAACCGGTAGTGGAGAGACGGGTCACTTTCGTGACCTTACCTCTGCCCTCTTGTGTGTAGTGCAAGCTATTCTGAGGCAATCTGAGACACCTCGCAATACACATAAAGAATCTTGAGATAGATGAATGGAAGCCCAGAAGATGATATTGATTGTATTGTTTCCCTTTTAAGGGCAATGCACACGAGTGGTGAGAGACCGTAGAGTTGGGTCTACTGCCTGCGCTCCCGACATGAGATATCTTTGTGGATGAGTTTCGGAAGAAGTACATTAGCGAGGTATATATGGATGAGATGAGGGACCAGTTTCTGTATCTAGTTCAGGGAGATCGAATGGTGTTTTCTTATGAGCAAGAGTTTTTGCGTTTGAGCCATTACGCTCTAGAGTTTGTTGCAACAGAAGAGTTAAGGTGCAAGAGGTTCAGGCAAGGTTTGAGGGTCGAGCTTCAGTTGCATATGACAACAGGTCCGCTTGGGACATTCTCCTAGTTAGCCAATAGTGCGAAGGCACTTGAGCGGCTTCAGAGTTTGACATCTAATCAATTCGAGGATTCTAGAGGTCGTGATGTGGAGACCTAGAATATCATGGGTCATTCTCCCTATCCACATGAGAGGTTTTATGCTTCGAGGAGTTCGAAGAGAGTTGCTTCGGACCAACTACCGAGAGTCAACTCAGGATCTAGATCGAGGGTTAGTAGAGGCCCTTTAATTTTCTCTATAAGGAAATACTAATGGTTCTGTTGGAGCATCGCTTCCATCAGCGTACGAGCTTTGTGGGCGATATCACCTTGGAGTGTGCTTCTTGCTTCGAAGGGTTTGTTATAGGTGTCGAGCACCGAGACATATGGCAAATGACTGCCCAGTTGTGGATGAAGATACATCAGTTCAGTCTCAGAGGTGGGCTACTTCCTGTCATGATTAGAGTTTTGTTAGAGGCGAAATTAGGGCACTGTCAGGTTATCGAGGTGGAGGTTCTCTAAGATCCATCGCCAGGGTTGGCACGCAAGGCGTTGCTAGGCAGTTGACAGTATGGCGACTGAGGATATGTCAGGTAAATAAGTTTTGTGTAGGTTTCAGCTATTTGCGTTAGCCGTTTAGCTCTTCGGTTGTGCAATAGACCGATTCTTGTAATGAGTATCTTGGTAAATCTTGGGTTTGTGGTTGCTTTAGATGGCAATTAGAGTTGCATCCTTTGCTATATAAGGTTTTTATCGTAGGTGGTTGTTGAGAGTGCATGTATGCTGTAAGATGTGAGTGAGAAGTTATAAAGCTTTAGATTGCTTGAATCTAATTGTTAGTGTTGGTTGTGTAGGATCCTATCATCTCTAAGGTGGACGTTGTGCTCCGTAGTGCTAGCTCAAGGAATGTTCTATAGGTTGCAAGGTGTTCTTATCTTGCGTTGTAGGTGCGAAAGTTGAGAGTTCCTAGTCTTAGTGTTGTGGGAGTTTTGAAGGTATGGAGGTACTCTTGGGGAATGAGCAATCTTACCGGTTGTTGGTGATTTAGAACCGCGATAAAGGTAAGGTTGAGTTCGTTGTTAGTGTCCACCGCTCTGTGTATGGTACTTAACGAACTCCTTGTTGGGCACACTTGTACAAACGGCCAATTGGGTGTCGTTGCCAAGTGCTTTGCTGAGATCGTGACTCGTTAGAGTAGCTTGTATGGTGGCTTTGGAGGTGTTGAGCTGTAGTGCAATAATAGAAGACTGCTGCCAGTTTCGTGAGATTGGCGACCTTGTTTTGGCCATAGAATGTGAAAGCTTCGCGTGTTGTTTATCAGAGTAAGGTACCGTACAAAAGGGTAAATGAAGGTTGTGATGAACATGGTTGAGGTCTTAAGAGCGAATCATGAGGATAGTTGCTTGGCTTATGCATCTGTTGAGCTAGATTTTGTAGGGTTGGAAGATTGCCCAATCGAGTTCGATCAAATTTGTTATCAGTTAAGGCAAGCAGTGTAGAAGTTATCAGAGTGGCGCAGCGGAAATGTGAATAAATAGTTGTGCTGAGGGTAACCGGATGGTTGCTTTAAAAAGAAATGTTTTTAGACGGACTATTTGGAGATCCTTGAGAACAATCAGATGGCTTTCCACGTCTGATGGTTGGGACCGAGGTGAGGGTTAGAAGAAGGTGTTTAGACCTTCGCAAGTAGAATGGCTAAGTTCTGGGCAGCTGTATGAGTCCGAAGAGACGGTGGTCATTTCTCGGAACCAAGTGGTTGGAATCGAGAGTGGTTGTTGACCCTGTTGAAAATAGTTGGATAAAGTGATATTTAAATCTAGTCTTAGTGGCCCAAGACTGGGGAAAAGAGCTGTTGGATTCAAGGTAGATTGATGGTAATGTTCGACTGTCAGGGTTTTATTTGTCTTTTGATGTTCGACTGGGGTACGGTTGTTAGATGTGATGTGTTCCCGACAATGTTTTATGAAAGTAGTGCAGCGTTTTAGACATAGATAAGGCCTAAGTTCAGAGTATGTTTGACGGATGCTAGTAGAAAGGATTTGTTACTCGTGGTATAATCTGTTGGAGATGAGTTCCTTAGATCAGTGTGTGAAAGGCACAAGCTTGAGGTTGGTTTGTTGTTCTGCTTATAGGTTCGTTGCGATTGCTAATGGTTGTGATGTTTTAGGTCTTTAAAGTTTTCGGGAGAAGTTTTGAGGATAAATGGTTCAACGTTATGGTGAAGTGGGGTAAAGTGGTTAGACCTGTTTTGTTTACATCTCCCTTTCATCCATTTAAATTTCGAGGACGAAATTTTTTGAAGGAGTGGATAGTTGTAATGACCCAGATTTTTGAGTCAACCAGGGGCGTTGACTCAGGTCTTGGACCGATACGTCGGGTTAAATGTTCAGGTTATGTTGGGCCTTGTTTTTGGGCTTTGTGGGCCTCTATGTGTTGTTGGGCTCAAGTGTTGGGTCTTGAGTTGTGGGGAGGACTTTGGTATGAGGACATACGGGTAATTCACCCTCAAATGTGGGCAAAGGCTGATGCCTCATTAAGCAAAGGCTTGTTGTTTTAGAGTTAGAATCCCGGTTTGTGGCTAGAGGAGGAGTTGTTCAGCACCCAAAGATCTATCTTTCAAGAGGATATCTTCAACATTGGTGGAAGTTGGGCTTGAAGCTTGGAGCAAGAAAGAGAGGTGAGAGAAGCTTGATTTCTGCCTTAGTTCGTGAATGTCTTGCTAAAGGTCAGTACATTTCTGACTCATAAATTTCATGAGCCTCATAAAATATATGCCTTGCTTGGTGTTATGATTTATGGGTGCGAGATAGGTTTTAGAGCTTTACACCCCCATTAATGGTAAATCAAAGATGAGATGTTGATAATGCGTAAAATAGATAGAAAACCACATATTATACTCTAAATAACTTGTAGGATCGATTTGGGACTTAACTATGGAGGTTAAGGGAGGGAGAGAGAAAATCCTGAGCTCCAGGTTTCGAAATCTGGGCTCGAGTATCGGTACGGGATGGCTGCATAACAATACTCATTTGTATTGAGGAATACGATTTGTGAGGGGCATACCGGTACCATTCTCGTGTATCAGTACCCCTCGCCTAAGATGAATTCTAATAACGCTTTGGCGTACCGGTATGCTAGGGGCGTATCGGTATGCACTGTTACTTTGCCTGGGAGAGGCTTAGCATACCGGTACGCGTATGTGGGAGAACCGATACGGGGGTGGATCAATACAGGGCAATCCTAGTACCGATGATGCGTACTGGTACGACACGGAGCGTATCGGTACGGCTTGGGGTCTAATTCTTTCGAATCTAATTAGCGTATCGGTACTTATGGGGGAGCATCGATACCCAGAGGGCAGTACCGATACTCACCTTTGAGTATCGATACTCGCTAGGCAATCTGCCCAAGAAAGTTGAGCTCGCATTTGGGGGTTCTATAATTTGAGGTAAAGGGCCCTAGGGGCTGTTAGGGTGTAAAATGAATACTAAAGCTGAGAAATGTAGAGTTAAACCCCGTGTATGAAATAAATGGCTGATGGCTTGGTAATTATTAAGTGGATCGCTTGCTTAACCACCCATAGAGATCCGTGGTAGATCAGTTAATGCTACGTGGAAGATCGGGCTCCTTGCTGTGTGCTGAAAGGACGCCCATACAGGCTAGTTGCCGCAAAAAATAAGATAATTTAACGAGAAAAGCGTAAATGAATTCTAAAGACATATTAATTAGTGTAACAAACGAGTTATGCCTTGGGGCATTGGTAATGTTTGGCTGGATGCCTTTTATCTCTCGGTGAGATATATTGATGTTTGGGGGAGCATGTGTTAATGTATATGTCTTGGTTAGGAATTCGGATGTTCTAGAGTCAGTGCAAGGGCACTTAAATAAGGGGATGGGTACTCCGGGCTATATGATCGAGTACATCCGACGTATCCATGGGCTATGTGATCTGGATGCAGTTATAAACCTATTATTGGGCTATGTGATCAGGATATGGAAATACAACTCGGGGGTTGTGTGAGCTCGAGTAACTCGAAGGGCTATGTGATCTCGAGTAACTTGATTGGCTATGTGACTTCAGGAAAAGACTGCTTGTGGCTATTGTGATCCAAGTATGTCTAGGACGTAGCTACGGCTATAGTGATCCGGATATGATCCTAACCCGATGACTATGTGATCACGGGTAACCCGACAGCTGTGTGAGCACGGGAAAAATAGTAGGGCTTCGTTGGCCATTAGGGAATGTATGTTATTTACGTTGTTGTATGGATAATAGATGTTGGCTATTTTACCCTTGGGCTTGTGATCAGGGTAGGGTTGTTACTCGACGGGTTGTGTGAGCTCGAGTAACTCGATGGGCTGTGTGATCTTGAGTGTGGGCTAGATAACCCTTGGGCTATGTGATCAGGGTATGGGGCGTAACTCGATGGACGATGTGGCCTCGAGTAAGGTAAGCCTAGGATGGCTTGGTAGACTTCTTACATGATAGTGGTCTTTTGAGACAAGGTTATGGACTCTAGCTAGGGTAGGCTAGACGATGATCCTTAGATGTTGAGAAGCCTTTATGTGCACTCTTAATTATATTTTCATGCATGCTTGTTTTATGATATTCATGAATTGCGGTAGAGTAGAAATGTACCACTGAGCTTTGTTAGCTCAGCGTGCGGAATTGTGGTTTTTCCGTGCGTAGGTTGACAGGTTGCTTTTGGAGGAGCACATCGAGGGGGATTTCCCAGCGCGGGCCTTTTTCAGAGTACAATACTTGATGTTTAGTTTGGACTGATTGTATTCATAGGACCTTACCACAGTCGAGCCTGTATTTTATTTTGATTTACTGTTTTTTGGTCAAACAGTGTATTTAATTTGAACTTATATTTTGTAAACCTTTTTTATCTTATTATCTATGTGGATTTTATAGAAATAAATCGTTTTAAGAATTGCCAACTTGTGGTTTTAAATGGGAAATTTTGATGGGTCGGTTTTGGTTGACCCGAATGTGATGCTTCGGGATCCGGGACGGGGTCGGGTGTTACATTTAGAGACGACAAAGCAAACTTAGGACGTCAAGTCATAGCCCGTCCAATCAACGTGCCATGATAACCCAATCACGATATATGTCCAAGTAGTATAAAACGAGATATGCAATAGGAAAGAAGGGGAGGATCCCTCAATTTCGAACACCATTGCCCATAAAAAGCAAGAACAATATACAAATCTGATCTGGAACGACCATCTCAACCATCATCGAGTCACAATCTCCGTCCCCTGACCATTTTGACAATCAACAATTGGTACAGTGAGCGTAGATTGAGCACGTGACCTTCAGATCTTTCAGTAAGCATGGGAATCCTTGAGATGGGTGGAGGCAACCAAGGCAATTCCAACGAGAAAGCAACATAGGATGATGTTTTGACGGCCCAACCAACCACGGCGGCCAACGAAAAGGCAGCAGAGGTTGATATCTTGGCAGATCAACCAATGATGGCCACCATGCAACAGCTACAACAATTCTAGCAGAATTTCCAACAACAGTTTTGGGATCAGCCCCCCATGGCTTGTGGTGGGGCAAGGCATACAGCAAACGAAAGGGACGTCATCGTTAGAGGCAGCAACCAGTAATTCTTGGAAATGCAGAAAAAAAATAAAGAGCATGAAGAATGCTTTAGAGCTCTCAAAACAACAGTACGGGCAGCAACAAAAGTTTATGCAGGACCGGGCTGAACAACATAAAATCGTAGAGGAGAAAAGTGAGAAAATAACCAAACATTTGTCTAGGAAGGCCAAAGGTAAAGCGGTCCAGAAGGGGCAAGCTCCTTCTCGACAAAAAATCGGGGAGGAACAACCCTAAGAGCTAAATGAGGATTATGAAGATTTAGAGGATATGGACTATAGTCCCATGGGGGATAACGAGCAGCATGAGTTAAGGGCAAAAATAGAGCAGCTAGAGAAATTTTTTTAGAGCATCTAGAGCCTTCGACAGAATGATCTTTCTTAGAATCCTCAAAGGTACAAAAAATGAACCCTTGGCTATAGACATCTTAGAGCATCACGTGTCTACATCTTTTAAGGCCACAAAGCTAATGTATAACGAAATATGTGACCCCCACGATCACTTGTCGTATTTTTTGAACCACACAAATTTATTTGGCGTTTTGACCAAGTTAAATATCGACCATTTTCAATGACCCTTAAGGATTCAGCTCAGGCATTGTACTTTCAGCTCCCGGCCAACTCAATCTTCAGTTTCAATCAACTGGCAAAGCTGTTCATGAGCCGCTTTTTAGCAAACACGGCATTAAAAATATCACCAGCGTACCTTATGTCTGTCATCCAGAAGCAAGGCGAATCTCTGTGTGAGTTTCTCTAACAATTTCATATCGCAATCATGCAAACCAAAGAGGCCTCCAACGAGTTTATTATCTCTGTTTTCGTCAACGGTACCTTGTATTAACATCTCACGTGTAATCTATTGGACCGACCGCCAGCAACGTTGTCAGAACTATACTGAAAATGAAGAGGCAGATAGTATGAGAGCCACGGCGCACAATTTATAGCATGAAAGCCAGAGGTAGGACGATCACGGTCCTAGACGTGGCAGACTCCCTCTTCACCAGAAAGTTGGTAGAGGAGGCCAATAGTTTCGTCGCAGGCCACAGTATGTTCAGAATAGCAATCAATTGTAGCGGCAAACACAAGAAGGCCAACAGTGCGAGACAGACCAAAAAAGGTTATCCTTGTACAGAACTTACCACGAATTAACAGAATTACCTTCGCAGATACTGTACCAGATTGAACACACAAGAATCTTAAGACCACCATTGCCGATGAGAGTTAGTGAGCCCAGAGCGCACTCTAGACGAATATGTGAGTTTCATAAAGCTCAAAGCCACGCTACCGATGATTGCATACATTTAAAGAACGCGATTGAATCTGCGGTGAGAAGGGGACAGTTGGAGAGATTTTTGGTTTCCCGCTACAGATAAGTCGAGAGTAATAGGGAGGCTCATCAGCCGAGACCGTAAGACAATAGAAGAAATAATCAAGATAATAGAGGAGCCATACATATGATAGTTGGGGTAGACGAAAAGAACCAATTAAGCTCCAAGCGCAAGGCGCACATGTAGGGAGTAATGTCAGTTTCAGCAGCAATGATGAAAAAACCAGAAATGTAGAGACCCGTGGCGAGTCTCGTTCTCATAGGAGGATAATATTCTCGACGAAGAAGGCAACAACCCTATCGTAATCTCAGCAGGGATAGCAGGGTTTACCGTGAAGAGAATTCTAGTAGATACAGGTAGTGTTGTAGAAGTATTGAGCTGGAACGCATCAACCAAATAAGAATTCCAAATTCAGAGCTAAAGCCGGACAACTCAGTGTATGGGTTTAGTAATCAACCCATTGAAGTGAAGGGCTCCATCTGACTTCTCGTAACTTTGGGAGATAAGGATAACAAGGTCACATAGATGGCCAATTTTTTAGTCATCGATAAATCGACTGCGTTCAATGCTATCTTCGGGAGACCTTTAATGAGAAAAGCTAGAATAATGTAAGCCTTTTTCTACTTACAAGTTAAGTTCCCCACTCCCTCGGGGGAAGGCTTCATGTAAACTGATCAAAATGTGGCAAGGCAATGCCACATCCTATCACTCTAATTGACACAGAGGCAGAGAGATCGTGATAGCGCTACTAAAGAAGCTCTACCCTAATATAAAAGATCCATGGTCAATATCTTGAGCAAAACTATAATGACCCTCAGCACCCTAGACCTCGAAGAAATATTGAATAACCAGAATAGAAGGGAACTAGCGAAGTTGCCGTAAGACAACGAGGCGAGTAAAGAATCAAGGTCCGCTTCTTCACCTCTTACTTTTGTCTTTTCTTTTGATTCTCCTACGCACATTGAGATATCGCATGCCTATATTCTGTAGTCTTGAACATTTTGTACATAGCCAGCCTATGGAAAACTACCACCGTGAGTTTATTATTACCACCCTTATTTTGTACAATTTCTCTTATATGATAATAGCCTACAATCTTTCTAAATTTAATTAATCATTCCCTGGTATAACAATTAAAGAATTCTTTCTTTCTGCAAAAATAAACAAAGGATCGTCTGAACGTCCACCACTTTCAAGAAGTGTGCATAGAGGAATTATCTCAACGATCGCCGCTTCCAAAGCAAGCGAGCATAAATAAACAAAGGACCGTCTGAGCATCCACCACTTTCAAGAAGTGTGCATAGAAAAATCAGCTCAATGATCGTCGTTTCCAAAGCAAGCGAGCAAAAATAAAGAAAAAATCATCTGAGCGTCTGCCACTTTCAAAAAGTATTCAAAAAAGAATCAGCTCAACGATCGCCGCTTCCAAAGAAAGCGAGCAAAAATAAACAAAGGATCGTCTGAGCATCCGCCGCTTTCAAAAAGTGTGCATAGAAGAATCAGCTCAACGATCGCCGCTTCCAAAGCAAGCGAGCAAAAATAAACAAATGATCGTCTGAGCATCCGCCACTTTCAAAAAATATGCAAAGAGGAATCAGCTCAATGATCGCCGCTTCAAAAGCAAGCAAACAAAAATAAACAAAAGATCGTCTAAGCGTCTGCCGCTTTTAAGAAGTGTGCATAAAAAATCAGCCCAACGATCTTCGTTTCTAAGGCAAGTAAGAAAAAACTATCTCATTCAGGGGGCATGAACCCTCCAACCCACGATATGCTATACAGTTGACTCTCAAAAGAAACGAAATCCCTTTATCTTAGAGGAATATGTTAGCATACAACAAAAGATAATTTGTCACTCATTTGTATCACGAGCTCTCAATGTTGGAGGCTGATACACACTATCAAATTCCTGGCATCACCCTTCAAATGGGTCTACTACAAATTTGATTGCAAGCATATTTAAAAAAGAAACAAAAAATCTGGTTTATCCACATACATCATTATTCGAAAATGGCAAATAGTAAAACACAACATTTTATTGCTTAAATAAGAACATTTTATAGCAACCAAAGTTATCTCACCCAAGGGACAAAAATCCTTCCAACATAAGATAACTATATAATCCGCTCTAAAAAATATATGAAATTCCACGAGAAATAACATAAAAACAAACTCTCTTGAGAAATAATACAACCTGTTTACCTTGCAAATCTGTAAATATCGGGAGTTTATCTTTATGAATCGCTATTTTTAAAGAAAAATGAATCATCTAGGCTTTCATCGCTCCCAAGCGAATATGCATAATATCTAAAAATAAATATTCGCCAAGTGATCTCCCACCCCAGAAAGACAGTGTATGCCATCACAATACTACTCTTGTCACTTCTTGTGAACGACAACGGATAACATTGCTTATAAACATCAAAGAGTTAAACTATTTGCATAAAAGAAAAATAAGTGTTACCACTAGTGAACGTATCACATTGATCGCCTGCTTCTCCAGGTTACACTACTGAGTGTCTGCCACTATCAAGCAAGTACATGATAAAATAATAACTTAATGAATATCTAAAATAAGTGTATAGAGATCAAAATCATCTCACCCGGGGGCAAGAATATCTTGATCCAAAATAAATATGTGAACAACCCTATAGCAAATAACATAACCTTACAAAGGAGTAAAAATCATCCCAAAATTAGCCAACGGTGTAAAACATAGTCCGCTCCGAAAAAGAGATGTCGTCCTGTGAAAACAAGGCAAAGCAAACTCCCCTACGAAAATAATTACTTATGCATAAAAAAGAGTAACGTGTGAATTAAAAGCAATCCAGACATTTAGCAGCTCCCAAGTACATAGCTCATAAGAGCGGGGCCATATTACTCATATACCAAGATATAAAAAACACATATTAGTAAAACAACAATCAAAACCACCTCGCCCAAGGGACAAGATAGATACGCGAAGTGCAAGGAAATACACATACACACACACACATATATATATATATATAGAAAAAAGAGAAGATATAAAGCAACAAAACACCAAAAACAATAACAACATTTCCAGAACAAGTGAGAAACTACAATCATTATTGGAACAAACACCCTATTCGCAAAATGAAACATTTCAAACTTATTTATAAAAAAAGTCCCCCAACAGACTAATTACAAAAGTCGACAAAAGTTTGTCGCTCACTTACCTTATAAATTTACAAACAGCAAAAGTTTATATTAATATATCCTCATTTCGAAGAAAGGGAAATACAATACGGGAAGTAAAATATAAGTGTGATTCCAACCTTGTAACTTATTCTCCACAAATCTTTTACTGCTATAGGGGCAAGAACCCATCCTAAGAAAAATTAACATACCATTACAATACAAAATCGTGAGTATACAAAAATTTTGCAAACCAGATCTCTGCTTTAATTTTAACTATCGTCAGCAAATAAAGCCTTCTCGATACCAGTCTAATACACCCTATTTTGCAAATAGAATTTAATTGCTCCACATAATTGCTTGAGCTGTATCTGTTTATTTTCGCGGTACCCACCTTACAACTGAAAAATAAATAGACGCCTTGATAATCAAGGGGAAAGAGATCAAACTCAAATGCAAACCAACCGCTCCAGCAATCTGCTGCGAATAGGCCATCTTTTCTCAAGATAAAAGTGGGCTTCTTAATGTAACATGCAGAGTACATGGAGTTGACAAAAGTCTCTCGCATTTTCGACTCTAAAAACTTCTACTCTGCATCAAGTGGAAAATGGTCAAATCCTAACACGAATCAGCTATCTCGGTAATATACCCCTAACTCGACCGTCTGCTCCCACTATATCAACAAACACCAACAGACAATAGTATTCGAAAAATCTATTGCTCAAGATTTTCTAAATACATTGATTGTTGGCACTCTTTACTACAAATAGCTAACCATAACCTTCCAAATATTATTTTCTGGCGACACAAATAACCTAATCCGCAAAAAACTAATCACTCCCCCAAGATCTACAAAACACGGTTTTGGCATACCACTCTTCCCCATAAACATTTTTTTTCCACTTCTCAAAATGACACAACCAAACCCGTAAAGAGAAAAACTGCCAAGAAGAAAGTAAGCCACTTGTAAATTAGGTTATGAAAATACAGACCCAAAAGAGCCCTATTTATACTAGATAATGGGAATACCAGGCGATAATGTTTCACATACCTATGTAGAGGGCCATTGATTCGAGCATTTAATTCCTAGACCCTAAAATCTCAGGGAAATAACTAAAATCACGCAACTTTCAAACTTTTACCCAACAGCTGAGTGGACAGGAGCGTGCACCTATCACCGCCAGTCAGGAACACTCTCTCTCATCACGACCCACCCTAAATTGTCTAAATCACCACAAAGAGAGCCAATAAATACCAAGTGCAAAAAACTAAGCTAGTAAGTAGTAAAATAGGAGGTAACACACATTGTTCTGCTCTTAAAAGTAACAAGCATCTGACTTGTCTTCCACAATTATCTGCAGTATATGAACGCTAGTAGCATTACCGAGGCTTTCCAAGTGATGCAAGCTAGTTCACTATGTCAGTGCAACCAATAATAGAAAAACTTTATCACAAATAAAAGATGAGAAATTTCTAACAAGCCAAATCAGATCACAACAATGGCAGAAATTGTGTACGCCAAATTAGGTAGCTTTCCACTACATAACTTACCAACTCACAAAGCTAATTAATATATATAGCGTATTACAAGCTGTGAAGAAATTAAAAGCATAAATAATTCCAGATTATTCAAATCATCCTAGTTCTTCTAATCATTCAATTTTCAACAAGAAGTTTATTTGGGGGAAAAATTAAACAGGGCATTCCCCAAAAGTAACAAGAAGAGAAATACCCAAGCATACGCAACATAAGGAAGTAGCACCCCCACTATATAACGATTGAATTCAATAATGGAGAATAATAGAGGAAACGTTTTTATCTTTTTGTAAAACAAAGTCAAATCAGGGATTAGAACCTATAAGGAGGTGATAGAGGATGATGACACCACCCCCAAACAGCTACATTAGCCACAATAACCCTTAATTTCCTGACATCATTTAACATAATCATAAATCTTCCCCAATATGGAAGTCAACTTGAATGAATTATCTTCCACATAATAAAGAAATACAGTTATTTTCAACTTTTCTAGAATTACAACCTACTCAGAAATTAGTCAGGTTTTTCAGGTTCTCTACCATAGGAGCTATCTCAAATAAATCATTTCCTGTAAGAAAACAACATCGAAATGCATTCTGACCTGGACCAAAAGTAGCAAAATAGCCGAAACAACCCCTAAAACAAGTTTTTCCTCCATACAAGAAAATAAAGAAATAAATAACAATAACAGTTATACACCCCTACTACAATCACCCAAAAGCACCACTACCATCTAATCCATCTGCGGCATCGCTGTGATTGTTCAGAGATGAGGACTCATTTGAATTAAAGGTAGAAGAGGCCATAATATTTTTATATTCCGTAGTAAAGCTTTTCCATGAGATCCCAGAAGGATTCCTCATGTCGAAATCTGCGGCTACCTTGCAAAGAGCACCAAAGTCTATACCTCTAACATCAAAAGGGTCTTGTGCCAACTAAAAACTAAGAATGATAGCATCTCGAGACCTCTTCATCTTTTCGGCCTTAAAGATAGAGGTTGTATCAGTAGCTGTCTTAACTTTTTCTGCCACATTAACATCATGGGTAGCCTCCAACACCATAATCTCATTCTTGTGTGATTCTCTAAGCTCTATTAATTTCTTTGTGAAATATGCAAAGCTTTCATCTGTCGCGCTCTCTGTTTGCTCCAATTTCTCTTTAAGACTTCGAATCTCAGTCTTGAAACTCTGTTCTGTAGTCTTAAGAAGCTTATTCTTAACCCTAAAAGTACGATCAGTCTTTTTTTCTCAACAATTTCCTCTGTATGCTATCTATACAAGTCCCTTACCCATGACCAAATATTTGTTTCATGTTTTTCTTACAATACCCTCAACCGAGTAGCATAACTCTCCACATGCGAACGCAACCTTGCATTCTTCTCAAGTAGAAAGGTATAGCCTTCCACCTACGAACGCAGCTTTACATTTTCCTCAAGCAGCACCTTCGCATTATTTTACATGTTAAGTTGAATTCAACCTAGTTCTTGAATAAGACCCAACCCCCCTCAACATTTCTGCTAATACTATTACAAGGTAGGAAAGCGCCACGACTATTTGACTACAGTTCAAACAACCTTCTGGAAGCAGATTTAGGATAGAACTAATTTTCTGTTCCTAATACTCCCTCCAAGGATAAAATACACTCTACAGGGAGAAAGGTTTGCTGTCTTTGCATGAAGAAACATTGATTGATATAGACGATAAGAGAGTCATCGCAACATCTAAAAAAGACACAGGCTTGGCAAATGCAACCATATGGGGCACATCTTTGGTGAAACAATGAACAACAATAGAATCCGTAGCAGTTACTCCTGCAAATAAGCCCAATAAACAACATCTTATCACAACCTAAGTAGCAAACCTACCAAACTAAAAATAAAAAACATATTACTTAAAGAACCTGGAGGAGCACAAATAGTAGGCAGGCTAGCACCCAAGTTGGTAGAAATAGTACTCCCAACAGCACCAGTTGAAGCCATGTAAGAAGAACTGAGAGGTCGAGCAAAATAGGTAGAACGTCACAGCTTAACCGCGGTAAAACTTTGGTAACCCCAAAATCAAACACTGGCTTTCTTCCCAGCATCTTTTCTTCAAAACCCAAAGGTCATTCCTTTGAACCATAAGCCCTTATTTTCCTTGCCACACTTTCTTGCGCCACCTCTACAACATCTGTTGCCACTCTCACATGGCATTTCAAATACTAGAGGAAGTCTTCAGATAAGGAACAGTAGGAACTACGTCTACTAAAGACATGGATGCAGTAGCTAAGTTTAACAAACATGGCAGACTTACTTCCCTGCTGCTAAAAACATCCAAATGCGCCATTTTCACCATCCCTTGCGAACCTAACAGATCATTACTAACTATAGAAAGCAAAATGTCCAACACCGCAATTTGATCCCTTATTTTATTACTAACGGCTCGCAAAAGAGAAAGTACTACCCCTATAGAGCACATAACATAAAATAATAAAATAGAGACAGAAAAAAGAATAAATGCATCGCAATATACATATAAATAGAGAAAATCCATTATTCTTAAAGGCCACAACAAACTATTACTCGTATCCAGTCGCCTCTTCAACCTACATTCCAGACGTAGGCAACTCCCATCACTACAACCAAAATTGAATGGACCAACACCAATACAACCCCTTGGGGGAAACGGGAGCAGATCCTCCATAAACTCTATCCAATGATGCATCTTCTCCACGATATTTCCAAGGGCAAGAGTGAGTGCAAATATACTCAGAAAAGAAATCTTTCGGTTTATCTTCACTACTTAGCAAAATTTTGGCAACCCGTTTATTTCCCCTTCACTAAAGGGCTATGCTTCCGCACAAGTAGGCATGCTCGCTAGAGAAACCTTTGGAAACATTTCAAAATCTCTTTCATCCCAATCATTAGGGCTTTTCTCCTCTAGACAATACAACCAAATATTTCTAAGAGTGTATACCTCTTCAAAACAACAAGGTGGGTCACTTTCTAGCCTCATGAGAAGCCTCAACTCAGCAAATAACAATTCCCCCACATTAGGCGACACAACCCTATCTTTCACCGGATGACCCCATATAACAAAAAATGGAAAAGTTCTAACATTACACTCTACCTTGACATACTTCGTCCTTTCCAGGTTACGATTCTCAGCATGGTTACTCATTACCGCTATTTTCTCTCTACGATGACCAAAGGTCACAAAAACCCTTTCCATTCTCATCATAACTGACTGTTACATTATAGAAATAACAAAACACATTAATACAAGGCTCATCTCCATGAATTTTACAATTCAAAAAATATGTCATCAAAATCCGCCAACTAGTCCCACTCAACTGGCCCGACGCTACATCAAACTAGTTTAACCACCTTATAAAGAAGGGATGCAATGGCAAATAAAACCCGACCTCAAAAGTAAGAAGATGAATCAGACACCACGACATCCCCCTATCGGAGCATACACTCAAACGAAATACCCCCATCGACAAACTAAATTGATAACGAAAATAATTAATGGCAAGAAGGCCTCAACATTCCAGTATCTTCAATAACTCATATGGATCAATAGTGAAAGGATATTCATCACTCACCACAACAGACGAACTAGCCATTAGCGCAAAACAAAATTCTATTATTCGTAAAAGAATATTCTATTCTTCTACCTCTTTCATTTTCTTTTCCTCGATGACTCAAAGGCAACCAGCAAGATAAACAAAGCAAGACCCAACAATACTGACAGAGCTTATTTATAATCAAAGACCATGTCTTCTTTTGATACGATTCGTTAATAGAAAGATTTCTTAGGTGACGTTTCACATGCAATGATTTACCCTTAAAGAAAAATGGATGATTTAGTACAAAAATTTAACACATGACGTTTCGAATAACTTTTGTAACCCTTATAGAAGTGGTCTCCCATCCCAATTCGAAAGTTTTTTCATCATAAAAGCCCCAGCCAAAATACCTCTTTCCACACTCTTTAGGCTTGCTAAGGTCACTTTATAACCTCCCCTCGCCTGGGGGGCAATTGTTAGTACCTATAAGCACTTACCACTACGTGTCAAGATTAGGATGAATAAGACCGTGAATAGTGCAACACAAGGGACGCTCGGCGATGAGCATAACAACGTACGCGAACCACAATGCGTAAGATCGCCCGCGAACTACATGATACCCTTAACAATCTGTGGCGATCAAACAAGATTGCGATCAGCATCATGTCTTATCCGGCGACCACGTGGCTACAGTGTAACAACCCACGTGAACCACAATGCGTAAAATCGCCCGTGAACTACATGACATCGTTCGCAATCTGTGGAGAATAAACAAGATTGTGAGCAGCATCATGTCTTATTCGGTGACCACGTGGCTACTACGTGCCAACTATAGACGATAAAGCAAATCTAGGACATCAAGTCGTAGCCCGTCCAATCAACGCGCCACGACAACCCAATCACGACACTTGTCCGAGTAGTATAAAATGGACATGCAATAGGAAAGAAGGGGAGGATCCCTCCATTCCAGACACCATTGGCCACAATGAGCAAGAACAATATACACCTCCGACCCAGAACGACCATCTCAACCATCGTAGGGTCACCATCTCCGTCCCCTGTCTATTTTGACAATCAACAAAATTCAAAGAAAAAATAAATAATTTTCCTATAAATTCTAACAAAAAATATTTAAATTGTCAATTAAATATGGGTTATATTTTGATACAGAAGCTGTGTAAAAAAATTACACAACCCTTCATATTTAAACTATAAAATCTAAAACCTAAATTCCTAACCCTAACACTCTAAAACCTAAATTATAATCATAAATCCTAAATTCTACCCTACAACCCAAACCCCTAAACCCTAAACCATAAAATTGAAAGGTTTGTTTAAACTAAAGTTTACATAAGCTTGTGTATCAAAGTATTTTCCATTAAATACTATTTGATGATTATATGTGAACAATATGCTAAGTAAAAGTATCAGTTTCAGGTTTTTTTGTTAGAATTATTTGGTTGTGTTAGTATAAGTGGGCTTAATTTATTAATAATAAAAATTAAATACTGTAATTTGATTAAATTAAAGTTTTGTGGTCTAAATGAAAGTTGAAGTTAAATTTAGTGATCTAGAATGTAAATTACCCATTTATTGAGATATTAAATTCGTTTTTTTTGTTTTTTTTTTTTTATTAATCAAGTTCTATTTCAAATTGGTTTAAAGATTTCAATATAAATTTGATCTAATCTTGGTTTGAAAGATCACTGTTAATTAAATCGATGATAAAACGATAAATATGTGTGTTGATGGGAAAATTCTATAACGGGTGAAGTACACTGCAGAACACCACTAATGCAATACGCCGCTGCACACAATTAATTTTTTTTAATAATTTTTAAATAAATATAAAAAATTTTAAGGACTCAACATGGTAATCGTATATATGTTTTGGTTAGAAGAGTTCATCTGAAATGGGTTATGAACATGGTTGAAGGCATGCTTCGGTCATTTAAGAAGCATTGTTAATGGAGTGCTGCTGACAAGTACGAAACAACTAATGTAAATTGATAAAAAAATATTAGACTAAAATTATTAATTGCATGTTGAGTCCTTTAAATTTATAATTATTATTTAAAATTTATTAAAAATTAATAATGTATGAAAATATATTATGTTAGTAATGTTTAACGGTATACGTCGCCCGTTCTAGGCTCATTCGTGTTGATGTCTCAACGTGCGAGTGATGATTCTTGAGAGTTAACAGAGTATTATTTGATCTGCATTTGGTGATTCACTTCTAAATTAAGTGGAGTTTTTTTTTTTACTAATCTACCCCATTTTTAATCGTATGAAATAACCGTCATTGCCCGTTATATTTTCGCAATGTTTTTTTTTTATTTAAGGGCTGTAGTGACTGAGTAGCTCTTTACTTGGGGACGTGTTAACGTACAAGTAAGGTTACAGTTAAAAAAGGTAAGTTTTAAAATTTGTTTAAGATTCACTTAAGAACATATAATATTAATTTTTTTAATAACATTTTAAGTTCATAGACAAAATTTTGAAACTTGTCAAAAATTACAAAAAAAATAATTTAAAATATTATCAAAAAGTTTAACATTTAAAATTTTGAATAAATCTTTTATAAATTTCAAATTTTACTTTTTTTTAACCACATTTTAAACTTGCTGTACCGTAAACTCACCCCTTTACTTTGTCAATCATTGACTTGCTTTCTTTTATGTCTCCTCTCATTCTTTTTTCAATGACGTGTACCAGGCCTTTAAGTGAACTTTCTAATGACATTTTTTTCTGAAATTGTAATGCACCCTACTGATTTTTTTTTAAGGATTTTGTGTTTCTGATGAACCTGTCAAGTTTTCTGTTTTGTCTCTGAAGACAAGTACATTTACATGAATATGATTTAATTTCATTAGACCATACTGAGTACTTGTTGTAGCGGGGTTTTAATTAGAGGTGAACAAAATTTGATTAAAAAAAGTTTTTTTATTTTTTACAAAAGTTAATGGTTAATGGAAATTATTTTAATAATTTAATGATCTAAGTGAAAAACATTATAGTTCAATAGTTAAAATAAAATAAAATTAATAATTTAATGATCTCATAGGTAGTTTATCTCTTTTTTATCGAAATTTAAGCCCATTTTTTTCGGGTATAATACTTTTTGTTCAAAACATCTAAAATTTTAACCAGGTTTTAAATTTGAATAAATAATCTGATCCTTAAATAAACCTATATATATTCTCATCGATCTTTGGTAATGTTTCTATCTATCTTTTATTTTGAATTTTTATTTTTTTCTTGTATAACTCTGTTATGATCGTCTGACGCTAGTTTTTTAATTTAATGGTTATAGAAATATGTCTAAATTAATTGTTTTTATTTACTAGGTTGTAAATTTTTATTATAATTTTAAATATATTCTCGTTCAATAAAACCATCCGATTTATATATATAGATGCGTTTTCTTATATAATACTTTATAATCAAGCTTTTTATATTTATAATTTATTACATATGCGTTTTATATAATAATTTATAATCGAGCTTCTTATATTTATATAATTTATTACGTAATAAGATTTTTCATAATCGAAAAAGGAACATAGTTCTAATTCTTAACAAAATTATCAATATCACTTAATCATTAGAACCAGAGACATACACATGACTTTAGGTTAAGAGGACGAACCAATAAATTTTTATGGGGCGAATTTATAAAAATTTAGGGGGCGAAAATAATTTTTTAATAAAAAACATAAAAAATTGTAAAAAAAATAAATTATATATAAATTTTAAATTTTTAGAGGGTTCGGTCCATCCTTGATTAGAATAATGATATTATCGACGACATATTAATAATTTGTTGATTTACTTGTAACCTTATGTTTCGTGTGATATTTTAATTATTTTTCATCTTGTACTCATGTTATATAATTGCATCTAGAGGGCATTAACTCAAATAACTCATTTTATTATTTTAAAATAATAAAATATTTATTATAATATTTATATATGGGCTAAGATCTATTTTACACGGTGTAAAAGTTTTAAAATTTTATACTCTTTTTGGATCGTTGGTTGAGGAAAATGAATGACTCAGATTAACTCCTTAATTTTTTTTCCAAGTGATAATTGTCACATAATACTGTTAATCTCAGCCATCCGTTTCACTCATCCAACGATTCAAAAAACGTATAAAATTTAAAAAAAATTTACATTGTATAACCGGATCCTATCACTTTATATATTTTTATAATTAAATAAAATGTCTTAATCAAATCCAAACCTAAATGGAGCTAAGCTGAGCAACCAAACCAGTATTAAGTTCCAATATTAAGAAAAATGCTGGTTTATTTCGGTTGCCCAACCACAACAATCGTAAACTCCCACACCTCCAAAAATTATATTGTATTTTAATTATTGTTTATTGTTGCTTCTATCACGATTACGATTTAAACCTAATTTACTTTAATCACACTGCTTACCTGATTATGGAGTTCATATTTTATTTTAGGATTAATGTTAAACATGGTCTTCAATGTTTAATTGAATGATCATATTAGTCCCTATTGTTTTTTTTACCTACTCTAGTCCCCGATGTTTTAATTTTGATCAAACCAATTCATTTTAGATGAAAAATAGTTTGTCGACTAATGTGACACAATGTCAAGTCATCAGATTTTTTTAATAAAAATACTTTGATACACAAGCCTTTCAATTTTCGTGTTTAGAGATTTAGGTTGTAGTTTAGGATTTAAGGGTTTAGGTTGTATGATGTAAAATTTAATGATTATGGTTAGAATTTAGAGTGTAGGGTTTAAGGTTTATGTTTTAGGGTGTTAGGGTTAAGGATTTAGGTTTTTGATTTTATAGCTTAAATATGAAGAGTTGTGTAATTTTTTTTACACAGCTTGTGTATCAAGATATATCATTTTTTTAATATATCATGTCAACGAAATTTTTATTAACGTGACGTTTATGGACGAAACGCAGTAATGGCCTGTAGGGGGTCACAACCCTCCAAAATTTAAAAGAAGTAGATTTTAGCTTGTTAAAATTTCAAAATATTTAATTTGACCCCACAATTTTTAAAAATTCACATTTTAAAATTTTTGAATTTTTTAAATTAAAATCCTCCCATAATTCTTAAAACTTCTCACTATGCCTATCAAAGTTTCGAAATTTTTAGTTATGCCCTATTTTTTTTGAAAATTGCAAATAAAACCTTCAATTTTCTTTTGAAAATTTCAATTTCAATCTCTATTTAGAAAAAAATAAGTTGCCCTCAAACTCTTTCGTCAAGTTTCGTGACTGGTGACATCAATTATAGGCGAAGTTTTGATCCTCTTAATTTGATGAAATTATCTTTTAATCGTGGCCTAAAAATAATTTCAGCTATAACATTCTAATATAACATTTCTAGGTTCGTCCCTACGACCATGAGTAGGAGTGTATTTAGGGGACAATTAAGTGTTAACCCGTTTGGTTAAATGGTATAATTCAAACTTCAACCCCTCCTAAATATCAATAATTCAATTTAATCCCTTTTGGCCCTTCACTAAATTTGTTTTCTTTATTTTTGACCATGAAAGTTTCAAAGCATATGGGTTTGAATAATAACCACACACAACTACTTTGATAAATGCTTTGCTTTTCCCTTTATACAAAGCTTTAATTATATGAACCCACAGCCCACTTATCATATCACAACCACAATTTCAGGTCTCTCCCCATGGATTAATCTAGGGTAGGTGCCGTTGTACATTTTTAAAATTTTATATAGTTTAAATAGTTTTTGTAATTTGGAAAGCAAGCAGAAGAAGCACAAACAACAAGCAACAAAAACGACAATAACGGCAAAAGACTTGGTCATCGTCGAAAAGGCCCAGTAGACCCAGAGGCAAGGCGCCGGCCTCACCTCGTCCTCGAACTCACAACCACACACAAAATCAGGACTTGAACAGAGCCTTGAGCACCCGGGGGAGAAATTCCACAGTAACGTGACCGAGGGATGACCGAAACACCACGAAAATAAAGCTGAAAAGAAAAGCAAAAAAAGGCAGACGGGGCAAGAAAAGGGAAAGGGGAGGAGAAAGGAGGAGCAGGGGTGGCTGCTGCTTAAAGCAAGAGTGGCGCCACTCCAAAGGCCAAAGCTAGATTTAGGGGTTTTTTGAGAGAAGGGAGAGCAAATTTTAAGAGAGAGAATCAGTTTACATTGTTCACAATTAGGAGAATAAAACTCGATTCGAAAAAAACTGAATTTTTTTATTTAACTCAAATTATAATCCTATAAACACGATTTAACTTGAAAATTTTAAATAAAATTCGAGTTATAAAATAAAACTCGAATAATCTTAAATTTTTTATAATTATTAAATTAATTTTTACGTTTGAGTCAAATCCCTCAACTTTACTTGATATATAAACATCGGCATCTTTGCAATTTATTTTCTTCCTGAACGTGATCGAATTCATTTCATTTCTTTATTTGCAAGATTAGAGTATGTCCATCGAAATCTTAGGACCAAGATATAAAAATCAGTGTTATCTTACAAAAAAATCAACGGTAAAGTATCCGCATCTTCTTGAAGCAGTGGTTGAGGCTCTTCAATGGCAAAGTTGAAAGCTTTTCAAATTGTTTAAATGAGATTCTATATTTCAATGGTAAAGTATGGACAACTTTGCCATTTGCCCCTTCAAGCATGGGCTGAGCCACCCATTAATATGGGTGGTCAAATGGCAACCAAAATTTTTAGGACCAATTTTTTATATGATTTATATACAATATTATTAAAAAATAAATAAATGATACTTATTTATAAATAAATAATCCTTTTAAATATAATTTTAAAAAAAATAACACTCTTAACTAATTTTTTTACTCCGCCCTTGCCTTCAAGTGTATCAACAACACATATCTTTGTCCCTTCTATTGAGCTAACATTTTTCTAATTATCAGTATCTAATTCATTACTCTACTAATCCTAATTAAATTTAAAAAAAATTCAATATAGGAAGACTCTTCTAATTCATTTTTTATTTATAATGCTAAAATTCAAACACTTAATCTTATTTAAGAAAATATCTCATACGACTAGACCAATCTAATTGTTAGTTTGTATTGAGCTATTTTATTTAAGAGGATGTCTCATACCGTTAGACCGACCCGTGTTGACGAGTGAATTTTTTAGTAAAATTTTTTTTATCCACATAAAACTTTAAACAGAAGACCTATTTAAATAATACGAAACTGCTTACAACATGTATCGGGGCTATTGAGCTATTTAATTACTAGCGGTTACTAACAAAAGCAAAATCCAAAACCTCTGCCACCAACTGCACTGTAAAGATAATATTTTTTTTCTTTCTCTCTCTCCCAATTCAAAATAAAAAACCAAACTTTGTTTAAAAATACATAAGCAATATTGCTTATTGTTCTTGGGGTTTTGGAGGTTTTTGTTTTTGTTCTTGTTCTTGCTGTTGTCTTCATTGATGGTTTGTTCAACTGCTACTCTTTAGGAAAGTTGAAAGCTTTAGTCTTCATATATATATATTAATCTTTTTTTGAAAGAAGTATATATATTAATCTTGTAATCTTACAAAGTCTATAACTTTATTTACTTGGTGGAGTCTCTTTTAGCATGCTTCAGCCATGGATCTAGAGGCTGGTTTTCAGCAAAACCTTGTTAAGGTAAGTTCAAAGAAGGGGTTTTTTAAAGCAAATTTGTGTTTGTTTTCCCTTTTTGAAGAGTGCCCATATCTGTTTTTTTATGATAAATCAAATATCTGAAATTGAATCATTGAATTCTCTGTTGTTTGTAGAAGAAATCATGGAAAACAGTGTTGGTTTTGGCATACCAAAGCCTTGGGGTTGTTTATGGGGATTTAAGCACTTCACCTCTATATGTTTACAAGAGCACATTTGAGGAGGATATTCAACATTCTGAGACAAATGAAGAAATCTATGGGGTTATGTCTTTTGTCTTCTGGACTCTCACCTTGGTGCCTTTGCTCAAATATGTTTTCATAGTGCTCAGAGCTGATGATAATGGTGAAGGTGGCACTTTTGCTTTGTATTCTTTGTTGTGTCGACACGCCCGAGTCAACTCACTTCCCAATTGTCAACTGGCAGATGAGGAGCTGATTGAGTACAAGAAGGATGGTAATGGTATTGTTGGGTTGGCACCGAAATCGAACTTCGGCTCGAGGTTGAAGTCTACTTTGGAGAAGCATAGGGTTTTGCAAAGGTTATTGCTTGTTCTTGCTTTGATTGGGACCTGTATGGTGATTGGTGATGGCATCCTCACACCAGCTATTTCAGGTAATTATGGGATCCCCCCTTGTGCCATGAACTAGATTGATTGATTGTTGATTTGTTTCAGTTTTGTCTATGCAGTTTTCTCGGCCGTGTCTGGTTTAGAGCTTTCGATGTCGAAAGAGCATCACAAATGTAAGACCCTTTCCCCTCATACTTAGTTTGCTAAATATCTTCTTGGTGAGCACTAGAAAAGACAAATCATGGTTGAAAAGTAAAATTCTCGAACCGGAAATTCGGCCTTTAGGCAAAGTTTTCCGGTTCCTACCTTGTAATCTGCGTGCCAATCCCTGTTAATATTGTTGTCTAGGCTTTTCCAAGTTTCCATTATTTGCCTGTTTGCCTAAGGTTCTTCGACTTCCAAACAACGATGCCATATTATTTCTACGAACTCAATTATCTTTAGTTCCCAATTCCGGTCCCTCGTACCATGAAACAAGTACTGTGTTGTGGAACCCTGGGATTGACTTTTCAGTGAAGTTGGTTAAACGTATCAATCAATATGCTAACTGGGGCATGTATGATTGTATAGTCTGCTCAAACTAGTTAATCGAGTTTGTTTAGTCATATTTTCGCTTGCCTATGCTTCTTTCAGTTTACATCGAACTACTGGCCCACCTCGGGATATCTGATGACTATGCATCATGCATGTTTCCCCTGTCAATGCTCAGCTGTTATGACTTAGGAGTGTAAAATTAGGCATCCAGTTTCTTTAACAAGCTGTTTTTTTGTAAGTTTCGGTCAAGTTGTCCGAAGCTGAAACCGTTTCAGTCTTGCATGTTAAAAATAGAGACCATGCTGAGATGTTTTTGGAAGTGTCGTCTCGAGACAAGTTTTGACAATAGTTACTAAACCGTACCTTTTGCAGATGTAGAAGTTCCAGTTGCATGCATCATACTGATATGCTTGTTCACCCTTCAACATTATGGTACACACAGGGTCGGGTTTTTGTTCGCGCCTGTGGTTCTAATATGGCTTCTCTGCATCAGTGCTATCGGTTTATATAACATCATTCACTGGGACCCCCATGTGTATCGAGCACTCTCCCCATATTACATGTACAAATTCTTGAGGAAAACTCAGAGAGGAGGCTGGATGTCCCTGGGTGGCATTCTATTGTGTATAACAGGTAACTGTGTGTGACCGAATATGTCTAAGGATGTATGTATAAATATATATAATAGAGATGCTGATTGAGTTAAATTACATTTCAGGCTCGGAAGCTATGTTTGCTGATCTTGGACATTTTTCGCAATTGTCAATAAAGGTAGATATACTTTTTTGGTGAAATTCTGGGCTCAGGCAATGTTTACTATCGTGCAAAAGAACTTCCGAGCGACCTTGGCCTTTCTTATTCAGCAATCAGCATTGAATTATGCTGTGAATAACAGTTTTTATCTAATCGGAATTCCCGTTTCTGCAGATTGCTTTCACCTCATTTGTTTATCCATCCTTGGTTCTTGCATACATGGGGCAAGCTGCCTATCTATCTCGGCATCATATTATCGAAAGTGATTATCGAATTGGATTCTATGTATCCGTACCAGGTAAGGGACCTCGAGTTGTTCTCCTCAAAGAGTCTAAGATTTTAGGTGAGTTTTCACTTTTAAGCTAACTGTAAGTATCCAAATGTGTTATTGCTTCAGAGAAGTTAAGATGGCCGGTTCTGGTTATAGCCATACTCGCGGCAGTAGTAGGAAGCCAAGCTATCATAACCGGAACATTCTCGATCATCAAACAATGCTCTTCTCTTGGTTGCTTCCCGAGAGTCAAAATAGTTCACACATCGTCCAAAATCCATGGTCAGATCTACATTCCCGAGATTAACTGGCTTCTAATGGTATTATGCTTGGCGGTTAATCTCGGTTTTAGAGACACAAGGCTCATGGGTAACGCAGCAGGTATGAAAACGCTCCCTCGTACTGCTCGTACAACTCTCAACATAAATGTTGTTTAATTCATAGAAACCATGATGCATATCTTATATCCGTCTTGAAACAGGTTTGGCTGTTATAACTGTGATGCTGGTCACTACTTGCCTAATGTCTTTGGTGATTGTGTTATGCTGGCAAAAGAGTGTGTTCCTCGCAATCAGCTTTGTTTTATTTTTCGGTACAATCGAAGCGCTCTTCTTCACGGCTTCCCTCATCAAGTTCCTCGAAGGGGCATGGGTTCCGATTGCCCTTTCATTCATCTTCCTGATTGTGATGTGTATTTGGCACTATGGCACGCTGAAAAAGTATGAGTTTGATGTACAAAACAAGGTCTCCATCAACTGGTTACTTACCTTGGGTCCTGGCCTAGGCATAGTACGGGTTCGTGGGATAGGACTTGTTCAAACAGAGCTTGTATCAGGAATCCCTGCAATCTTCTCCCATTTCGTCACAAATCTTCCGGCCTTCCACCAGGTCCTAGTCTTTCTTTGCATCAAGTCTGTCCCGGTTCCTCATGTTAGACCCAAGGAGCGGTTTCTCGTGGGTCATATTGGCCCTAGGGAGTTTAGGCTTTACAGGTGCATTGTACGATACGGGTATCGTGATGTTCATAAAGACGACATTGAGTTCGAGAAAGATCTCGTTTGCAGCATAGCGGAGTTTATACGCTCAACAATCGGTTCCCCTACCAAAGCAAATGAAGATCCGGAGAATGATGACAACGACGATAAAATGATGGTTGTTGGAACATGTCCTACCCATTTGGACGGGATTCAAATGAGCGAGGAGGATGTTGCAGACAACATAGAAAGAGCAGGCACATCGGAGTTGGAGGAGATACATTCACCACCTACAATTAAAACCAGAAAAAGAGTACGGTTTATAGTACCGGAGAGCCCGGAGATAGACTCCGCAGCAAGGGAAGAGTTACAGGAACTTATGGAAGCTAGGGAAGCCGGTGTAGCATACATACTAGGTAACTCATATGTTAAAGCCAAGCAAGGATCTGGTCTGATAAGAAAACTCGTAATCAATTACGGATACGAGTTCTTGCGAAGAAACAGCCGGCCGCCGTCTACCTATGCATTAAGCTTACCGCATGCATCGACGTTGGAGGTCTGTATGATGTACCATGTTTAGTTTTTGTTAATATGTAGAAATAGTGTATATGTATTATATACATATGTTTACAGTGCTGTTCAAAAGATGGAAAGCCAGCATGGTTAATGATAGAGCTATCTAACAATTTTAAAAATTTTACTTCGCTCCCAAAATTTTTTAAAAAATTCTCATTAAGTCCTTTCAAATTTTTAAAAAAATTAATTAGACCTCAAAATTGTTTTGTCGAGATCTATCATTACTTTTTTTTGAAATTTCTCATTAAACTCTCAAAAGTTTTAATAATTTTAATAAAACCCCAAACTAGTTTACCTTTTAGAGCCCACCTTTCAATTTGCTGCTGAAGTATTTAATGCTCAATTTGCTGCTTCAATGCAGCAAATAGTAACCATTAGAAATCTAGATGCCAAACTAATTTAGATTTTTTCACAAACCGCGAAAAATAGCATTTTAAAGGACATTTATTTGCTACCAACTATGGCTTGGTTTAGTAGGATGAACCATTAGGTCTTTTAAGTAAGGACATAAGTTTAAATTCTGACATTGTGAATGAAACAAACTGAATTAAGAAGCATAAACGAAATTACATGTCCCTTGGGAGGGGCAGCCTCCCATAAGAAACTTTTTTTTTTTACCTTTGTTATATATATATATATATACCCATCTTTCAACATTTATGTTTTGCCCCTCAATCCTCAAATTTTGGCTTCGTCTCTATTAGAAACATCTTAAACCTTTGTTGTACTTAATTTGGATTAGTCAACTAATAAATTAAATACCAATGGTTATATCGAAGATAATATATGATCTTGTACTATATTCGCCCTTAAATAGTTTCATTTAATCAATAAAGTTTAAGTTAATTTATAATGCGTTAGGTGACCGTGGTGGTTTTAGACAAACACAATAGAACTGAAGACATAGAGTTTTCGAAAAAAATTTAAAATGAGTTACATTAAATAATTGTAAAAGAAAAACAAAAGATTAATTCCAAACTAATGAAAAAACATACAAGAAAAATAAAATGTTGTTGTACTCTGATTTTTTAGTCTTATTAGACTCATTTTTACGTGTAAACTACAATAATCACCAAACTTTTAACTGCTTGTATTTGAACATCGAACTTTTATAATAGAACATTGTCACAATAAAAAACCAGTCATAAAAGCGTTTATACGTAAAACAAGGGTTAACCCGAATCAGAACTCTTCTAACTAACGAACATCGGAAGAACTCGGGATTTTGTTACCCTTGTTAGACCATTGCCATATCTTTGAAACTGAAAAGCTGTCTACCTGCAAATTTGTATCTGCAACCACATATTGATATGACCCCATTGAGAAACATCTCCTGGCACCCAAATTACTCCCACTGGTCTCACCTTCTACTTGATTTGAGCTTCTAAATTTTCCCAATATTCTAACACAAAACACCACACTTTGTTGTTGTTGTCGTCTGGTTGATGACAAGTGTGTTCTTCACTCGGATATTCCATGTCGAAACTGGGTTTCCAATGGTGCTCAAAAGGGTCCCTCTACAAAGAGGGCAAGTGAAATTAGACATAAACCATGTGTCTATACAGTGTGCATGAAAAGCATGGCCACACAACGGGAGTAATCTCAACTTGTCTTGCTCTAAGAACTCGCATAGACAGACGGCACAATCCAATGACCGTTTCGATCCAATAATTTCTTTGTAACGGAACACCGGTAATGCATCGATGGAAGCTTGGTCCAAGCCTGAATCATGGAGGTGGAACAAGTGTTGCAGCTGTCTTTGGAATGTGTTGGAGTTTGACATGTTTGGGTGTCTGTTGGATTCGGATGTCGGGGACCTGTGTTTTGTGAGGAATCTACGGAGCAAATGGAGAAGACATGATACGAAGAATGTTACGGCTAGAATCACTATGACGAACAACACAGCTGGGCTTAGTTTACTAAATGAAGATGATGAGGATGGTGAAGGAGATGACGATGACGAAGAAGACATTTTAGATTGAACTCCCAACTAATTGTCTAAAATGAACAAACAAGGACTAATTGGGTCGACCTGCAAGAAATTCGATACCCTAAATACGATCTGTAAACTAAGCTCAGCTGTGTTGTTCATCATTAGCATGATCATTTAATCCAAATCCGACGGGTTTCAATCCGACACGATCTTATAGGTTCGGATATGATGAGGTAGTGAAAAATCTCAACTCCTTCTCTCTAAGATTTTGCTCTCATTGGATGAATGCATGCTCACCTCTTATTGGCTCGAAAAAACAACTTGCTCACCAAGTTTTGGAAGGACAGCTCTCTTTCATCCCTCACCCCCCAGCACCGAACGACATTCACCCTCAGTCCATTCCATTCCCTCACAAAAAGCCCTCATCCGAACCACCATTTATCCTCTCCCAATCCCTAAACTATCACTTAACCCTTATCTGAAACCATACACCAAATCAGTCCCCAAACCATCACCATTCGAGCACACTCCATCGAGCTCCAACTTCACCCATCATTTTCACCGCACTAAAAAAATCACTTCCCTTATTCAAACCAACCAACCATCAACCTTGCCTTCACTACTCCTCACCATAACCGCTGACCACGAACCCTCCTGGCTCCATTATTCCTTCATCAAAACGCCTCCATCCCTGTCCTAAACCGAGCTTACCATATCCATATCACAAACCAAATTATACCAACCAAATCTTTCATTTCAACACCCGAAACCCACTGCAAAGAACTCAAATCAGCAACCCATATTCTACAGTCAGAAACGAGAAGAGTAAAGAAGCAGAAACGAAAGAAGCTTACGCATTCTCAGCCGTAGTGCTTTCTTGGTGTCCGGTGAGACTCTTTTAGTTTTATTTAAAAATATAAACTTTTTAAAATTCCCCCAAAACTAAACTTCTAAAGCGAGAGAATATACAAATTTATTAGTCGCTACAAAAGACAAAATAAATTATTATTCTATCACGTTTAAATCAATTTGATAAAAACATAAAAAATTTAAAACATAATAAAAGTAAAACTAATAAAACCGACAGCTCCGTTAGATATAAAAGGTGTTTTAAGGATGAATTTTTAAAATATATAGTATGTTAAGGGATATTTGAGAATCTATGACATTTTTTACAGTGTCGGTTGAGAATACCTCATGCATGAGACGTTTTATTTTTTTAAACATTTTTTGGATCAAAAACACCTCCTGCAGGAGACGTTCTTTATTGACACTGTAAAAAAATATCATAAATTATTAAAATTTTCCTAATATACCTTATTTTTCCAATTTTTTTAAACACTAATATTTGCCAAATTTCTCGAAAACCGAGGGTCAAATTTTTTTAAGAAAATAATTATTGAAAAAGTACATGGTTGTTGTTAAATGACAAAAACAAAAGGAACCAGGCAGACATTAATGGAAGAAGCTTTAGAAATAGTCATGGAAAATAGAGTATAGACCTGAGAGATCAACATGTGTTTCAATTTCCTTAAGCCAAGTGTTACCATAAACAACAGTTTTCCCGATGGATTCGTTGGCCATAGCCACCTTCGTTCACAAAATCAGATTCATTTTGCTGATCTTTGTTTTGACTCAAAACCCTAAAGTTACAACCTTTAATCCTCTGTATTCTTCCCAGAGAGCCAAAACAAGCTGAGTCGAACCAGAAGAGCTCAACGAGTTGAGCAATGGGGGTGACGAGTCCACTCAAAGGCCATTCTTCCTCTCATTCCCTCACCACGAAGCTTTTCCCTTATTCTCTTTATGCCCTTTACGTTCTTCTCCCCGTAGCTCTCTTTCGCTTTTGTTTTCACCCTTTCTTATCCTCCACTAGCCCCACCCATTCATCTTCCTCCAAAGGTAACACACTGACTCACTGGGTCAAATATTTGTGCTTTTAATCTGAGAACTCATATATTTAAATTGCAGTTACAGTCGTGTTTTCGCTTGTATTATGTTTATCGTGGGGTTAGACATAACAAATACTACTACTAGTCATCCTGATAGTGAATTTTTTAATATAAATGATGTAATTGCACGTGTGCGTATATATACATATATATATATATATATTCAAATAGCGATCTACTATTGCAATAGTTGCCGCTATATAGTGGTAGCAACACAAGAAATTTAAATTATGGTTGTGACAAATTTTCAGTCACGGTGTTTTATCGCAGTTGTAAACAATAACATATACATGGGCGAAACACAAGAGGGACATGACCCTAAAAAATTTAGAAAATTTTAATTTAGACCCTTGAAATTAAAAAAAAATCAATTTGCCCCCACAAATTTTTTAGAAATTTAGATTCAGCTTCAAATTTTTTGAATGTTTTTAATTAAATCCTTCCCGTAATTTTTAAAAGTTCCCGTTAAGTCTCTCAAATTTCAAAAATTTTAGTTACACTCCAAATTTTTAGAAAAATGTAATTTGAATCCTTCAAAATTATTGAAAATTTTAATTTAAACATTTATTTTTTTAAAAAAAATTATGTTGGCGTTCCGCCACTGAACATATGTATTACAGTCATTATAGACCGCTATTTTTTCACAATAATAATTTTGGATAGTGCCGCTAACGGTGTACAACGGTCTATTTGAGTCCCTAAGCAGCACTGTCTGAAATTGTTATTGCGAAAAATAATGGTCTGTAATAACCGTAATATCATATGTTATGTCTGCAAGAGCTATAAAACACCAATTTCGAAATTGCAGCCGTAACCATATGTTAAATCCCTAATTATAGACATAAGGATTGCAGATATCATAGTCTCGAACGGTGTCACTATCACTATATACCGATCACTATCACAATTAATTACAGCTATTTAAATCTCTATTATGAGTTTTTGGTATTGAATTATGGGGTTTATTTGTTTTTTTTTTTGCAGGAGAAGTGGTACAATATGGACCATTTTGTAACTACAACAATGGCAGATGGGTTCATGACAAGATGGGGCCTTTATACAATGGAACCACCTGTGGCACCATCAAAGAAGGCCAAAACTGCATCTCCCATGGCAGACCTGACTCAGATTACCTTTACTGGAGATGGAAACCGAGGCGATGCAAACTCCCCCGGTTCGACCCCTACACATTTTTAACCTTACTTAGCAACAAACACATAGCTTTCCTTGGTGATTCCATGGCTAGGAACCAATTAGAATCACTCCTTTGCATGCTAGCCACTGTCTCCAAGCCTAACTTGGTTTACACTAGTGGGGAAGATAACAAGTTCCGTAGGTGGCATTTTGCTTCACACAACGTCGTCGTCTCAGTTTACTGGTCGCCGTTCCTGGTCCGGGGTGTTGAGAAATCGAAATACGGTCCGAATTACAATGAATTGTATGTGGATAGTGTTGATTGGAGGTGGGCAGCTGATTTGGATCATATTGATATGATTGTACTCTCAATAGGTCATTGGTTCCTACATCCTGCGGTTTATTACCAGAGTGGTTCTGTCTTAGGTTGCCATCACTGCAAAGCATTGAATCATACTGAGATTGGGTTCTATGGTGTGACGAGGAAGGCCGTAAGGATGGCTCTTAAGACTTTAATCGAACGAAAAGGGGCTAATGATGGTGATGGGATCGATGTGTTCTTGACCACGTTCTCGCCTTCGCATTTCGAAGGCGAATGGGATAAGGCCGGTGCTTGTTCGAGGACAAAGCCTTATCGAAGAGGTGAGAGGAGGCTCGAAGGAATGGATGCAGAGATGAGAGCAATCGAGGTCGAAGAAATGAAAGTTGCAAGGCTGAATGCTAGGGGGGTCAAAGGCCGGGTGAGACTAGAGATATTGGACGTGGCCAAATTGTCGTTGCTTAGGCCGGATGGTCATCCGGGGCCTTACATGTATGCATTTCCGTTCGCTAACGGGGTTTACGACCGAGTTCATAATGACTGCGTCCATTGGTGTTTGCCGGGTCCGATCGATACTTGGAATCAGATAATGTTACAAGTTATTAAGAGATGGAATGTTCATTCGAGGAGAGTAGTGAGGCTAATGCCATGAGAAAACCATGCCATATTGCTAGGTTTTTGGTTGGTAAATGAGATGATTGCAAGGTTTTTGGTTGGTTGATTTGTGGGGGTGATAGGCAAAAGCCATTGGGACGGAAATTGGAACATATTGTGGAGTTTCTTTTTAGGCTTAATATTCAATTTCGCCCTAAACTATACTCGTTTTTTCACTTTGATTCCCAAACTTTCTTGTTTACATTTTGGTACCAAAAAATTAATGACTTTAAAAAACAACTAGCAATACCAACTTATATTAACTCTCGATTATATCCGGGGTTAAATTAGATCGAATTTCTAAATGAAGACTTCATTTATAATATTCGAATATGAAACTTTTGTGAAGAACATAAATTAGTAATACAAGTAATATGTGGCTAACCTATTCTCTTGTTGACTTAGGCTTAGATAATATGAGAAAATAATGTGAAAATGATAAGTAACATAAGATACATTCAACAAATTTTATTTTGTTTATTTCATGACTATGATGACTTTTAAAATTTATATTTATTAATCTGTTATTTTCGTATTTAATTTTAAATTATGTACCAATCAAATTTTATAAATTAAGTTTATTATTTAATTTTTCAATTATCAAACATCACCTTATTATATTTATTTTCATCAAAATTTATCTTTTATTTTTGTCAAAATCCGGTACTTAAATTTTATTTTTATTTTCTTATTAATACTTTTATCAACTACTCGACTCAATAATTGAGGGGCATGATATTACATGACTTTTGGTCAGTGGCGAAATTTAATATTATTTGTTGAAGGGTTTTATAAAAAAATTAAATTCAAGTGTTATTTTAAATTATATTTTTTAGAGATTAAAGAAAATTTTTACCATATATTTTTTTAATTTTTTTAATATCTTTGTGGGACACGATCCATTAGCTCTTGTTGTGCTCCTTCTGGTTAAATTAAAAAAAAAACTAAAGTTATGTTTTGAGCATTTGAAAAAAAAATAAAGTTTAAATGATAAAAAATTTAAATACTAAAATGAGGAAAAAATATAATTAGTTACTAATTCAATAATTAAACCTAATATATTTAGATAATTCTACGATGAATGCCATGTACCGCAATATATCACTATTCATATATACCACAATGTATCATTAACTGTTTTAATTAGTTTTGAAATTTTAAGGACCGAAAGTGTTGTTATCCCCTTTTTAGAATAGAATCTTAAAAAAATAATTTTTATATTATTTTTTCAGATTTTCTTTTATTTTTTAATTTTAAAAAATAATTAAACTTTTATTGCTATAATAATTTCTACATTCACTTTAATTTAAGGGTAAAGTTCACAAATGGTCACTAAACTTTGATCAATTATTCAATTTGGTAACCAAACTTTCAATCGCTTCAATGTTACCATTAAACTTTTAGTTTTATTTCAATTTGGCCACTGTTAACAACCGTTAAAAGGGTGATGTGGTTGTTAAAATATTTTGTATAATAACACATTTAGTCCTTCACGTTTACACATTCAAACAATTTAGTCCTAATTTGAAAGAAATAATAAATTCAACCCTCATTATTTCAATTTGACCCTATTTTTAATTAGAGATAATTTAATATTTTATTTTGATCCCTCAATTATAACTAGTGTTATCTCGTCCCTCCCAATCTCAACCATACCCAATCCATACTTTAAAAATTGAAATGAATCAATTTATTACTAAATTAAAATTTAGAGTTGGATTACTGGATTTAAATGGATGCTATATAAATTAATTAAATTGTTTTCATAAAATAATTCAAGTATCAATTTTAAAAAAAATATACTTAATTTTACCTTTTTATTATATATAATTGAATACGCATAATAATAAATATGTGTTTTTGGTGGCCTAATAACAATTTTAAAAATTCAAGTATCAATTTTAAAAATTTCCCCTTTTATAGTAATAATTTAATTAACCCTTATGAAATTTTAGGATGGATTGGGTATGGTTGGGATTGGAAGGGACAAGATAACATTAGATATAATTGAGGGATCAAAATAAAATATTAAATTATCTCTAATTAAAAATAGGGTCAAATTGAAATAATGAGGGTTAAATTTATTATTTCTTTCGAATTAAGACTAAATTGTTTGAATGTGTAAATGTGGAGGACTAAATGTGTTATTATAAAAAATATTTTAACAGCCACACACCCTTTTAACAGTTTTTAACGGGTCAGTGGCCAAATTGAAAAAAAAACTAAAAGTTTAATGGTAATATTGAAGCAATAGGAAGTTTAGTTACCAAATTGAATAATTGATCAAAGTATAGTGACAATTTGTGAAGCTTACTCTTAAATTAAAGTGAATGTTGGAATTATTATAGTAAAAAAAGTTTAATTATTTTTTGAATTAAAAAATAATATAAAAAATATTTTTTAAAATTTTATTCTAAAAGAGGACAATAACACTTTCGGTTCAGGATTTCAAAACTAATTAAAACAGTCAATGTCACATTGTGGTACATATAAATAGTAGTACAATACGATACATGGCATTTACTGTAAAATTATCTAATATAGTCTAGTTATAAAGAAACCCTAAAAACAACCTTTCAAAGTATCAATTAAATATCAGTTTTTCAGAGTATTCTTACTGCAATAACCATTTAAAAAGTAACAAAAGATTTATAAGTATACACTGAAAATATTACAAATTAAATATATATATTTGTTGATGCCCAAATGAATAGACACGAAATAAAAAAATAAAAAATAGACAAATAATTTAAGATGGAGAATCGCAGATAATATAATAGTCGAAACATAAAAAGAGATAGTAAAAAGAAGGAAGAGGTCATTCCTCTTATTTTTGTCTACATTTCTCTATGTTATTAGCTAAGTATATATAACTTCTAGTATTGTTGATGATTAGATGTCATCAGACTGATAACTACTTATGAACGAGTTGATAGAGATATATTTAATTTTGAAAAATCAGTCTTTATAAGTTAATTATTTGGGTGAAATATTGTACCATATGACAGTATTTATTTTCAAGACTGTATAAACCTACGGTACTCTTATCTCTGATGTTGCTCGTCTCCGAGAAACTATTATCATGGGACACTTTCGAAATTACCAAATGCGAAGACATTAGGAGTATTTCCGGTATTTCAAAGGAACGGAAATACCAAGTATAACAATATTAAAATCTCCATCTATCTCAACCAATGCATGCCCAGATTTTTCTTGGACTGTTTGAGAATACCCAGAAAGACAAAAGAAAAGGACTCATCAGAGTTCTGAAAACCGCATCCAATTTAATATTATTAATAATTGTAAAAAAATTTGTAAGCATCAAAATTTGTTTAAAAATATAATATTTATTGTGAGATCATTAATTTAAAATATTATTAAAATATAATATTTTAAATTAATAAGTAACATTTTAAGTTTTATATTTTGACTTAGAAAGAAAAAAAAAGAGAAAAGTGCATTCAATGGGATTTTCCCATTAAAATAAGTTTAGAAGATCAGATTCCCCCTTTGGTTCAAACTTCAAACACCATAAAGTAATTTTTGGCTTTTTTCCTCTTCACACTTAAGCAGAGTCATTAAATTACTTATTAATTATACTTCTTTAACTGTTATTTTTTTGCTTAATAGTCAGAAAAGTGTTCAATTTATACTCATTTTTTTAGTTTGGTGTCTAATTTTTTTTGTACATTTTGATGTTTAACGTTTTTAACGTTACTCAAATAGGTGTCCCGCTGTTATTGTCCGTTAATTTTCACCATTAACTTCCGTTAAATGCCATGTGTCAACTTCTTAATATTATAAAATTATATTTAAAAATAAATAACAATTAATACATCTGAAAAAATCTAAAATTATCTTAAAATTTTCAAATAATCTCAAAATAGTCCCTAAATTCCTAAACTTCCCCAAATTCAGCCTCTATCACCGGCGTTGGTCGCATTTCTGGCGACAGAATAAAGCGTCCTCCTCTCGCCGAACGACCTACGCATCGTTCATCATCTATTATGTCGTTGATCGTCGTAAATTATTCAAATGAATCATTTGATGATTTCGACGTTTCACACGGCGTTGATCGATTTTTGGCGACAAGATGATAGGGTAAATAGTTGTGATGGTTAGACGAAGGATGTGATGGCCGTCAGCATGTCAATCATCGGCGAAATATAATTTTAGGGGTTTGGGTGTTAGGTATTTTAATTTTTAGGGTTATTTTGTGATAATTTTGAGTTTTTCAGTTATTAATTTTTTATTTATTTTTAAATATAATTTTAAAATTTTAAGAAGCTGACACGTGTCACTTAACGGAAGTTAACGGTAAAAATTAACGGACAATAACGGCGGGACACCTATTTAAATAACGTTGGAAACGTTAGACATTAAAGTGGACAAAAAAAATATTAGACAACAAACTAAAAAAATTAGTATAGGTTGAACACCTTTATGACTATTAAGCTTTTTTTTTTTTTTCCGACAAGTTCTTTAACTGTTGTTGTGTTCTGTCTTTATCTGTCATTTCAGTGCCACCTTTCTCACTTCCATTGCAGGGGAGATTGTGATATTTTTCTGGGTTTTTGTTGGTTTTTTGCAACATCTTCAACTTGGAATCACTTTTAGCGATTTGGGTTTTGGTTTTTAGAGTGTGGGTTTTGATAAAGTTTTGATTTTTAGAACGTTTTGAAGTAAGAAAAAAAATGGCAGGCGGAGGAGGTAGCGGTGGCGGTGGAGGAGCAGCGCCACCACCAAAGCAAGAAGAACTACAACCACATCCAGTCAAGGATCAATTGCCTAACATTGCTTATTGCATTACTAGTCCTCCTCCATGGCGTGAGATCTTCTTCTTCTTCCCATTTTTAGCTATATTCAAGTGTTTATATTTGAATCAAGTTTGTATTTTTCCTCTCATTGCAGCTGAAGCTATATTATTGGGTTTTCAACATTACTTGGTGATGCTTGGTGTTAAATGTGTAAAAGTACTATATTTTTACCCTATTTACTCTTTATTATTGTTAGACCTAGGCCCATTCTAGTTGCATTTTTAGTCATTCATGCATAATTGCATTGTTTCCTTCATTGTCATGTTTGATTACATAATTCGGTTGATTTTTGCGGAAAAGGAGCTGTTGGTATGTGTGTTTTGTGTGTGCAGGATCTAAATGCCCAAGCAAGTAGGAAATTACCGGAGCAATTGAGGATAAGAAGAAGGGAGCTGCCGATTTTTAGAGGATAAATCCAATTAATTCGAATTAATTACGAGAAGCAATGATAAATCCTAGAAGAGTTGGAGTTCCACGAAGAGATCAAAAGGATATTAAATTCCAAGAATTTATGAGGAGTTTTTGGAAAATAAATAAATAAAAGAGATTTATCTCTTTTATAGTATTTAATTCCAACTTAAACTCATCATTCCATAAATAAAATTTGACCCAGCCATCTCCTATATAAGGAAGACAAGCCGCCACTTTGAGAAAGGGCGAATTGGGAGAGAAAATTAGGGTTGTCGACATCTTCTTCTTTCTTCTTTATTTTATTCGATTCATGTTGGGTAGATTTTATCTTGTATTTCTTTTGCTCCCAGCCATGAACTAAACTTTAATTGGGTTGAGTTATTGTGTTTTTGTGGTTGTGAAAATGTTTGGATTTGTTTAGGTTTTTGAGTTGCAATTCAATTTCAAAGTTTGTTCATTCTTGGTTCTTAATTTTGATCGCGAGTGAATCGGGAGAGGATCTTGTGAATTCATCTATTTATCTAATATCGAGAGAGTTAGATTCAAGAAACGAATGAGCATGGTTTTCATACAAACGAATGTTGGTGAAGACTAATTCAACTTAGGGATAAGTTGTGAATTTCAACGGCTAAAAGAAGCGCAAAATTGGTTGTTGTCCACCCATGGTTAACGCAGGGATGTATTACCAAAGCATGCACAATTAACAGTGTTTCGAGTTAGGGATAACACAGAGCCATTGAAGAACACTTCGCCAAACTTTGAATGAAGTCGCCCAGTTGCCTAGGCAATCGCACCGTTCCCAGTTGCCCAGACAATTCAACTAATGCTAATTGTTAGGACAATTGAGTTACTCTTGCAACCAACTACCACGACGGTCCATTCAATCATCACTCCGCAACTCACGATAACCCGGCCTACTCAATTCGGTTTCCCCTTTCCTTTATTTCAATTATTTAGATTTAGTTTACATTATCTCAATTCATCATTACTATTTAATTTTTTAAACATTTGCAGTGACTTAAGCAAAGTGGCCCAAACCAATCCCTAAGGAGACGATACTCGATACTTATCATTTATTACTTGCGACATGTTCACTTGTACCATTTGCGTAGCACTCAAAACACGCAACACTTGGGACCACTGTTCTTATACCAACCTCTCTAGTTCCTCAATGGGAGGCAGAAATGTATGTTTTTTTCACAAATAATCAACTAGTTTTCTTCAATTTTTTGTTTATTTTTGTCTCAAATTATGTATGTGATTGCATTAGGAATAGAAAGCCAAGAAGATCCAGACATTGCTATTTGTAGTCGGGGTGAACACATTGTTTCAAACATTTTTCGGTACTCGTCTACCCGCGGTGATTGGAGGTTCTTATACCTTTGTCCCGACGACAATTTGGATTGTCTTGGCCGGCCGGTATAGTGACATTGTGAATCCTCAGGAGGTTGGTTCAATAAGATTCTAAAGTTTTGTATTTTATATGTGTGATGTGATTCTGTGCACCCTGAAATTTGAATTGGACTGGTTTTGATCTATTGAATATGCAGAAATTTGAGAAGATAATGTGTGGGATCCAGGGTCCTCTTATTGTTGCCTCGACTCTTCAGATCGTTCTTGGGTTTAGTGGCCTTTGGCGTAATGTTGCTAGGTAAGTTAAATATTGTTATGGTTTTAAGCATTGGTAGGTAAGTTTTGTATGATGATGCTGGTTAAATAATCTCTTGACCAGTATGTCGTACAAACCCGTTTCTGATGTCGATGAAATAATATCTCGTCTTTAATTTGCGCTCTTTCGTGCTTTTCTTGTTAAATGCATGATGCAAAGTGCTACGACACTGCATGATCGGAAACTCAATGTAGTTTCATTTGTGTTTATACCTTTCAATGCTTGTCCAGGTTCTTAAGTCCACTGTCAGCTGTTCCGCTGGTTGCTATGTCCGGCTTTGGGCTCTATGAACTCGGTTTTCCTGTTGTATGTATCAGCATCTTCTTTCGGGATGAACACGTCGCCATAAAATTGCTTGCTCGTTTTCCTTTTACTCAAGTCTGGCTATTTCTTCTGTAGCTTGTGAAATGCGTTGAGATCGGGAGACCACAGATCATCCTTCTCTTAATTTTCTCGCGGGTAGTTTAGGATTTTTTGCAGCAAAAGTGACACTAAATAGAAGGTTGATAGTTTTGTTGAATAGTAACAATCTCCTCAATGTGTTTATTGCAGTATATACCTCACATGGTACGTGGGGAGCCGGGAGCGGCATGTTTTCGATCGCTTTGCTGTCATATTCTCAGTCGTGATTGTCTGGATATATGCTCACTTGCTCACTGTTGGATGGGTATATAAGAACACTGGACCGAAAACTCAATTAAGCTGTCGAACTGATCGAGCTGGGATTATAGTTGCTGCTCCTTGGTAAGGCTCTTTTGTTTCTTCCTTCACAAGGCAATATGATCTTACGGTGATATGAGCCCTTACGAAATCGATTTAAGATACTTGAAATCTGCTGTTTTGCGGTATATATAAGAATAGAATGTACATTTAATCGATTATCATTACACTTTGTGAATAGGATAAGTGTTCCATATCTTTTCCAATGGGGAGCTCCTTCGTTCGATGCCGGAGAATCTTTTGCTATGATGGCAGCTTCATTTGTTTCTATAGATGTTTGTTTCTTGTTTTCATAATCTCAATATCCATTCCGTATATCTTTGCCATTGTCTGCTAAATTTGAAAGATTCCGTCTTCTAGTGAATGAAATCTGTTCATCTCTCTGGCCTTGTTGTGATTAAACAGTCTACTGGCACCTTCATCGCTGTTTCAAGATATGCAAGTGCCACTCCGCTGCCCCCTTCCGTTCTTAGCCGTGGTATCGGTTGGCAGGTAAAATGTTTTATGAGTGATTGATATATGCATTTCTTTGCAATTCCGATTCTAATATGTCTTGTTTTGTTTCGATCATAGGGTGTTGCCATTCTCTTCTCTGGCATATTTGGAACCGGGAATGGATCATCTGTTTCGGAGTACGATTATTTTCTGAAATTAGCAACACATTGTTTCTTGTGAGAATTGACTGTTTGCATTGAGATTTATACATTTATTTAAACCTTCCGCGCCTTTGATGTAGTGAGAATGCCGGTTTGTTGGCACTGACTCCAGTTGGCAGTCGAAGAGTTGTACAGATATCTTCCGGGTTCATGATCTTCTTTTCCATCCTTGGCAAGTTCCAAAATGTCAATCGCCCACTTCCTCTTTCATTCATATGTGTGTGTAACTTTCCATGAATTCTTGATCAGGAAAATTCAGAGCCGTATTTGCCTCCATTCCGGCCCCGATTATCGCAGCTTTACATTGTCTTTTCTTTGCATATGTGGGCGAGTCTTGTATAAAGCAAAGCTCTATCATTTCTGTTCCATTCAAGAGTTTCATGATTCAAGATTCGCCCCAATTACGTGTTCAGGTTCGGCCGGTCTTGGGTTGCTTCAGTTCTGCAATTTAAACAGCTTCAGAACAAAGTTCATATTAGGGTTCTCCGTTTTCATGGGCTTATCGATACCACAGTACTTCAACGAGTACACAGCGGTTAATGGTTACGGTCCGATTCACACTGGAGCCAGATGGGTAACTATCTCACATTCATTCACCCTTTTTACCATTTCCATGGGATATGTGAACCTTAAGCTCATGTTTGTTTGCAGTTCAATGACATGACCAACGTGCCTTTCTCGTCGGAAGCATTCGTTGCCGGTTTATTGGAGATGTTTCTCGATGTCACGTTGCACGAGAAAGACAATGCTACTAGGAAGGATAGCGGAATGCACTGGTGGGACAGGTTCCGATCATTCAAGACGGATACGAGAAGTGAGGAGCTCTATTCCTTGCCCTTCAATCTCAACAAGTTCTTCCCATCAGTGTGATCTTCGGGCACGGTTTTAAAGTGATACGTAATGGTGACAATCGAACCAATACTTAATCGATAATTCAAGTGGTTTTAAGAAAAAAATTGTCTCGGCATTTTAATCAGAATAATTAAATAGTGATAGTTATTTGGACTAATTAATGACATTATAAAAACAAAAAACTAAATTATATCAAATTAAAAAAGAAACACTCGAATAACTAAGGGACAAAAAATTATACCAAAGAGAATAATCTTTTCCGGAATTATATACTCACGTTTGGTTTAGTTGATTTCCCTACAAGAGTAATACTACATTCTCAATAGTAGTTTTCCCCCAAAATAATGAGAATGTCATTCTACCCTATTCTTAGTATTAAACAAGTCCCACCACTTGACTAAAATCCCCTTGAAATAATGTTTTGTATTCAAATAAATCATTATTTTCTATTTCTCCAACAATATTTTTTTTTTGTTTTGATATGTTAAAACAATTTCTTATCTAACCTAAATTGTTGCATAATAAAATATATAAACCACACTCATCATTAAAAATAATAATAAATATTAGAAATAATTTTTTATATTATTTCTTCTTTAATGAATAATGTTTTTATTTATATGGTATTGTTTAATTTTAAATCACATTACAAATTTTGTTTGAAATTTTAGATTTTAAATAATGACTTTTGATTTTAAAAATAATGTAAATTGAGTAATAAAACATATAAATATAATATTTATAGTTAGTTATTGGTATGTTTGATTTAGTAGTGAATATGATGATTATTATAGAAGTTTATGAATTATTTTCTTTATTTTTCAAATATATAATTATAATAAATCACAATATTCAAATATATAATATTGTACTATAATATTAAAAATTATATTCAATTATTTGTGTAAGAACTTTATAAAAGAAAAATATATAAATTAAAAATAATAATAAAAAAATATTTCCTATGAATTTTCATGCAAATATTTTCACTTTAATATTGAAAGTTTGACTAGTTAAAAAATATATACATCGCAATGATAATTTTGTAAAATATGCATTCTGGTAATCTTATAATTCATCAATCAAACAATGCAATTTACATTTCGTGAACCAAACGTCCCCTAAATGTCTAAAACTAATTATGTTAGATTGTACTCTCAAATAACCATTATTAAATGCATTATTTGCAATAATGCGAGCAAAGTTAAAAAACTTTTAGCACCCTAATGTTTGATTGAATAGTTATTTTGGTTCATATTTTTTTAAGTATTTTAACCCTCAACGTTTTATTTTAGTTCAAAATGGTCCCTCCGTAGATGAAAATTATTAGTCAACTATCGTTAAATAACTTGAAATAACGTGACAAATCTACATGGTGCTCAAATCCGGGTACCCGAAATTTGTGGCTACCCAGAAATTTGGGTATTCAGGTACCCGAATATAAAAAAAAATATATTTTTAATATAAAAATATTTTATTAATTTAATATAAATATATATATTTATTAGTTTAATATAAAAATATGTATTTTTTTAAATATAAAAACATAAAAAACTAAGATTTTTATTAGTTTAATATAAATATATATATGTTAAATATAAAAAATATATTAATTTTAAATATGACCCGGGCCCGACCCGAGAAATGACGGACCGGGTACCCTACCCGGACAAAAAAAATTTCGGGTATATACCCGGTTATTTATTTTCGGGTAGTCGGGTTGGGTCGGTGGTCGAGTATTTTTAAACACCCCTAATGACAGTGCACGCTGGCATAGCAATGTCATATAGACAAAGATGTTGACTTGTCAGAATAACACATCAATCAAAAAAATAATTTTATAAAATTATACAAAATATACAAAAAATTAACCGACGTATCATTTTGTCAAGTCATTTCAAATTGTTTATAGCTAATTGATTAACAGTTTTCATCCACAAAAGGGTTTGTTTTGACCCAAAATGAAACTTTAAAGGTACAAATGCTTCAAAACAGAATAAAGATAAAAATAACTATCTAATCAAATGTTAGAGGTATTTTTTGATATTATGCCAAAACCTTTTTAGGGGTTGTAATGCATTTTTTTAAATTAGGGATCAAAATGCAATTTTACATCATATGAACTATTTTAATAACTTTAAAGGGACTAAAGTGCATTTCTCCTCCAAAATACAATTATAAAAGGATTATTATCTCATACACATGCGGTAAAAATATTTTATTTCTACAAGCGCCTTAATTTTAAGGTTTAGGTTTTTAATTTAGGTTTAAAGTTTAAGGGTTTTAGTGTAGGATTTTATAATTTATGGTTTAGGGTTAGAATTTAAGATTTAAGGTTTATGGTTAGGGTTTAAGGTTTAGGTAATATTATTAGGACTTAGGTTTTAACCTATAAACCTAAATTTTAACCCTAAACTCAAAATTCTATCAACAATCACTAAATTCAAAACTACTACATTTAATGTAACGACCCGGATTCTGGATCCAAGAGTCGAGTTGACCCGAGGCGTGGGCTTCGTTGTTTGGGCTGCGATTTTGGGCTTATAGGAGCCCTTGGGCTATCTTGTGTGTTGGGCTTGTGTGGTTGTTGGGTTGGGTTGAGAAGAGAAGAGAGGTAAAATGGTAAAAGCTTAAATTGAAGAGTGAGAAGGGAGGAGGCTTGCTTTTCTTCTGCATTGTGCAAGGAATGAGATCACCATACCTTAATTCCATCTTCCTCCCATTTGAAGCTCTCTCTCTCTCCCAAAACCCCCACTATCAAAGGTTGATTTTGAGAGTTTATGTTGAGAATCGCGTTTAGCTTGTTGAGAGAAGTTTTATCAGCCTTAAAGGATCTATATTTCAAGGTAAGTCTTGGTTGGAGTGGTGGAACCAAAGGTTGGTTGAAGAGGAAGAACGAGATTGGACCTTTGAGGGCTTCTTCATCAGTTTTAGTCGGAGGTTAGTACACCACTAACTCCTAAGCTTTGTGCATGATTTGATTGTTTATGGTTTGGTAAGCTTTGGTTGATCTTTAATGGCAAAGTAAAGATTTGATGTTGCTAAGGCTTAAAATTAGTAGAAACCCACTTAATACCTTCACAATAACTTGTAGGATCGATTTGGGACTTAACCATAGAGGTTAAAGGTGGGGTTGGTGAAATCTCGAGCTCTAAGTTTTGAAATCTAGGCTTGAGTACCGATACGGGGTGGCTGCGTACTAGTACTCCTTTGTAAATTTAGAGAAAGGTCGTGAGGGGAGTACCGGTACGCCTCCCTGTGTATCGTTACCTCTTACAAGATAAGGATTCCAGTAGTGCTTTGGCGTACCGGTACGCAAGGGGGACGTATCGGTACCCACTGTTTCATTGCCTAGAAAAGCTTAGCGTACCGGTACGCGTATGTGGGAGTACCGGTACGGGGTGGATCGGTACGGGACGATCCTAGTATTGATGATGAGTACCGATACGGTACGCAGTGTATCGGTACAGCTTGGGGTTTAATTCTTTCAAACCTAATTGGAGTATTGGTACTTATAGGGGAGTACTGATACCTATAGTAGAGTATCGATACTCATATTAGAGTATCGATACTCATTGGACAATCTGTCCAATAGTTTCGAGGTTGCGTTCAGGGGTGCTATAATTCGAGGCAAAGGGTCTTAGGGGTCCGTCAAGGTGTAAAATGAACATTAAAACTGAGAAATGGAGATTTTTAACCCCGAATGAGAGTAATAGGCTAATAACGTGATAGATATCGGGTAAATTGTGTGTGATGGAAACCCATAGAGATCATAGGTGGATCGTTGATGTTGTGTGGTAATTTAGACCCTTGCTGTGTACGGAAGGGGCGTCTATAAGGTTGAGTCTTATCAGATAATAAGATAAATTAATGAGAATGACTAATGTGTACCTTTATAACATACTAATAAATAGATAAGCTCAATAGGGCAGTTTAATAACTGATAAAAACCATATAGCTATGGTAAAGATGTTAGAGCTGTGTGTAGTGAGATCCTTGTGTCAAGGTTTAGAGCTGTGTGGTTACTAGGGTCCTTGCTGTGTGCTGATGGGACACCTAGGTAGTCGAGTTATCCCTTGTTGGGATATGGATACCCTAACTGTGTTGCAACACCTTGAAGATTCCCGAATGTTGGATCTCGATGCTTTGTGGACGCGGGCCTCATTCGAAGATGCTTAATGAGAGATCCCGAGCATGGATGTAGGATCTCGATGCTATGTGGACGCGGGCCTCATCCCTCGAGTATAGGATCTCGATGCTATGTGGACGCGAGCCTTACTCAGAGTATAAAATCCCGATGCTTTGTGGACGTGAGCCTTACTCGTAGTGTAGGATCTTGATGCTTTATGGATGCGGGTCTCACTCAAGTGTAGGATTCTGATGCTTTGTAGATGCGGACCTCACTTAATGTTGTTGGTGTTATCTGTGTGGTGTTAGGTAAATGTATGAGGTTCTAGTATGAGCTGTATGCGTAATCATACATTCATAACGCCATGTGTTTAGGTGGTTATGGTAGCGCCATTGTTATCTTGCCATGATGTCATTCATGTTGCTTTGCTTTATTTATGATTTGCATGAAGCATGGTTGAGTGGCGGTGTATCCATTGAGCTTTGTTAGCTCAGCGTTCGAAATCGTTGTTTCCGTTCGCAGGTTAGTAGGTTTGGATTGTTCTTGGAGGAGCACCATCAAAGAAGGATTACAGCGCCTCGTCTCATCATAGTACAATATTTAGGTCTTTGGGCTATGTATTCGTAGGAGCCTATTGTATTTTGTAATTCGTATTTGGATTTTCAAACGATCGAGTCAAAGTTCTATAATGTAATTTTAAAAGGAGCTCCATTGTATATGTTTTCAAATATTTATTATGTTTTATTGGGTTGTAAGTAAATGGATTTTCATAATGGATTTGCGGATTGGGCTAAACTAGGTCAAAATTTTATGGTAATGGTTTGGGCTTGAGGCCCAAATATGACATCTGGGTCGAGGGTGTTACATTTAGTGGTATCAGAGCCTATGTTTAGCCAGTTCTAGGAAAACCCCGGGGTGGTTAGGAGTTGGGAATGGGTGTCTAGCGAATACGAGCTCGTGTGTCTAAGTTGTACTCTTTTAAGACTGGAATTTGGATGGTGAGCTCTGTGTTCGCGCGTGTCGCTGGTTGTGACATTAAGATAGATTTGATTGCGGTCGTGAGTACTGTGATGTTGGCTGATTCCTTTGAGAATGATTTTGAGATCGGAGTTATCTCAGACGTTAAGCTTGGGATTATAGAATAATAGAGAAGTTGAGGGTGTGCCCTCCTCCCATCGCTTGAGAAGTAATCATAGTAGTAAGGATCGTGTTAATGGCTAATCTCTTAGAAGATGATTCTAAGGCCAAGGTGGTCGCATACATTGAGCTTTAGATGGCATAAGGAATATAAGAGTTGAAGATGTGTCCTCATTTCATCATCAAGTAATAATCGTGGCTATGTACCGTAAGCTACCTTGGAGCCTTGAGTTTATCGTGAAAACCTCCAGTGGCGAGATTCTACATGTCGGTGGACGACATTTATAAGACGAAACTAAGAGGACCTACCTCCGATCGACTAGTGGTAGAATGTTAACCGAGGGTTCCTTTATCTATAGAAAATGGTCCTTGATAGTAAGGTACCGTGTGATGGGGATGTAGCATGCCTATATGTTTTCGTCTAATGTGGAGAAATACATGATAGTTGTGAGGTCTCAAATATGATCTTAGTAGGCTGAACGCCCTGAGATCTCGAACAAGGTATGCTTGATGTGGTTGTTTATAGTAGTGGTCGGAAGAACAACGTGGGTTTTGCACGAGGTGATGCTTGAGTAAAGCTTGAGTTCACGTGGTTGACAGATACAATAGAGTTGTCTCCTAAATGAGTTGATATTATCTTGGCCATCGGTTGTTGTCCGGTCATAAGCCAGCTTGAGATGACAAGCGTAGTGTTAGAAACTTCAAGGTTTCAGGGGAACCAAACCCATGATAATGGAAACGATGAACTACCACCTTCTTAATGCGGTTCAGATCAGTTGGGTTGGCGGCGCGAGATTGACCAAGGAGAGTCATGAAGGGAGCCATATCCCTTTTATGAGAGGAACATTATTGTTACGAATCTAAGCATAGAAAAAGAGGTTGTGAAAGGATGACATGATTAATCGGATTGATAGTTAAGAAACACTCAGGGGATTCTGAGGCATATGTAGGGTAGTCCCGAAAATGATATTGGCTGTATCGTCTTTTCTTAAAGGTAGTGTATACGAATAGTGAGAGACTGTTGAGTCGGGACCCTAGCTTGAATACTCAATATGAGATGTATCCGTGGATGAGTCAAAAAAATGTACGTCAGTGAGGCTCTTATGAAAGAGAGGATAGATCAGTTCTTGTAGTCAGTTCAAGGTGACAGAGCAGTGTAGAGTATGAGTAAAATTTTCTACAGTTGAGCCGTTATGCCCATAGTTTCTTGCTGTTGAAGAACAAGAGTGTGGAGATGTAGACTCGAGCTCAAAGTAGACAGGTTGATGTATGGGACAACGAGTTCTCTTGGGATATCTTTTGAGTTGGTTGTTAGTGCGAAGGCACTCGAATGACTTCAGAGCCAACCTTGAGTCGACTTGAGAATGTTGTAGACCGTGTTATAGGGATCTAGAACATCATAAGATTCTTCTCACTCTATTGAGATTTCGTGCTTTGAGGGGATCTAGGAGAGTTGTTGCAGATCAGCTTCTGAAGGTTGGTCAAAAATCTAGATTGAGAGTTTGTAAGAAGCTTCTCGACTTCTATTATAACGAAGAGTGTTAAGGGTTCGACCCTAGTGTCTTTTCCACCAGTTCGAGAGCCTTGTGGTTAACATTACCTTGAGGTATGTTTCTTGCTTAGAGAATTTGCTACGAGTGCCAGACATCGGGTCACATGGCAAAGGGTTGCTCAGTCGTGGATGAGTATTTACCAGTTCAGTCTTTGAGGTTGACTTCTTCTGGGCATAGTCAAGGTTCTTTGATAAGTGATATTGGGACGTTGTCGAAGTATCGGGGTGGAGGTCATGTGAGATCTACAGTTAAAGTTATCGCGTGAGCTTTTGTTAGACAGCAGGTTGTTCATGCCAGAAATGATAAGCTTGTTACCGAGAATGTGTTGAATGATTCAGTCTCATTTTGGTTTTCAATTCTTGATAGCAATTTGATTTCTTGTTCTAACCTTGGCAGAGATTTTATTGAGTAGGTTCTGTGATAGTTTTCCTCGAGGTTGACATTGGCTTGGTAAATTAATAGATTGATAAGTGTTGGTAAGTAAGGGTTCTTTCATGGGTGATGTGTATGGTTTGGAGTAGCAGTCCATGTGGACTTGTTAGACTTACTCTTGGTACGGGTTGGTCACGAAGTACGAGGAGTGCCTTGGTTTTTGAGTAAGAATCTCAATGTTAGGGTTGGAATGAACCAGTGTATCGGTATTGTGCATGAAAAAAAATCATCCCTTTAGCTTATGTGTTGAACTCATGTGATGCTAGTTAAGAGGACCTTGTAGGTTGGAAGACGTTCTTAGTCCGCGTAGATAACTCAAGGGTGAGAACTTACGGTTTAGAGCGATGAACGTGCAAGTGGTTATTGAGGTGCTCTTCGAGGGTTGAGCGGGATAACCTCTTGATCATGGAGTTATACCCACGATAAATGATGTGTTCAGTTCGGTATTAAGTGTTCTTCACCTTGTGGTCTGACATCTATGAACCTCTTGTGTGGGGACTCCATGGTAGAGGAGGGGGCGCGGACGATGTCGCCAAGGGGGTTCATCGTGGGACTTGCTTATGTTGGTATAGCGAGATATAGTGGTGTTAGCTGTTGTGGGTCGATGTATAACAATAGAAGGCTCGTACTTGCTTTTCAGGGCTGATGGTCTTGTTAGTATTGAAGAGTTTAGAGATTCTCGTAAGATCATTCAAGAGGTTGGTCTCGTAAGTTGAAAGTTAAGGAGAATTAGTGTTAAAATTTGGGGTTTGGTGCGATGTTTGAACTCTAAGAGGGAGGTGAAGAGTGTTTTGGACTTACGAAGGTGTCGAGATAATCTTAAGTTTGAGAAATAGAGGGTTACTTATTTGGGTTTGAGATGGATCGTGCTCATGCATAGTGATAGTGTAAAGATGTTCTGAATGACTTCGGAATAATGTGAGTGTTCGGTTAAAGTTGTATAGAATCGGATTCTTGTGTCGTAATAAGTTGTGTTGAGAGAACCATTAGGAATCTCGAAGGTTTGCTAGAGTTTTAGTACCAATGCTCGTTAGAAATTAGTGGTTGGGGTGAACGAGAGTGTTCGGACCCTTGAGGACAGTTTCGTGGTTTGATCCCTAGTAGAGCTTGGTTGTGGTAACAATTTTCTTTTGGAACCGAAGTGGCTTGGCTAGTAGAATCGCTTGATCGTGGACTCGCTTCTGCTTATGTCATGGTGGGTTCAAGTAAATGAGGTGTTAAGTTCTGTATTAGTTAACCAAGTTGTGAAAGAAGGTTGTATTTTCATGTCAGATGGATGTTAGAACAAGATTGATAAGGTTTGATATTCCTGAATACGTGAGTTATGGTGATTATATATGAGGAAGTGCTCTATGGTATACCTTGAAGAAGTGTCACGTTATGGACGCAAATGGGGGTGGAATTCAAGACTTCAGAAATGCGAGTGTTGGTAGAGAGGTTCGTCCACCGAGTTGTGACTCATCCGAAGTGAGTTTAGAGTACTGAAGTTTGATAATGCTGATAAGATTATTGTTGGTTGATTCGTCTTCAGGTTTAATATGAGTGTTGTTCTAGACGTTGAGAATGGCTTGTTGAGGAGGCTTGTAGAAAGTGGAGAGTTTGTGTCGAGAGTTTTGATTATGAAGGTTTTTGGCGAACCTAAGAGCCACATAGACAATTGTCAGTGAGAGGTTGGTTGGAGCACTGTCAGTTGCTCTCTTTTTATTGTCTAAATTTTGAGGATGAAATTTTCTTTTAGGAGGGGAGAGTTGTAACGACCTGGATTTTGGATCCAAGAGTTGAGTTGACCCGACGCATGGGCTTCGTTATTTGGGATGCGATTTTGGGCTTATAGGAGCCCTTGGGCTATCTTGTGTGTTAGGCTTGTGTGGTTGTTGGGTTGGGTTGGGTTGAGATGAGAAGAGAAGAGAAGAGGGGTAAAATGGTAAAAGCTTAAATTGAATAGTGAGAATGGGGAGGCTTGCTTTTCTTCTGTATTGTGCAGGGAATGAGATCATCATGCCTTAATTCCATCTTCCCCCCATTTCAAACTCTCTCTCCCAAAAACCCCACTATCAAAGGTTGATTTTTGAGAGTTTGTGTTGAGAATCACGTTTAGCTTGTTGAGAGAAGTTTTATCAGCCTTAGAGGATCTATATTTCAAGGTAAGTCTTGGTTGGAGTGGTGGAACCAAAGGTTTGTTGAAGGTTCGAAGAGGAAGAATGGGATTGGACCTTTGAGGGCTTCTTCATCAGTTTTAGTCGGAGGTTAGTACACCACTAACTCCTTTGAATTCCTGCAACTCTTAAAATTAGGCTTTGTGCATGATTTGATTGGTTCTGGTTTGGTAAGCTTTGGTTGATCTTTAATGGTAAAGTAAAGATTTGATGTTTCTAAGGCTTAAAATTAGTAGAAACCCACTTAATACCTTCACAATAACTTGTAGGATCAATTTGGGACTTAACCATAAAGGTTAAGGGTGGGATTGGTGAAATCCCGAGCTCTAAGTTTTAAAATATGGGCTCGAGTACCGGTACGGGGTAGCTGCGTACCGGTACTCCTTTGTAAATTTAGAGAAGGGTCGTGAGGGGAGTACCGATATGTCTCCCTGTGTATCGGTACCCTTTGCAAGATAAGAATTCCAGTAGCGTTTTGGAGTACTGGTACGTAAGGGGGCATATCAGTACTGGTACGGCTTGGGGTTTAATTCTTTCGAACCTAATTGGAGTATCGGTACTCATGTAGGAGTATCGATACCTATAGTGGAGTACCGATACTCACCTTGGAGTATCGATACTCGCTAGGCAATCTGCCCAATAATTTCGAGGTTGCATTCGGGGGTGCTATAATTCGAGGCAAAGGGCCCTAGCGGTCCGTCAAGGTGTGAAATGAACATTAAAACTGAGAAATGGAGATTTTTAACCCTGAATGAGAATAATAGGCTAATAACGTGATAAATATCGGGTAAATTGTGTGTGATGGAAACCCATAGAGATCCTAGGTGGATCGTTGATGCTGTGTGGTAATTTAGGCCCTTGCTGTGTGCGGAAGGGGCACCTATAAGATTGAGTCTTATCGTATAATAAGATAAATTAATAGAATGACTAATGTGTACCTTAATAACATACTAATAAATAGATAAGCTCAATGGGGCTGTTTAATAACTAATAAAAACCATAAGGCTATGGTGTGCGGTGAGACCCTTGTGTCGAGGTTTAGAGCTGTGTGGTTACTAGGGTCCTTGTTGTGTGCTAATGGGACACCTAGGTAGTCGAGTCATCCCTTGTTGGGATATGGATACCCTAAGTTTGTTGCAACACCTTAAAGATTCCCGAATGTTGGATCTTGATGCTTTGTGGACGCGGGCCTTATCCCTCGAGTATAGAATCCCGATGCTATGTGGACCCGGGCCTTGCTCAGAGTATAGGATCCCGATGCTTTGTGGACGCGGGCCTTACTCGTAGTGTATGATTCCGATGCTTTGTGGACGCGGGCCTCACTCAAGTGTAGGATTCCGATGCTTTGTGGACACGGACCTCACTTAATGTTGTTTGTGTTATCTGTGTGGTGCTAGGTAAATGTATGAGATTCTAGTATGAGCTGTGTGCGTAATCATACATTCATAATATCATGTGTTTAGGCGGTTATGGTAGCATCGTTGTTATCTTGCCATGATGCCATTCATGTTACTTTGCTTTATTTATGATTTGTATGAAACATGGTTGAGTGGCGGTGTATCCACTGAGCTTTGTTAGCTCAGCGTTCGGAATCGTTGTTTCCGTTCGCATGTTTGGATTGTTCTTGGAGGAGCACCATCAAAGAATGATTCCAACGCATCCTCTCATCAGAGTACATTATTTAGGTCCTTGGGCTATGTATTCATAGGAGCCTATTGTATTTTGTAATTCGTATTTAGATTTTCAAACGATCGAGTCAAAAGTCTATAATGTAATTTTAAAATGAGCTCTATTATATATGTTTTCAAATATTTATTATGTTTTATTGGGTCGTAAGTAAATAGATTTTCATAATGAATTTGCAGATTGGGCTAAACTAGGTCAAAATTTTATGGTAATGGTTTGGGCTTAAAGCCCAAATGTGACATTTATATCGAGAGTGTTACATTTAAACCCCTAAATTCCTAAACGGAGTCGTGTAAATAAAATTTCTACAAACGCTTGTGCATGGAATAATTACTCATTACAAAATAGTACAACAAATCTTATTTACACTGTTATTGACATTAAATGAATTACAGCCAAAATCCAAAATTACAAGCATAAATGATCAATTACACATTGCAAAGGTAAATGTAAATAAAAAATCAATGGAGATTAGCATTGTATAAACTAAGGGTCAAACTTGGTTTTGGTCCCTCTACTACGCTCAAACTTGAAATTTAATCCCTGTACTTCAATTTGGCATAAATCCCATATTTCAGCATAGTAGAGGGACGAAAACAGCAATTCAACCTAAATAAATAAATTAGTGAGTGCTTTTGTTAGCTGATTGTTGGTAAGGATCAACCCAACATTTATCCTCCTCTGCAGCATTTTCCCATCTTTTTCGGAACATTTGCATTTCGATGAAGGACTGTTTTCTTACCTGCAGACATTAGCATGATATAGTTTACACCAAAACAGTTGCACATGCATTCGTATACGTATATGTATACATACGTTCGTACGTACTTACAACCATACATACATGTATACAGTGAAGTATAAGAGAAAATAAATAGACTTATTAACATGTAAAGCTATGTCCAAGTGGCATTACTTCAGGTCTATTGTCGACTTTATGGGATTCCGACGGTGCCTGCAATTTCGAAGATGAATGGTTTTACATATCGTTAAAAGGCTTTTATGTTAGGCAAATTCGGGTTCAGTATACAAACCGGTGATTCCGATTTAGTTAAGCACTCCTTCCGAGTAATATTAAGTTCCGTGGAATTTAACTGCATCGCCAAGAAGATAATAGACGAACAGAGATTAGCAGTGAAATTCGGCATGCATATGTCGGGTAATATTGTCTAGACCTACAATGAGATCCTTCCATTTAAATGGTTCCGATGAATACTTGCCTCGTTTTCATCAGTAACGCCGAGGGTAGGAAGACCAAAATGAACTACGTACTGAGCATCAACGACACCGACATTTTTCATATGATCGCCCTGAATGAGGGTCAAATATCAGTGGAATGCCGATGAGAATCGGACGAGGATGTTATTTGGTTTGGAAATTTTACCTGTGCACAATAACCGAGCTGCATATCGAGACCCCAAGCACGGATCAAATCATTCTGTAGGGCAACAGAAGATTAGCAAACGGTTCTCGTAAAGGTAGATGCAATCGAGATTATAAAGTTAGATAAAGCAACAATCTGCTTCCATTTGAATTTTAAAAACGAAATTTCCCGAAGTAAGCGTGCATGCAATTTGTTTATGCGGATATGGCCTGAGTGATTATGAAAGTACTTCGTACCTGGATCATATACCATACGCAGCGCCAGGCAGCTCTCGAGAATACGGGTGCCATCATTTCCACCCAACTGCAAAGCATAACGAATTAACCGCTTAAGATTAACAGCAAAATATTCTGTCTGCTCATAGCTTACATGTCCTTTTTTCAAATAACCGATGCAATAAGTTGTCGCAATAACCATTAAGTTAGTACTAGTTTACCCTATGCACGGAGGAGCAGTGCTGCGATTGTCACACCTTCCACTACCTTTAAACTTGAATATCCTCCTGTTCGAACATGGATTGTAAGTGTTGTAACGAGCAAGATTAAAAGATCATCATATGTCATAAAAAAGTTTTAGCTTTTACTTTCCCACTAACCTGTGCACTCTTGAATTCCTTTTGCGTGCGGTGATCTGATGATGAACCTCCGATTTAGCGCGATCGAGTGTTGGTTGTGATATCTCAAGTCCCTCGTCTTCAACAATAGACAAATATCTACACAAGGTTTTTAATACGATTTAAGCACCATATTTAAGTTTCACCTTAGACCTTGTGAAGAAAAAAGGAGTACGGACTCAAAATTTTATGTTTGAAACGAATCAACAGTATATGTGTGTGCATGATTGTGTATTCAGACATCGTTATGACGTAAATGTAGAGTATATGTACTGCATTGGATCGAAGTTATCTACTCCCAGGTCCTCATCCCATAGGAATATATACTTGTATTGAGCGACTATGTCTGGATGCAAGAAACGTTTGGCAAACCACCTACAAGGAAATACCATAGCAGCCGATTAGCATTAATAAGAAACATTTGGCAAAGATAAACATCTCGGTAAAAACAACGTTATCATTTTGTTTGATTCACTGCAGACACATGTATGGCCCGGTCACTCCATTCGAAATCTCTCCATTCATCCACTATACCATCATAGTGGAACAGCATCACAACGAAATCTCTTGCGGGAAACTGCACAGGAATGTTCGTTAATAAGCTTAAATATAATGATATTTGCGAGCTTAAAGAAAAGGCATTGGAGAACTCCAGGCACCTTTTTAACAATTTGATCCACAATTTCCTTTTGCTTAATTCCGACAGCAGTGGCTAACAAGTTTGAAGATGGCTCGGGATTGGCCTGAAATTGCAGTATAATGCACAAAAGACAACCAAATAAGATCAACCGGTACCGCAGTGTCTAATTCTAGAATTTTTTTCTACAGCGAAGTATTTCAGCAGTACGTTTTTTTACACTGTCGTGCCATAATGGTTGCATTTGTAAGTTCGATGTTTTGACCACAATGCCTTGAGGTAACGCCTCACTCCCTGGAGGCTTGCATTGAATCTACAAGGCAAACAAAATTATTTCGAGAGATCATGAATCGGAGAACATTTCAAAAGATTCTACGAGCTCTCCCAACTTGATAATCTCTGTATACATGGATTTACAGGTAGATAATCTTTGACGGAAAAAGGCCTCAGCTACGGTGTTCGAACAAAAGACATCCATGAAAAACAAAAAAACCAAACTTACAACAAGAAATTAGAACAGAAGAAATACATACATCTTTGTATTCCTTATCGATAAACGCACCACTAATGAAGTAAGCACCGCAAATCAACGACGCTACGATAAAGAGACTGCAGAGCCATGACCTATTATTCTTTGGTTCCGAAACTACATAAGCCTGCAAGGTAATGGAACATTAAAGCAGAAGAATTTAGAATCGCGTTTCATGATACACTTCAAATTTTGCGGACGAGAATCAGAAAGACGGTAGCTTCCGAGTTTTATTATACATTCCAAAGTGTATATGCATCAACTAAATTTGTCTAAGAAATCATAGATAGATCACCATTGTTCGAAACATGAAAAACATAAAAGAAGGGACATGGGACAGCAACTGAAAATCAGGCAAGTTGAAAAGGTGGAACCATTCAAACATCATTGCTGCAAAACAAAACAATGCAATCCAAAACTGGCAAAGTCAAAGTATATATATATATATATACACACACACACACCAAGTTCAATGCCCTTTATTTCCCAATTTCCCCTCTGTTGATTACTAAGTTCAGGGAATATTTCATACCAAACTAACTAGAACTCAATCAAGAACCAAATACGCTTCTTTCATTTACAAAACAAAAGCTACATAACCACTCAACATGCTATGAATCATAGTATTAAATTGTGGTCGCAATGCGCCACATTGCAACAGTTTTCAAGGTCACCGCGACACAGCAACCTCAATTTAGAAATATAGTCATTTTTGGGAGAAAACCAATGTCCGCAACATCCGAAACCGCGACCCTGCAACCGCAATTTAGTACTATGCTGTGAATTCTACTAGCTCTTTCTTCCCATAACAAACACCAACCAGGAACTAACAATTGCTTAATAGCAATGAACCATTAAGTTATAATCTCTTAAACTATAATCACAAGCAAAGCCAAATATACATATACATATACATATATCAAAATTACTGCCATTTTTCAAAAAACAGAAAACCGTGTGATAGAAAAAGAAGAAACTTTTGCAAACCCATAAATGAACAAAACAGAGAGTTTTGAAGAGAACTTACACAATTGAAAGGCTTCATCTTTGCATGAAAAATCCAAAACCCAGGTAGATAGAGAGATATCCAAACGAAAAAAAGTTTGCTTTTTTGCTATAATTTACATTCCTAGAAAGTCTACAGAAGAAAGCATGGAATTAAAAAGGGAGAATCTTTGGTAAAAAGAAGAAGTCTAAAGCAGTCAACTTCCGCAATGCAAGGAAACGATGGCGTAGGGACAAAGCAAAAGTCGAATATCCCCTGAAGTTTTGATACAAGTAGAAGAACAGAGAGGGAGAGAAGCATTTAAAAGCTGGGTTTTTTTTTTCCTGCGAATTTTTATTTGTTTTTAATTAATATGTGTATAGAGACACGCGCCACTTCCCACGGGGTTTGCTATGAAGAACGTGCAATGAAGTAAGAAGTCGCTATATTATCTGGTCGCCACCTTTCAATGTTCTTCTTTTGACTTCTTTGAGGATGTCGCAACCCAGTTGGATTTGTCTTAAAATAGTATTTTTATAAATAGGATAGTATTTATAATAAGTGCAATTACTAGACAATTATAATTAGGAGGATATGTATTATAATTATTATCATTAGCAAGACGAAGTTAAGATTAAATATATAAAAAATATTAAAATTTAAAAGTATAAAGGTTTATTAAGTATTTAAACTAATAATTAGGGGACAATTCAGTCAAAAAAATTGGGAGGCGAAATCTATTTTATCTAATATTTAAATTTTATAGAGACATAAATTGTTATTAGACTAAATTTTTTGAAAGTGTCAGTAAAATTTAAAGGCTTAAATGAAAAATAAGTCTAAATTATACCTATTTTGAACTTTAGGTGCCTAAAGTATTTTTTGTTAAAAATAGGTGCTTAAAGTTTACACCGTTACAGTTTTAGGTGCTGGTAAATAACTACTGTTAAAAAAATTAGTTAACCAATCAATGCTTAACGTGTGGCAATAATTTAAATTTCTTTTAATTTTTGAAGGAAAAAAAACCAATTTTTTAAATATTTTAAAAAATCTCGAAATTCTCAAATTTTTACAAACACTCCTTAAATTCCTAAAATTTTTCTCAATACGATGTCGTCGAAAACGACAAACAACGTGTCAGCCGAACATCGATTTTACGTTCGGCGTTCGAAATTCGACTGGTATTTCGTTCGTCGTTTTCGATGACACTGTGTTGGAAAAAATGATCGGTTAAGTTCGGCGGCCAAAAGGGTGTGCTCAGGAGCAACGATAGGCAGAGGAAGCAGCGGTGATTTAGGGGTTCAGGTTTGAAAAAATTTAGGAATTTGGGAATTATTTTGTAAAAATGAAAGAATTTCAGGATTTTCTAAAAATTTAAAACTTTTGTGTAAAAAATTGTTTTTAATTTTTAATTTTAAAAAAAATAAAATAAACATGTCACGTGTCGTGTTTTGATTGGTTAACGAATTTATTTAAACGGTAGTTAATTACTAGGCACCTAAAATTGTAACGGTGTAAACTTTAGGCATTTATTTTTAACAAAAATACTTTAGGCACTTAAGGTTCAAAAGAAGTATAGTTTGGACACTTATTTTTCACTTTAGCTAAATTTAAAAGATTTAATTAAAAATATTTAAAAATTTTAAATTTTAATATAAATTTTTAAAAATCTGATATGCCAGGTTAAATTTTTTAAAAATATTAAGGGACTTAATACGAAAACTTTAAATTTTTGTGACAAAGGCCCATTTACCCTTCTTATCATTGGAATTAATTATTGTAAAATATAATTCAATTAATAACAGAAAATGTATTTTAATCTAATAAAGAATATAAATTTAGACCGAGAATATTATTTATTTATTTTTTTCTATATTTTTATTTGTATCTAAGTAGAAATAGAGCTATGAAAGCTATGAAAGAGTTGTGTCCTCAATTTTTTTTTATATAATAGCAATTTTAGTATTTATTAATTTGAATACTGGTCAAATTAAATTTTATTCTTTTAAAATTGTAGATTAAATACCTATTAAGTCTATGTTGATGTTGAAATTAAATAATTGTATCCTTCTTATTGTCTAATTTCAACTTTTGTATGTCAATTGGTATGTAATTATTGACTAATTAATTCAGATCGAGTATTGTAGAGACTCACTATGGAATGACTCTTATAATTCAATTTATTTTATTCACAATATCAAATTTAAACTTTTGATTTTATTGAGTATTAATGTTTAATCTTAACTTTGTCTTTATATCTAAATTAATAATAATATTTGTTAATATTAAAATAAAAATGAGTCTAAAACAAGTTATGAAGCATTAAAACACTTGGAAGTTAAAGGATCTCCACAACAGATGACGCTATTGCTGTGATTGTGACTGAACATGGTAATTCATTTTTACTTTCTGTTGGAATTCTGCCGAAAAGCATTGATGAGAAGGAGTGCGTCTTCTGGTCTCTGACCACTCTTGTAAACTTTGAAGTGTAACTCGCAATGGCTTGTGCTCGACTCGCTCCATTGTTTAAGCACTCTCATTGAGTAAGGGCCCTTAGTGTTACCATGTAGACTAAAGCAATACCATATGGGGCAATCATGATCTGCTAATGTTTGGTGGCTCATTTCAGTAGCCGCACCGTCTATTTCATCATCGCTTAAATCAATCACCTCGACCTGGTGGTTTTCCACTTTTACATGCACACCGACGTCGACAGGCCGAGTTAGCTTTCCCCCAGCACTAGCAGCATCACCGTGTTTACTTTGATTCAACTGATGAGAAGTTTTAGTTTGGCTGTCTGCAGATTCTTCTCGGGGAAGTAACGGAGGAGCAGATGTCCTTGCATCGTTTATTTCATTATCGCTTACATGCACACCGACGTAGGCCGATTTAGCTTTCCCCCAGCACTAGCAGTATCACCGTGTTTACTTTGCTTCATTTGATGAGAAGTTTTAGTTTCGCTGTTTGCAGATTCTTGTCGAGGAAGTAACGGAGGAACAGATGTCCTTGCATGAGCATCTTGTACTTCATCATCACTTAACTCAACCACCTCAAATTTGTGATTTTCCAACTTTAAATGCTCACCGATGTCGACAGGCCGAGGTAGCGTTTCCCCAGCACCAGCAGCATCACCACTTTTATGTTGCTTTTCCAGACAAACACTTCCGGTTTGGCTGTCTGCAGATTCTACTTGTGATCCCTGTAACTGAGGAACATATGTCACGGTACAGCTTCGGTTTACTTCTTGAGAATTTTGATCCCTCGTCGTGTCACCATCTTCGACTCTCGTAAAAATAGATGCCTTCTTCACGTCTTGCTGCTTTCCTTCTGGAACACCAAATACATATCATTAGCGTATGCTCAATGATTACAGCTTTCCATTGGGTAAAAATCAATCGTCTCGGGTCTTTCCTATCTATTTCACCTTTACTTGTTCCATAAGCAAACCCAAATCATAAGCATATCATACCTGCAGCATCCATTCCATCGTTCCGGAAACTAGAGACTACATTGTTCTCCGAAATGCATTTTTGAATTCTAGAAATAGAACTTGGGGCTGATTCCGACAAGGCTTTATGCTCTTCTCTATATTCGGTCAATGAGTCCTTCAAGGCAGGTTCAGGCTCTGCAGCCTCCGCAACAACTTCCGGAATCTCATGAAGTAGGCGTGATTGTTCCGAAGGTGTCTGAAGTAGTTGCAGTTTAAACATGTACTCCGAAAGCGTATAAAAAGATTAAGGTTCACTTTGTCTTCTTCTCAAGATGTGTATACTACTTTCTATACATCAACATTGTTACCTACAGAAATAGTGATTAATTATCAACAGTTTTCTATATATCAAAGGATATTCTCTCCTCCATCCTTTCTCATTTGCCCGGTCGATTTGGCTTCGCAACAAAACCAACTCGTTCTTAATCCACTGTCATGTTATTCGGGGACAATACAGCAAAATTAGAGTGAAAATTAAACTAAAAAGAGACCAGAGACAAGAACAGTAAGCAGAGGAGTGATTAGATGTCCCATTATGCATTCCGAGATATATAAATTAAATTTCAAAAGGGTCCGAATTCTTATATATCGAATTCAGAATACATACATGTTTTGTTATATCCTCATGCAGGCTTCTGGCTTTCTGCTCAAGCTGCAGCTGTTCAACAACGCATTCGAGTTAATATTGTCAATAATTCATTTTTCCATTCATGGTATGTGGCTCTTTTTTCCTATTTGTTCTTCTAGAAGTATTTGTGTCTAACACTCGTGTCTGACACATGAATATAGGAATACTACCTCCAAGGATCCTTCAAATATACCGAGTCCAAGTAACATAGATGTATACCATATAGTACATAAAGAAATGTAAAGAAAATATACTTGCGTTAAAGCACATTTCCAAGAGGTGATCTGTAAACCAGCTGCACGTTCCTGAAATAACTTAATTAAGAACTTACAACAGTTGGCCTTTCAAGCATGCGAGTTCCCATCGGCCGATTTAAATCCTCAATTTCTTCCTGTAAACAGGATAGACAGTTAAGTCTATTTGGCAATATGTAATGGTGCGAGATGGGAGACGCAATGACAAAAATTACCTCGGTAAAGTTGTCATCTGATAGCTCGCAAATACGAATTTCTTTTAGCCTGTTAGAAACTTGCAAGAGAATCGTAGACGGCGTCTCTTTCTTCATTGAAGTTTCATTTATACCTACGAAGAAGTAATATGAAGCAGAAGCCATATCAATTAAGTTCGAAAAAATTCAAGGTATAAATACATGATAATCACATCCCGCCTTAAGAACATCAACCGTTGAAGCACTGAAGTTAAACCGTATCATTTAAAAGGACATAGTTAAGACATAATGGCATCAAATTAGACAAGCAACTAGCATAAGTTGTATGCATAAGTATTTGTTATTAACAATTACCTTTAACTTGCACTAGCATGTGAGAATTCTTCTGAAAGTAGTCATTAGGGCCTGATTTTACTCTAACGAAACTTCCAACGATTTTATCGTTAAATGTATCGAGTTTTTTTGCTAGCTCCAGGACCAAACTCCTCTTCAGATAGACAAGTTTTATGTTCCTAGAAACTATTGCTGCCAAATGGCCGTGCCACGGACTTGTACCAATTTCCTTTTCCTCAAACTTCCGATTGGGGCTCGACTTTCGCTGCCTTTTACATGGCACAGAGACATCTTCATCGTCCTCCAAACTAAATCCGACTGAATCTTCTGATTTCTCCAAGTTCTCGGACAAGTGAAGTGTCAGTAGCTTATAGATACCGTTTTTGTTTACTGATTTCCTTCCCAAAAGAGACTGCAACCTTTCATCACAAATAACTTTGTTCTTTTTTTTCCGGGTGAAACAGCTTGTGCTCGTTGCAGTATTTCGTGACTACGGTCACAACATCATACTGAGACAACTCTTGTGTCACATCTTTACCGATGGACGTCAGGAACTCAACAAGTAGTTTCGATGCCCATCCAACGTATTCCATTCTCTTCGGCTTTCCCTTTCTTTTAGTAGGAGAGGGCTTTCCTCTTGTTCTTTTTCTACCTTGCACTCGATCGTCTCTCCAATCGTCACTCTCGAATATACTATCATCTTCAAAGTCACTGATGTCTTCTTCTCTACAATTGTAGTTTGCTTGAATATCATAATTTTCCCATTCTTCAACAAAGGATCCGAAGAATGCAATTGTTGTGAAGTCAATCCTTTATTTTTTTTTCACCAACTCCCAATAGCATTTGAAAAGGTACTCGTGTGTTGCTCGATCATCGAAGTCTACCTTCACCTACAAATCAACTAGAACATAGTAAAAGAAATCTAGCAAAAATATAGTCGCATTATGAAGTACGAACACGTGCCGATAAGTACCGCATCCGTTCCTTCGAAATTGAATAAGTACGAAGAAACTCGTACCCCATTGGAGCTGACATCCTTCTTGTCTTCAATAAGGAGTGCAAGCTCTAAACACGTACTGCATAAACCCTTTGTCCCTTTGAAGACTGCGAATTCGGTTTCACCAAGACAGCGCCCACATACGGCAGATGGACAACAATAGCAATGAAATTTTGCCCGTTTACGACAAATGATGCAAATGTGCCAACCTGAAACATAGATGCATGTTAGCTAGTATACGATATAACATAGATGCCGGTTTAAGTTCCCGATTGTCCTAAGAAAGTACAGAAATTTTTGTCGAATGGTGGACAATATAACATGTTATCTCCAATATGCAGGGATACATACAAATCTAACATTGTGAACCATGTAAGAATACAACATTCAATCATCATATCAAGGTAAGTTACATAACCTGTAAAATTTAATATAAGAGGAAGAAGATTCCTACACACCATTACAAAAATGTGGTACAACTTCGACACTTGGTCCGATTCGAACGATTTGGCATTTGCATTCACAACAAAAGCAGAAAGGTGCAAACAGAACAAAGATCAACTAATGTTTGGCTATCACCGGTAAACAAGGAATTTATTACATACCACAGCACCACCGATAGTCGGTTTTCAGCAGAGAATCATCCTTTCCAACACATTTAGGATGAAAACATTTGAGACAATTCCTGTAACAACCAATTGGCAACAATCAGTGTTTTCAATGAACTGTGGCCACCATACATTTCATTATACTGAAATTTCCTATAAAAAAGTATTTTAAACAGATTAAGTGAGTGTTTAGCATTGTTTTACGGCAGTCAAGAAACACTTTCCGACATCAAAAGCAATGCTAAACAAAAGACTTTTATCATCAAAACCCTTCAAAAAGCAATGTTAGAAGTTAGAACCACACTTTTCAACCGCGATAGCAATGTTACCTTAAGATTGCTGTAATTAAATAATATTTAGCTAATAAAAAGCATTACTGTTGATAATATTCAATCACGGTGGCAACTTGTCTACCTGTTGTCCATGTTACATACATACATAAGCCCTGTTTGGTCTAGGACATACATACGTACATAAGCTCTGCTTGATCTACGGCATACATACATGCACACATACACACACACATACATACATACCAATGGCGGATGCAAATGGCCTAGGAGGAGAGGATTTGCACCCTGATTTTGGGGGATTTAATTTAGTGTTAAAATTTTCTTTAAAAAATTAAGTTAGTGTGTTTATTGAAAAGAAATGAAAATCTGCATACCCATTTAAAAAATATATTTTAGAGCTCATTCTTTAATTTCTGGATCCGTACATACACACCTACATAAGCCCTGCTTGGTCTAGGGCATACATACATGCATACATACGCACACCCACATAAGCCCTGCTTGGTCTAGGGAAGTGTGAGGAAACAGCAATGGTCCTACCTACTACCAGTACCAGTTCCCCAACCCTCCTTTATAAATGAATAAACAATGACCCATTGGTGTTTGTTTTGTTTCTTTGTGCAGATAAACTTATAATTTTTTGGGTAAAAGGGTTGAGAACAACTCACTTATAGTCACAAATCCTGAGGAAGCCACCATCTTTGCAAACAAAGCTGTAATCTTCAGCCTTACCTTCCTTCTTTCTCGCATTTTTCTTTGTCATTTTCCTTCAAAATTTTCCAGGAAAAAAATTCAAGTCTAAAACACTCTTAAAATCCAGAAAAAAAAAAGTTGGAAACTTTCAAGTCTTAAAGCCAAAAATCAATCATTTTGCGAGTGATCAGCTCAAAGATGAACATATACCTTAGAATCTCAAAACTGGAGGATTCTGGTTTGGTGTTTACTGAAGGGAAAGCAAAAAGGCGTTACTCCAAAAAGTATTTGAGACCAAAGAAAAAATTGAAAATCCCATATTAATATTACTTATTTTTGCTACATTTTAATGTGTTGAACAGACTGTATAATTACTATTTACTATATACTCTCTCTATATGTATATGGATTTATATATATGAAAATGAATTACATGCTTGATTTTGTGAATTTTATTTACAAATTTGTCAGTTACAAATAAGAAAACACCATTGGTTTATGTTTTCTGCTCACTCTCACTGTCACTGTCACATGGGATACTTTATAATATATATATTTAAAGAAATATATGTTATAATGGAAAAATATTCTATGCATGATAAACACGTAAAAAAAAGTTTTTCAAAACGATTTTAATTTAGAATTTTGAGAGTTAATTGAAGTATAGAGTTTATGAGTTTATTTTTAAAGGTTAGAATTTAGAGTTTAAAAGTTAGTGATTTAAATTTTAATTTTTAAAATAAAATTAGTCATGTTTATGGAAAAAAATTCCAATGCATGTTTCCAGTTTAAGTAAAAGTGACTAATTATTTAAAAAGCAGCATTAGAATTTAGAATTCCATTTGGTTAATAGTTCCATTCGAATAAATTAATTAAACCCATTAATACAATGAATTGTTTTTTATTTGTATTTAATTTATTAGTAGAATAAGTGAATCGGATATTAAAAAAATCTATACTAGACGATTCTCCAAACTCAATTTAAAATCTGAACCTTATTAAAATGACATAATATTTCATCTCATTCGGTCAACCGATAATTGATATAAATATTTAAATTTTTTGTTAATATAATTTTTTTATTTTTAACTTAAACGACTTAATCGCCTACCCTGCAAAAACTAAGTTGCAAACTCAGTTTAGATGATAAATTCGTGACAATTACCTGCTCCAAATATGTTGAGATATTTGATTTTGATATAACTTAAATGAAAAATATTTTTGAATTTAAACAAATTTGTCAAATATTTCAAAAGTATATTAACTTGAAAAATATGTTTGAAATGTTTTCAAAGAGTTTTTGACTTGTTTAAATGCTTTCAAAATTACCCAAAGTCAAAAACATGCTTTGTGTATCGATGCAGTCTTTAGTGTACCGATACCCAGAAGAGCTCGTACTGGTAAGGATAAGCTATGTACCGATACACCCTTTTGTCCTCAACGGTCAGTTTTTCCAATAGCTAAATTGGGTACCGATACGACTTCAGCAGTACCGATATGCAAGGTTTCGTATCGATATGCATGTATTTGTACCAATACTCAGTGTAAAACTGCATAACGGATTTTTTCTGTTTAAAGTAGGTGTACCGATACCCAAAGCCCGTGTATCGATTCCGACTTGCCCAGACTGTATTTATTGTTGAAAATTAAGTCCTCAACGGCTTCAAACCACCCCTAGTAGCTCATTTCGCACTTTAAAAGAAGACTTGGGACACTTGAAGATGGTTAGAGAACATATCCAAGCTTCATGATCAAGAGAAATTAGCTTTCAAGTTTTATTTTCTCATTTCTCTTGTATACAGTGTATGGAGAGTGTTTTAATTGTTTTATTCTTTACACTCTTGTGAGCTTCAATCTTGTAAATACCCACCTTGTGAGGTTTTATTGTTTTACACAAATTTACCTTGTAAAAAGGAAAGGTTTTAGTTTAGCCTAAGGAAAAATTAGAGTGGTGTGCTAAGGTAGTGAATGTAGACTCGGTTAAGTAGTCGAACCACTCTAAAATTATCGTGCAATATTGTCCATTATTTTCGATTTTAGCCAATTCATTCGAGAAGCAAATTCAACCCTCTTGACGAATTCAATTGATCGTTCGAGCTCTCAACAATTGGTATCAGGGCCTTATCTCCATCAAAGGACTAATATTCGAGAGTAAAGATCGATTGCTCAAAGTTTACCGATTTAAGATTTCAAATGAAAAACGGTTCTACAATGATTTCATTCGAAAAGGTCGCTCTATCACGTGTCCTCCTCTCATCAAAGGAGAAGGTTACTTCCAATGGAGCAACATCATGAAGTATTTCATTCGAGGCTTCGGCTTCAACATTTGGATGATTATCGAAGATGGACATTTGGAAGCTCCTAAAAAGAATAAGAGAAAAGAGTGTTAAAGACACAAAGAATGACCAACTCAATGCAAAGGTTATGCACATTTTTCTTTGTGCCCTCAATGAAGAGATTTCCAAGAAGGCCCCATCTAAAAGTGCCAAAAAAATTTGGGAGAAGTTTGAGAAATTCTATAAGAAAGAAAAGAAGAAAGATAAAGTTCCATCAAGTGCAAGCATCCTCTCATCAAAGGTGGATGGTGCTATTGCTCTCGATGAGCTCAAGGTATCTGATAACTCAAATGAATTAAATTTATATTCTTTTAATGAGTTACAAGATACATTTGATGAATTATTTTTGAAATTTGAGACCATAAATTCCAAATTTAAGAAAATGATTTCAAAACTTAAATTTGAAAATCAATTTCTTTTGAAAACAAAATTGGATTTTGAAAATCAAAATGAGATTTTGAAGATCAAAATGAGATTTTGAAGATCAAAATGAGATTTTGAAGAATGATTTAGAGTTTTCAAAAATGAGCAATAGAGTTTTGGAAAAAGAAAATTTTGTTTTAAAGGTTAAGCTTAAAGCCTTAACAAAAGAAAATAAAATTATTTCAAATAATTCATCTCATCTCATAATGATAAAATGCTCACATTGTCGTTATCATGGTCATTCTATGCATACTTGTCCTATAAAGAAAAAAAACTTATAGGATTAGACAAGTATAAGTTCCTAAGGGAACTAGGGACATTGAACTAATGTCAAAGGATCCAAAGCAATTTGGATACCAAAAATTAAGTAAATGTCTCTTGTAGGTTTGTTGGAGCAATGGCAAGAAAAGCAAAAATATGGAAATACTCTAGTCACACAAGTGAAGAAGATGGATAACCTCTAATCTTAATGCATTTGATTATAAATCATTTGGTTGTCTATTTTGACTATAAATGTCCATACATCATTGCTTATTTATATTTATATTTATAAGTGCATGACATTTTATGATGCTTTATGCATATGAGCCACATTGTTTCATTCATATGTTTGCATAAAGTTTTTAAAAGTCTTGGATAAATTGAATTTCATGTGATTTTAAATTGATTTGATTTAATGGTGATATTAAGTGTCTAAATTTGAACAAATTTTTAAATGGAACGCTTTCATTAAGAGGGAGCTTTTTATTTTAAAAAGATTTATCTTATTCTTCATTGTTATTTTTACACCAACAATTGATATTTTCTATCAATTGATACTCAATTTCTAACTATTGATATCAACCTTTGAACAATTAGTGTTTTGAACTTTAATGTGACTTCGAACTTAGTTTTGAAATTATTTTTGATAAAACAAAAAGGGGAGAGAAGAGTTTGAAAAATTAAATTTCAAAAGGGGGGAGCTTTAATATTTTCTCAAAAATATTTTCTTTTTCTAAAATTAGTTTTCTAAGGGGAGAAATTTCAAAAATAATTTTTTCCAGTGGTTTCGTTATACCAAAAATGGAAGATTGTTGAGATATTTGATTTTGATATAACTTAAATGAAAATTATTTTTAGACTTAAAAAAATTTGCAAAAATATTTCAAAAGTCCATTAACTTAAAAAATATATTTGAAAGGTTTTCAAAGGGTTTTTGACTTGTTTAAATGCTTTCAAAATTATCCAAAAGTCAAAAACAGGCTCTGTGTACCTATACAATCTTTAGTGTACCGATACCAAGAAGAGCCCGTACCGGTACAAATAAGTTGTGTACCGATATGCCCTTTTATCCCCAATGATCAATTTTTCCAATAGCTAAATTGGGTACCTATACGGCTTCATCCATACCGATACGCAAGGGTCCGTATCGATACGCGTGTATCGTGTATCGATACCCAGTGTAAAAATGCCTAACGACTATTTCTATTTAATGCAGGCGTACGAATACCGACTTGCCCATACTACATTTATTGCTAGAAATTAAATCCCCAACGGCTCTAAACCACCACCAACGACCATAAACGTCTACTAGCTGATTCCACACTTTAAAAGAAGACTTGGGACACTTGAAGATAGTTAAAAAAACATATCCAAGCTTCATGATCAAGAGAAATTAGCTTTCAAGTTTTATTTTCTCATTTCTCTTGTATATAGTGTATAGAGAGTGCTTTAATTGTTTTTATTCTTTACACTCTTGTGAGCTTCATTCTTGTAAACTCCCACCTTGTGAGTTTTATTGTTTACACAAATTTACTTTGTAAAAGGGAGAGATTCTAGTTTAGCCTAAGAAAAAATTAGAGTGGTTCTATCTTAGTCATTGAAAAGATAGGGTTGTAAATGTTACCCTTTTGGCTTGTAAAAAGAAAGAATTTGAAAGGATTTGTAGCACGCTCGAATCGATCTTTGATAATCGTCAAGAGGGTTGTTTTTTATGCCTGGTTGAATTGGTTAAAATCGATAAAAGATTTGACAAAATGCACAGTGATTTTAGAGTGGTTCGGCTTTCTAACCAAAGCCTACATCCACTACCTTAGCACACCACTAAGGATTTCTCAATTCACTATGAATTCTTCCCCTTTTCAAGGCTTAAGAGGAAACCTTTACAACCCTATCTTTTACTGGATAAGATATAACCAACTCTAGTTTTTCACTAAGGCTAAACTAGAACGTCTCCTTTTACAAGGGATAAGAAGTAAACAAATTACCTCACAAAGGTGGGTGTTTACAGAGATTAAGCTCACTAGAAAGAGTACAAAAGATATACAAATAAGCACTCTCTAGAATATATACAAGAGAAATGAAAAAATAAGAATTGGACTCAAATTCTCTTGATCAACATGCTTGGATATATTCTCTCTACTTCTTCTTCAAGTGTCTTTGGCTTGTATTTATAGTGTGGAGTTAAAAACTAGCCGTTGGAGACTTTTAAAGTTAAATAGACTTTAAATTGTTTTTGCAATATTTATTCAAGTCCAAAAATATTTTTCACTTTGTTATATCAAAATAAATATCTCAACAATCTCCCGTTTTTTATATAACGAAAACATTTGAAAAATTATTTTTGAGATTGCTCCCCCTTAAGAAAATAATTTTAGAAAAAGAGAATATTTGTGAAAATGTTTAAGACTCCCCCTTTTTCTTTTTGAAATTGAATTTTTCAAACCTATCTCTCCCCTTTTTTGTTATATCAAAAATAATTTTAAAAAAAAGTTTGAAAACTCATTAAGTTCAAAACACCAAATGTTGAAAAATTGAAGTACCAATTGTTAAACATACCAATTGTTGGTGTAAAATAAAATTGGAGATAAGTTTTTTAAAAAAAAATCAAAAGGTCCCCCTTAAATAAAACATTCTATTTTAATAAATATAGCTCAAATGCTTGACACTTAAAAGACATTGATTTTCAAGATAAAATCAAATTAAGAGCATATGAAATTCATTTTATCCAAGACTTTAAAAATAAAAGAGTAGATAACCAAATAAATAAAGAATTAGTATAGAGGTTATCTTCTTCATTTGTGTGACTAGAGCATTTCCATATCTTTGCTTTGCTTGCCATTGCTCCAAACACACCTACAAAAGACATTTACTTGATTTTCGGTGTCCAAATTGCTTTGGATCCATTTACATTAGTCACAATGTCTTTAGTTCCCTTAGGAACCCATACTTGTCTAATCCTATAAGTTTTTATTTTCTTTATAGGACAAGTATGCAAACAATGACCATGATAATGGCAATGTGAGCATTTTGCATTTAGGTGACAAGATAAATTATTTGAAATAATTTTTTTTCTTTTGTTAAGCTGTCAAGCTTAACTTTTAAATCAAGATTTTCTTTTTCCAAAACTGCATTGCTTGTTTTTGAAAGCTCTAAATCATTTTTAAGGTTTCATTTTGGTTTTCAAAAGAAAATCATTTTCAAATTCAAGTTTAAAAATCATTTTCTTAAATTTGGAATTCATGGTCTCAAATTCCAAAAAATAATTCATCAAAAGCATCTTGTAACTCGTCAAAAGTGTATGAATTAAAATCAATTGAGTTAGAAGATACCTTAGGCTCATCGAGAGCCACAACACTATCCACCTTGGGTGATTGGAGGAGGTTAGCACAAGATGGAACACCATCTTTCTTCTCTTCTTTGCCATAAAGTTTCTCAAGCTTCTCCCACATATCTTTAGCATTTTTGCATGTGGAGACCTTCTTGAAAACATCTTCATTGAGGCCACAAAGAAGGATGTGCATCGCCTTTGTGTTTACCTTTGCCTTCATGTCGTTTGCACTCATTTGCTTCTTCTTCTTCTTAGGAGCTTCCAAGTAGCCATCTTCAATAATATCCCAAACCTCAAAATCATGTGATTTGATGAAGAGCTTCATCATATTTCTCCATTGGAAGTATGCTTCTCCTTCGAAGAGTGGGGGACAAGAGATAGAGCAGCCTTCTTCAAATCTTGTCATTTTCTTAAACGATGGACTTTGGGCAAATAATCTTTACTCCCACGTATTAGTCCTTCGATGGAGATAAGGCTCTGATACAAATTAAAAGGATTTGAAGCACGCTCGAATCGATTTTCGATAACCGTCAAGAGGGTTGTTTTTTATGTTTGGTTGAATTGGCTAAAATCGATAAAAGATTGGACAAAATGCACAATGATTTTAGAGTGGTTCGGCTTTTTAAACAAAGCCTACATCCACTACCTTAGCACACCACTAAGGATTTTCCAATTCACTATGAATTCTTCCTCTTTTCAAGGCTTAGGAGGAAACCTTTACAACCCTATCTTTTACTGGCTAAGATAGAACCAACTCTAGTTTTTCACCAAGGCTAAACTAGAACCACTCCTTTTACAAGGGATAAGAAGTAAACAAATTACCTCACAAAGGTGGGTGTTTACAGAGATTAAGCTCACTAGAAAGAGTACAAAAGATATACAAATAAACACTCTCTAGAATATGTACAAGAGAAATGAAGAAATAAGAACTGGACTCAAATTCTCTTGATCAACATGCTTGGATATATTCTCTCTACTTCTTTTTCAAGTGTCTTTGGCTTGTATTTATAGTGTGGAATGAAAAACTAGCCGTTAAAAACTAGTTGTTGGGGAACTTTTAAAATTAAATGGAATTTAAATTATTTTGGCAATATTTATTCACTTTGTTATATCAAAATAAATATCTCAACAGAATTCATAGTAATAAATTGGGAAATCTTTAGTGGTGTGCTAAGGTAATAGATGTAGACTCAGTTGGGCAGTCAAACCAACTCTAAAATTATTGTGTAATATTGTCCAATATTTTTCGATTTTAGCCAATTTATTCAGAAGTAATTTCAACCCTCTTGGTGGTATTCAGTTGATTGATTCAAGCTCAACAAAATATAACTTCTTAGAATTAAGGGTGATTACTAATCGAGTCAAAAAAAATTGAATTAGTTTAACGAGTTTTATTTTATAGCTTAAACTTTATTTAAATTTTTTCAAGTCGAGTTGTTTAAGTTTCTGTTTAAATTTAATTACAAGTATTTATAATATTATGTTAATAATTGGTTCTAATTTAAATGATTTTTCTTAACCATAACAATATATATATATATTCATATTTTATGCATATATCAACCATAGTTAAAAGAGTTGACTTAAAATTTGGAAATTAATTATTGACAATTGCAAATTATTCGAATCTTATTTTTAATTTATTATTTATTTAAAATTTTACGAGTCAATTTTTTATGTCAAAATGAAAATTTTAATTTTTTCAACTCAAATTTGACGTGTCCCTACCAAGGATTCATCTTTTATCGAAAAACAAAAACACCTTAAACAATTTTTGGTAGAAATCCATTCAATTATTAGAAATTATACGATAAAAAATCGTATATAAATACATCAGTTTTATGTGATTCTTAAATCATATATAAATACATCGTTATAATAAAATTAATCACCTTAATTTAAAATAATAATTTTAATTATTTTTTCAACTGAATTAATACCCTATTATTATAATTGACGGAAAATATAAAATAATAATTTTAGTTAATTTTCAACTGAATTAACATCATATTGTATTCAACGTTATGTACTGTTTTTAAAGTTTATAAATTTAATTTATAATTTAAATTGTCAGATATAAACTTAATATAAACTTATAAATCATGATTAAAATTTAAATTTTAAGGTTTAAAATTTTAGAGTTAAAATCTAAAATTTTAATTTTTAAATAAAAGTAGTCACACTTATAGAAATGATTTTCCACCATAAATGCATGGTATAAATACCCTACAATTAATTACCACCATTTAATGTTTTTAGCTATTATCCCAACTAAATTAACTCCAGATACCAAACCGGCTCCATCTTTGATTGCTTTCTCAATCTAAACGGGCGTTGAGGCCCAAGTTTTCTTGCCAAACAAGAGGAAGTTTGGCTTCAACGGGCATTTGCCCACAGCTAAAATTTTCAGCTTCTCGAAACAAACGTTCAGTCCCAACTGTCGTTGTCAAACGGCAGCCAAAGACAAAGCCTTAATAGAACTTTATCAATCAAATCTCAGACATAAGAATCAAAGACAACAAAGATACAGCCACTGAAATAAAAACATCAGATGCTTCATTCAAATAAGATTTGGTCTTTGCACACAAAAAAATATTTTCACTAGTTTTGATTCAACTGCAATACCCAAATTTATCTTGGTGCTGTTTTAAGGTTTTTCTTTATTTTAAGAATGCCTTGGTTCTTTTCTGCAAGAAAAACAGATCATTGATCAAAATTCTGCATTTCGTTTCAGTTTTGAAATAGATGATATACTAAAAAAGCGGAGATGAATCAGGCAGTCGATTCTTTCAGATAAGCAATGAGGTCGGCACGATCCTGCGGCTTCTTCAATCCAGGGAAAACCATCTTCGTCCCAGGAATATACTGCACAAAACCAAATTTACCGTTAAACCAATTCAACAATGAAATTCCATTGTCAAGGAGAGAGATAGTAGTACAGATTTGTCTACTTCATACCAAGTTAAACCCGGAAAACTGCATCAAATGAACAATGCCATCAAATTGCAAACATAGTAATACTAAGGGCAGATGTAATGCAATAATGCAATAGGCATGGACATAGCAGGAGCAATCAACATTAACAATCTTTGGATACACTAGATTTTGCCATGTAAGCCAAAAAAACGTTTTTTGCACCCCAAATGTCATCTTTCACTAATGGAACCCGATGGTCAATCAGTAGCACATGTAACGGTATGTTAACAACAAGACAATAAGCATCAATCACTTCCATGTTAACACTTCCAAATGCTAACTTGGCCTTAGTAGTATTGGCTTTCACTCCCATAAGGCTAAGAACACAATTTCAAACCCCGAGAAACAAACTTGTGGGGAGAAATTAATCTTAAAATGCTCTCCTCTTTAAACCAAGGTGACTTGGGACACACTAGGTTTGGACCCAAACAAGGACATAAAAGTAACTGTCTTCTTGTTTCGGAGCAGACAATCAGTTCATGTCCTAAAAGCAAGCTCATTGTAATATATAAAAACTATTGACACATAATGAGACAGAATTCATTACCATCATGGTTTTCCTTGCGTATTCAAAAGTTACAAACATAAAATAGCACACAAAGTTCATATCATTAAACTGAAAAGGTACAAGACTTGCACATACCTTCTTGGGATTAAGCAAGTAGTCATACAATGTCTTCTCTTCCCAAATCACAGCCATGTTTTTGTTAGCAGCGGAGTAGGAGTATCCTGGAGTTGTGCCAGACTGCCTCCCGAAAAGGCCGTTCAAATTTGGCCCTGCAAAATTTAACAAGTCTCAACTTATGATTCCCTAAACTTCAAAATAGTAGAAAAGTTCTAAAACTTCAAACTGTTATATTTACAAAAAATTTGTGGACTCGACCCATCAAATAGACAAGTTAGGTTGGATTCGGATTTTTAACTCGGATTATTTTGGATTCGGATCACTAGAGTTCAGATCACTTTGGATTCAGGTTGTTGAACTTTTATATCAAATCGGATTTGGTTCAAGATCGGATCATCTTGTTTCAATGCAAATCCTAGTAAACTTACACATCCTTTTGATATTTAAAACCGATCCGGTTCCAGTTAGCAAATAATAAATAAATCTAAGAACAAGCAAGACCTTTCATTCGTTCAGAAGAACAAGCTAGTTCAAATACTTCCGAGCAAAAAACTAATAATAATAGCAAAAAAAAAACAAACATATACGAAAATGAAATGAAAGAAAACGCTATATAATCAAACTGATAGAAGTAAAATTCATTTTTTTTAAAAAAAATAAGCACAAAATAAAACAGATCTGAGAGAAGCCGACCTTGCTTGTGACCGGCGCCTTTATCTACGGTGTGGCACTGAGCGCACTTAGTCTTGAAGATCTTCTCCCCGGCTTTCGAATTCCCGGGCGGCGCTTCTTCGAATGTGGCCATTGCTTTTTTATTTCAATTCAAACCTTTCTTCTTTCGTTCGTCTTTGTTTGGTGTACCGAATGGTTGGGAGACCGGTGAAGGCTTTTTCTAGGGTTTTGGCGTATTAGTAATATATTGTTGAATTTTCTAGAAAAGGAAAATAAAAATAGTATTTATTTATTAATGCTTCTGGCTTCGTATAGAAAGCACACGAAGCACGCTCCGACTCCACACGCGAAGACAGCTAGACAATTGAATCTTGGAATAAATTATTGTTTTGATCCTTATATTATATTTAAGTTTAGGATTTAGTCTTTATATTTTAAATTAGCATAATTTTACCTATGTTTCTATAATGTTACGAGTCCAGACAATCAAAATTGATATAAAATTATCATTTTAATAACTACAGTTTGACATTTTAAATGAGTCGAAAAGTTTCGAGTTTCCAAATTATTTTTAAAAATTGAGATTAATTTACTAATAGAATTTTTAAAAGTTTAAATTATTTGAACTAAAGAATAATAATAATACTTTTAGGAAGGTCTAAAATCTAAATATATCAAAATTATGATATGTAGATTAAATCTTGAGTTGAATATAATACAAAAACCGAAAATAACCAGAAATTTTGCAAGTCCCTCAAAGGACCATACGGTTGTGGTATAAATTCTAGTATTGGTACCTAATTTTAGTATTTATGTGCAATATGGTACCCAGTTTCTTTTAGGTGAAATTAGTTATTTAGTTTATTCTTAATGGTGAAATTAGGTACTTGATTTTTTTTTAATGGTGTAACTAGGTATGTAAATTTTTCAATAGTGCAATTAAATGTTTTTTATGCAATTAGGTACATAATATTTTTAAAAATAGCATGTGTACGTATTTAGATTTTAACGTCTAACTTTCAAATATGTAACACATTATTACGTAAAATTATAAATATGAACCCATCATAATTAAACATATATAATTAAAAATATTTGGTGCCTAATTACACTAAAGAAAAAAATTTCAACACCCAATTGCATAAAAAATTTAGGTATCACATTGCACATGAATACTTAAATTAGAAATAACAATTAGGCCTTACCAAAATAAACAACAATTTTAAAGCATGGATGGAAATGAATTTAAGGCAAAAGAAAAATGGGTTTCGATTATAAATTCCATTAAGCAAAAACCATCATATCTAAAATTACAAGGACAAAAGAAAAAGCACCCAAGAATAAAAATCCTTATTGAAAGCTAAACCCCTTTACAATCAGTTTCTTCTTTACCACAAAATTGATATTCACCCACCACTAAACTCAGTTTCCTTGCCAACCTTTTTTTTCTAGGGTCCAGTAGGAGACCTCAGCGGCCAGCCAACACGAGTAGGCGAGCCTGGGGGGCTTCCATCCCGGCTTGGAGAAACGAGGCTCAGTTCCACGAATGCCCCGGCTGAGGTCTCGTCTCTTACAAAAGTCCGAAAAGAAATTGATCCATGCTTAGTAGAGGCATCGGAATTCTGCTCAGGGCTCATTGCAACACTTCCTTCAAGATGGCCCTGATTAGCAATAAGTGAAGCAGTGTCGTTATGATCGTCGAGAACAACCCTTCTCCGAGACTCCAAGTCGTTCAGATTCCTGAGTGCTAGACAATCCGCCACCGGGCAGTATACAAGTATGACAATACAAACCCCAGCACAACATAGTTGGACAAGAAAAGCTGAGAATACAAGAGCTTCAAACAGAAATTGCTCTGGTTTTGATAAAACAGATAAACCAAGTAAAAGAACCCTTAATGGAAGTAAAGTCGAAACCGAGAAAATTAATGTATAAACTCTCTTCTGCAAACCCTTGTTGATAACCAATTTCAAAATCCGCCTTCCGAGCCATAATAAATAGGCAGTCAAGACGGTGGCAAAAAGCCCAAGAAGAATAGTATTCAGTAAAGGGTAAGTGCAAAGAGCTATGTCATCAGAATTTTGGATCCCTGGGGCAGCTACTCTAGTGAAATACGGCAGTAACTCTCTCCTAACCTCGCGTAACTCGGGTCCAATCAAAATGAGAAATAGGTGAAGAACAAACAATGGGAGGCAGAAGAGGAAAACACAGCCTGCTGTTTTCCTGTTCCATTTTCGGCCTAGGATTCCTGCATCTATATTCTGTAAAGGTGCACAGAGAAGAAACACAAGAGTGAGGAATAAGCAAGGTTCTGCAAAACCTAAATTTGAAACAATGTAACATTTGCAGACGTTTTCCTGCCATTTCGAATCGAGTGCATTCAACACCCCTTGCCTCCTTAGAAAATTTAGCCGTATAATTTCACCGAAACCCCACCAAATGGTGAACAAAACAAATGTGATTCTGACGATCCAAGGACCACTGAAGTAACCGAGCTGAGTATATCCTTGTCTAAGAACAAGCGAACGCAGGTAAAATGTGTAACCGATGCACACCAAGCCAAGAAGAATCAACAGAGCAACTAGACAAATTGTCAACACACCGAATGCTTCGGCAAAAATTCTCGTCGGGGGCATTACCCGAAACACAGATTCCACGCATGCTCTCTGCTAGCATGGACACAAAGGATCCTCTGACGTACAAGCTACCTTCCGAGAATTATATCTAGAGCTACTACTGAACCAATACTGGATGATACAAAGATTAACCGCCTAAGAAGATGAATAAGCAGCATTATCAACAGAACTTATCTTCTTGTCGGTCCAACAGATCCATGTAAGTCGAGCATTAATCAATTCAAAACTAACAAATATCACACGCAGACAGCTGTTTCACCCGCTACCTTCAAGATTTTGCTCAGACTTCAGTTATTTGATCCAAGAACCTGTGGAACAAGAAAGAAGAATATAAATCAACTAGTAAAGAAAAACACCTGAGTGACAATCTATAACAAAAGAAAGGTTTCATAGCATGCAGAGAGGTGAGATGAAATTCTATAATAAAAAACAAAGCAACACTTTCAGATGCATATGGCCACAACGCAAGTCAGAGAGACAGAGACACACAATCACCTAATGCACAAAACATCCTCATGAAAAGAACTTCAAATGTGTTGGATGAAAGACCGAATAGGACGACTTATATAGTAGTCTATATGTGAACAGATATGAATTGTATTAATTACATTACAAGGTAGAAATGGAATACATGTCAAGTTGCACTGGCGGATACTAATCCAATACTAAAAACATAACGCCAGTTTCATTTAAAAAATAAAAAAATAAAAAAAACACCAATTATAGCTAGTACACGAGTATTATTGTGATTAAGACAACAAATTCTTACATGTCATCTTTATTAAACAATCGAGACAATAACCAGTGACAGTACAGGCCATAAGTTACCTCATCAACATTAGCAAAAGTAAAGCATCACTATTAATGCCTATGTCGGTATGACAACGAATTCTTGAGTATCACCTTAATTAAACATTTGAGACACCAATCAATGGCAATACAGTCCATAAATTTCCAAAACAATATAGCCAAAAGTAATGAATAATAATGACTAAACAAAAAACAGATATTAGGTAAGATATTAGATATTTAAGTAAATAATTGCTGTGTAAGACAAGATCATACAAGATTAGCAAATCAAAAGCCACTACACTTTACATCATTTACAGAAATATACTAAGATCAATCCCTAATAAACTATATCAGACCAAAAAGAGATATACTATAATAAATCATTTATGAAACAGATGTTCAATCAAAATATCCACATAGGTAACAAGCAAAAAGGTTATAAAAAACTTCAAAGGGAATGATTAAGTAACAACACCCAAGAAGTAACTTCATTTTATCATACAATAACCCTATTTAACACAATGTGAACAATATCACACTAGTCATTAGCATACTAAGAATGTTATAAATCAATTTCCCTCCTAGACAAGTTTGAAAGTTGTCCATTACCTAAAGCATGGACAAGAACGTTGGTATCAAAAGGGGAATTCTTTCTTTATGAAATAAAGACACTGGAATATGTATGATTTCTTCTAAGCTTAATATAATTCTTTATGAAATAAGGATAAGCTGCAACATCTATACATTTCTTTCCCATTCTTTTCCCCACGTTTGTCATCAACTACAAATTATTCAAATAAAATCCCAAATTATTATCTTTAGCAAACCAACACTCCAAATCTAAGCATTTTTGCCCACGAGAAAGAACAAAAAACACAAGTTAAACATCAAATCTTCAACATCCATTGCAATCAACAGTGCATGCAGTACAATCATTAAGCTAAAAGTCCCGGAAAATTTTCTAAAAAATTATAAAAAAAACAGTAACTTCAACAACAGCGTAGCAAACTCCAAACAGTACCAAAATGAGTGAAATTTAGATCAGAGAAGAGCTTACGAATCGGAGAATCTTAATCCGTCGGATTCGGGAGACGAAATGCAGAATCGAACGGAAGGAAAATTGGAAATCGGAGGAAACCCTAAAACTGGATGTAAAGTAAAAGCCAAGATGCGGAGAGAGAATAGAGAAGTTAGGGGAATAGGTAAGTGGGGATTTGTTGGGGACAGACTGTCTCCAGCTGTGTTGTCCGAACCATTTGCTTCGTGAGTTCCTCGTCTAGGATTAGGTTCGGTGTGCTTCCCGTGCCTACGTGGCTCTTGCCTGGACGGCGTTTCAAGGCGATTTGCTTACCCTTTTTTAACCTGGGATAGTTCAATAAAACATCCCCAAACTATTGCATCAATTATAATTTGGTCTCAAATTTTCAAAACATTCTAATTAAGCCCTCAAAATATAAAGTATATTTCTTAGTTGCAATGTCAAATATACTTCAATCAAACAGAAAAAGCAGTTTGGTATCGTTTAAGCATGCCTCGAGTTTGAGGCTTTTGTGTATGTAGAAATTCTCGTTGGGAGACTCACCCACCAAAGCTAGGTGTGCAACACGGGTCGATCCGAAATAGTCAGGGCAAAATCTTCGAAAATCGAGAGGGCAACAAAAAATATGTAAATCAAATATTAAACACTCGAATACCTACTATATTAATAATTCAGATCCAACATGTCAAAAATCAAATTATCCATGTGATAGATTCACACGTATTTGAAGTATGTACCGCATCAAATCCATATCAATACTAAATGTGTAAGTTAACATAAGTATCTAATTGATATTATGTTAAAAAAATAAGTATCTAATTGATATAATATCAATAGCTTGAGGATGGAATCAAAATAATTTGAAATTTATAGACTAATTTAAACTTTAGATCATAGTTTAGGGATGCTTGTTGAATTAACCCTTGTTTTTCTCCTCTTTCCTTATGAAGACTGAAGAGTGTGATCTTATTTGATTTTTTCATAAATAAAATCGAGATTCTGTTTTCTTCTTTTGGTATGTAATCTGATAAAGGAAAAACAAATTAGATTTTATTCGTAAGAAGTGATGAATTATTTACTTACTTAATATAGAATATATTAAAGTCAATATTACCCATCTGAATTTTGAGTTTTCATTACTTAATAAACTCTTATATTTTTTAATTTCAGTTTTTTAGGTCATCCCATTCATAATAGATTTGTTCCTAGTAAAAACTATAGCATTGGGCTGTAAGTGAAGGAGAGACCCTAAGCCTATTCATTTGGCCCAAAACATCAACTTAGCGTTGTTAAATCCATTAACTCCTTCTGTCCTATCGCCCTATATAATTTAGAGTTTAGGGTTTAAGGTTATTGTATAGGGGATTAAAAGTATGGTGTACTTTTTAGAGTGTAGGATTTAGGATTTAAAATTTAGAGTCATGACTTAAAATTTAATTTTTTAGTGTTAGGCACAGAAATGAGCATACTTAAGGGACATGGGATTTTTGTTCCCCTACAATAGGATATTTTCACATGGGGTTCACCGTCAAACTCGATCAAAATTCGTTTGCCCCTTTATATACCTCAACAATGATTTTATGTCTTATATATTAATAAGGGTAAACTACACGGGAGACTATCGATCTTTGAGGTTGGTGTCGAAATGACCACCGATCTTTCAATTTTGTCAAAATGACCACTCAACTATTGATATGGTTCCAAATATAGCCATCAGTCGTTAAAACCTAACGGAGAGGCTGACGTGGCAGTTAACAGAAACTTGTATAATTACACATTTAGTCCCCGCGATTTTCACATTTAATCAATTTAGTCCTAGTTTCAATTTAATAAAATAAATTAATTATTCAATTAGGTGGTGACATGTGTCACCACCTTATTGGAGAGAAAAATCAAAGCATTGCACAAATGTAGTTGGGGGAAATCAAACTCACATCCCCTTGGGTGTAGGGGGAAAGCCTCTGCCACTGGGCTAGGCACATACTTATGACACGAAACACAAAATTTAATATACGAGTTATATGATTGTTAATGCCATGAGAAAAGAATTAAATGTGATTTTAGGGGATTCGAGCATGACACACTTATAATGCATAAAAATATCTAACCCAAAATTTTATAAACCCTAAAAATTTTATAGACCCTAAACCCAAGAAATTTATAAACCCTAAACACTAAAAGTATAGTTAGTGCATGATTTAAAAAAATCTCTAAACCCTAAAAATATAGTTAGTACACGATTTAAAAATTTTATAAACCCTAAAAAATTTATAAACCCTAAACCTTAAAAATCTAAAACCCTAAAAATTATACACTCTAAAACCTAAAAATTTTATAAACCATAAACCCTAAAAATATGTAAACTCTAAACCCTAAAAATTATAGTTAATGCATGCTTTAAAAAATCTCTAAACTCTAAACCCTAAAAATTATAGTTAGCACATGATTTAAAAAAATTATAAACCCTAAACCCTAAAAATTTATAAACCCTAAAACCTAAAAAATTATAAACCATAAACTCATAAACCCTAAAAATTATAGTCAGCACATGATTTAACTTTTTTATAGACCTAAACCATATACCCTAAAAATTATAGTTAGTGCATGATTTAAGAAATCTCTAAACCCTAAATCCTAAACCCTAAAAATTATAGTTAGTGCATGATTTAAAAAATTATAAACCCTAAAAATTTTATGAACCCTAAACCCTAAAAATTATAGTCAGTGCACAGTTTATGATTTTTAACTTAACTAATAATTTTTAGGGTTTATGGTTTATAAAATTTTTAGAGTTTAGGGTTTATATATTTTTTAAATCATACACTAACTATATTTTCAGGGTTTAGGATTAAGAGATTTTTTAAAGCATGCACTAACTATAGTTTTAGGGTTTATACAATTTTTAGGGTTTAGGGTTCATAATTTTTTTAGGTTTCAAGGTTTATAAATTTTTTAGGGTTTAGAGTTTATAAAATTTTGGGTTAGATGTTTTTATGCATCATAAGTGTGTCATGTTCGAATCCCCTAAAATCACATTTAATTCTTTTTTCATGGCATTAACAATCATATAACTCATATATTAAATTTTGTGTTTTATGTCATAAATATGTGCCTAGCCCAGTAGGAGAGGCTTTCCCCCTACACTCAAGGGATTGTGGGTTTGATTCCCCCTAACTACATTTGTGCAATGCTTTGATTTTTCTCTCCAATCGGTGGTGACACGTGTCACCACCTAATTGAATAATTAATTTATTTTATTAAATTGAAACTAGGACTAAATTGATTAAATGTAAAAATCGCGGGGACTAAATGTGTAATTATACAAGTTTATGTTAACTGCCACGTTAGCCTCTCCGTTAGGTTTTAACGGCTGGTAGCTATATTGGAACCATATCAAAAGTTGAGTGGTCATTTTGACAAAATTAAAAGATCGGTGGTCATTTCGACACCATTCCCAAAAATCGGTAGTCTCCCGTGTAGTTTACCCTATTAATAATTATTTTTCATTGTTTTATTAATTATTTATATTTTAGTGATAATATACGTTACATAAAATTATTAATGAGATAAACGAATTTTATTCGTCAAGCTCTATTATAATAAAAAACTGAAATTTGACAAAATAGTTATAGAATTCATGTCAGGACGGTCTAATACAATATGGGTTGTGTCGTTAGAGTATAATTTAAAATTGTCTACTTTAATATTTGTAGATTTTGAGTTGGAAAATACTTTGACACAAGTATGTGTAAACTTTAGTTTACATAAGTTTTTTAATTTTAGGGTTTAGAGTTTTAGGTTAGAGTTTAGGGGTTTAGTGTGTAAGGTGTAGAATTTAAAGTTTAGGGGTTTAGTGTGTAGGGTTTAAGGTTTAGGTTTTAGGGTGATAGGGTTTGGGGTTTAGGTTTTAAAATTTATAGAAGGGTTGTGTAATTTTTTTTACATAGCGTGTGTACCAAAATATAACCCTTTTGAGTTATATGTATATTGTATTTTGCGTAAAATGGATTCGAATTAAATTATAAAGAAATTGATATCAATTCTAAAAGGGATATTTTGATACACTAATTGTGTAAAAAAATTACGCAACCTTTCATATTTAAGCTATAAAATCTAAACCCTAAATCCCTAGCCCTAACACCCTAAAACCTAAATATTAAACACTAAATCTTAAACCCTAAATTTCAAATTCTAACCATAAACCTTAAATTCTACATCCTACATCCTAAACCTCTAAACCCTAAACCATAATCTAAATCTTTAAACCATAAAATTGAAAAGCTTGTGTGTAAACACGCTTGTGTATCAAAGTATTTTTCATTCTAAAAAAAGGGTAAAATTTTGATACACGGCGGTGTAAAACTAATTTTACACAAGCCTGCATATTTATACTATAAAATCGAAATTCTAAATTCCTAACACTAGCCCTAAAAAAACCCTATACCCTAAATTCTAAACGCTAACCTTAAATTTTAAACCCTACAATCTAAACCCCTAATTTAAACCCTAACTCTTAAAACTAGAAGGCACATGTAAACTAAACTTTAGAGGACACATGTATCAAAAATTTTTCCTTCTAAAAAACACTCGCATGTTTATAAAGAACTTGAAAAATACGATTTATGTTATCACGACAGGACTCACACTCGAGTTGTCACAGTAGAAAAAATTAGACAACCTTGCATAGATAAATGGAAAGATAGGGCTATACCTTTAGGCCAGCATGGTCTTACGTCGAAAAAGCTTCTTCACGTAGGAGGGTGTAGCCTTGGCCTCCGGCCATCTCACTGGAAAGGGTCCCTCAACGGCTAGTCGATCGTAGGTCTCGACGTTGTCCCTCGTCTTGTCGGAATGTCATCCTTGTTCTTGTCTGAAAGTGTCACATTTGTGAGGCCTTGTGTAACCGATTTCGTTCGAGCTGCAGTAAAAAGAAGTTCAAACCATGGACAAATCTGTATCGGTTAGCCACAGAATTATTATCATTTTTGAGGTGGTTATGACAACTGCTAACCAATATATATAGATACCTGGCAAAACGAAGTTCTGGTTTGTTTTTGCCTAGGTTTTTGGTTTTGTTTTTCCATTGCTGGTTAACTCTTTACCTGCAAATTTGTTTTGATTTGGTTTAAAGAGCACCATTTTTCTCAATTTCTATGCATCTGTGTTCTAAGTTCATCACCAGGCAAATTCCTAGTTTGTGTGATTCTAAATCATGGGTTGCATCTGCTCGAAAGAAACTCAACCAGATACATATGTTGAGGATTACCATGAAGAGAAAGAGGGGTCCAAGAAGTTGTATGTTTCTCCCAAGGTTGACAACGTCGCGGCGGAGATGGATGCCACTCCGCAGCAGCCGAATCGAAATCCCGGTTCCGACGATGAGGAAAACAAGTTGGCATCGGTTGTTGTTGAGAGGCCTAAAAACACCCCACCACAGCTTCAAAGGGGGTTATCGTTGGAGGCATTGGCAAGGGGTGGACAAGGGCAGCAGATGAGGTTTTCGAGGATCATGAGTGTGTCCGGTGGCGAGAGAGGTGTGCAGGTCGTTGCCGGGTGGCCGAATTGGCTAGTATCCGTCGCCGGAGAAGCCATCAGTGGGTGGATCCCTAGTAAGGCAGACTCGTATGAAAAGTTGGAAAAGGTTTCTACTTTGTACATCGGAAATTTCGAGTTTTCTTATGTATGATTACTTTGAAACTTGTATCATACATGCTAGCTATTCTTGTTATGATTATACAGATCGGTCGAGGGTCTTACAGTAGTGTCTACAAAGCTCGTGACGTTGAAACGAACAAGATTGTTGCGTTGAAGAAAATTCGATTCACGAATTTGGATCCCGAGAGTATTCGGTTCATGGCGAAAGAAATCGTTATTTTGCGTAGGCTAGATCACCCGAATGTTATGAAGCTTGAAGGTATAATCACTTCTAGGGTGTCTGAAAGTCTGTACCTTATATTCGAATACATGGAGCATGATCTTGCACGGCTTGCTGCAGCACCGGGGATTAAGCTCACCGAAGCTCAGGTATGTTCGTATTGTCGATATTTGTTCAATCATACCCTTAATGTGCATAGTTTATTCGAGTGTTCGAGTGCTGAAATTTCTGCAATACATGTGTAGATCAAGTGTTATATGCAGCAGCTGCTACATGGACTCGAGCATTGCCATAGTCGAGGCATTCTGCATCGAGACATCAAGGGCGCGAATCTCTTGATAGACCATAATGGTAACCTCAAGATTGCTGATTTTGGACTGGCAACATTCTCCCGTCCTGATGAGAAGCAACCTATGACGAGCCGCGTCGTAACTTTGTGGTACCGCCCTCCCGAGCTTTTGCTCGGTTGTACAGAATATGGAGCTGCCGTTGATCTGTGGAGCTCTGGTTGCATTCTTGCAGAATTGTTTGCTGGAGAGCCTGTCATGCCCGGAAGAACTGAGGTACTTATTTCAGGTTTTTTAATGTCTATCAAGTCATTCGAAACTTGTATGTTCAACCGCCCGTAGGATGTGCATTGAGTTTTTGTAGTTCGACGACTTGCGAGGCGTGATGATCTCTGCATTTTGTTGCTTTTAGGTGGAGCAACTGCATAAAATCTTCAAGCTCTGCGGATCACCTTCCGAAGAGTTTTGGAAGAGATCGAAATTACCGCATACGACCATTTTCAAACCTCTACGGCCTTATAACCGTAGCATTCGCGAGACATTCAAGGACTTCCCTGCTTCTACTCTGGCCTTGTTGGAGGTTCTTCTTTCAACAGAACCCGAGCTTCGCGGAACTGCTTCTTCGGCACTTCAGAGTGAGGTAAGAGTCGCTATGTTGTTCCTTTAGTTGTCACCGGATAAGTTGCATACGATCTATCCTACATCATTTTGTTCACAGTATCTCATTTAACTTTGAAATTTCTTTCCCAGTTCTTTACAACAAATCCTCTCCCCTGTGATCCATCAACTTTGCCCAAGTACCGACCTAGTAAGGAGTTCGATGTCAAGCTTCGAAAAGATGAATCTATAAGGTATTTTCCGACTCGTAACAAAATATCTTTTGTTCTCCGTCGAAGTTATGCGCAATTTTTTGAAAAAAAAGTTTGAAACAACTGTCCTGTCCATTTGATAGGCGAGGAGCGACTTGCGGGAAAGTTCGCGGAAACAATTCGTTTAGAATGGTTTTGCGAGAATCGACAACGATTCTCGATCCAGAATTCAATGGCGGGCTACATCCATCTATTCAGGTACCTTTGAAGCTGTAAGATTTATTTGTTCATGCATGTTTATTGACAGTACGTTAATGTAACTACGGTGCTTGATACAGAAGCGGCAAGGGCAGTTGAATACTAAAAGTTTCATTGAAGTATATCATCCTGGCTTCCCCACCGAGCATCCGAAAGGAGCACCGAGAAACGCATACTCTCGTTACGGTGTGTCAATGCACCCCGGTAACTATGGACCGTCACGGAATATGAACACATACAAGATTCCGCCTATCAAGGCTTCTGCTCGACCATTTGGTACAGTGGAATTATCCCGATTTTCTAACTCAGTTGCAGTAAGAGGCAGTTCACGGTTCGTTATGACCGCTCCACACTGGCCCGAACAGCATTCTAATGCCGGATTTAACCATCTCAACAACGATCAATCCTCCCATCATTCACTTAATAAGCCGAACGCTTCGCGCCTATCGTCCAAGGAATCAACAATGGTAAGGGGATTTTATGTGTTAGCCATCCATGAAAAGTTAGTACCATATGCTAACAGTTATGTAACACACACAGGTACAGGGTTATGCTCCGATGGAAAACCAAATCCATTATTCGGGGCCATTGATGCCTCCTGGTCCCGAAGAAAACCTCGAGGAAATGATGAAAGAGCACGAGAGACGAATGCGGATTGTCGTCCGCAATGATCTTTCGGACAAGACAAAGACGATGGCGAAAAAAGAGTTCGAAAATAACCGACAAATGGAATCGACACTTTGCCTTGCAAGGAACGTAAGGTGACAACACAACCGGCTTTGTTTTCCAGTCTTTAGTTTCATCCCAAAGCTCAGCACCAGCAGGCAAAGTGTTGTAGATTAAATGTTGTATAATGTATAGTATAATTAGAAAGGAAGAGACATTTTGTTTCAAGGACATTCAATAAAATTGGAATAATCTCAAATATATTAATTTTACAAAATTACATGCTAAAGTTTTATACTTTTTAAGAATGGAAAATCAAATAGAAAAGCGTGTTTTTCGAGGAAAATACTTTGATACATAACCTCTAAATTTAAGGTTTATAGTTTAGGGGCTTAAGTTGCATGGTGTATAATTTAGGGTTTATGATTAGAATATAAAGTTTAGAGTTTAGGATTTATGGTGTTAGGGTTATGAATTTAGGTTTTAGATTTTATAGTTTAAAAATGAAGGATTGTGTAATTTTTTTGCACAGCTTGTTTATCAAAATATAACATATTTTTCAAATACTTCGATAGAAATTCATCTAATAGTAATTTAACAGAGGTTGAATTAATGAATGATGAGTCTGTGGCCCTATAAGTTTAGGTTCAGTAGTTTAAAATTTAGTGATTGTGAATAGAATAAAAAAAGTTTCTAAACTACTAAGCCTAAACCCTAAAAATAAGTCACCTAAAAACTAAAATTTTCTGTAACACCCTAAAATTTTGGTAAAATAAATAAAATGAAATTGATGAAAGCCAGCACAAAAAGGTTTGAACCTGCGACCCATGGATTAACTAACCTAAACCTTAAACATTTGGGCTAAGGTTAATTCTAAACAAATACTACACCCGTTTATTAATATTTGATGCCTAATAATCTGATCCAAAAATTAACGAGTGAAACCTACCCGAATTAATGCCTTAGATCTATATGCCCAAGATCTGAAATTCCAAAAAAATCTCCTACCAACTCCCATCTCCGGTCACCACCGATCTCCCTCACCGTCTCAGCATGGTCGTTACCGCCAACGCCTGCGTGACCGCCGCCTCACCCTGACCAAAACCCTAGCTGCCACTTGTGCGTTAGCACCTCCGTTCGTCGTAAAATCCCATTGAAAGGTTCACCGAGAACCAAGGGTTGCTTCCTATTTTTTTGTTTCGATCCGCCGTTGTCCGTGGCCAGCACCGTTCGTGCACCTGTGTTTTTTGTCATTCTGCGGTTGCATTTTGGTGAGTCACTCGCCGAACCGTCGTGTTGTTCTCCATAGAGATCGTTCGAAAGTTTCGGCGAGGATAAGCCTTACTCTCCAGTTGGGGATTCGAATGGTTTTCGACCGTTTTCAGTCGTCTTCATCCGCGATAAGCCTCAAAAACCCTTTTCTTTTTATTCTTCCTCACCGTTCTTTGCCAATCAGTGGCATTTTCTAGCATTTTTAGTCTAACCGGATGGACCGGTCCGGCTTTGAATCAAGCTGAGTGGGCTCAAACCAGTCTACGAATTTTGAACTGGCCTGCTCGGCCTAGTCTTGAAACAGCCTGCTATAGGCCCAATGGCTTATGGGTTATAACCCAAATCCGGACCCGTTTGACCGTCTGACTCGACATAATCTAAACTCATCTCACTCGATCCTTCTGACCCGACCCGTCTAACCGAGTCAACTCGCTCGAGTTAACCTGTTGACTGAGTTAACTCACCCGAGTTAACCCATTGACTGAGCCAACTAGCCCAAGTCAACCCTATTGACCGTTGACTTTGACAAAAAAGTCAACTTTTCCCCGAAAACTCTTATTTTGTGTTTTTTGACATATTGAGTCTGTTCTCGAAGTCTATTTCACGAAATTTTAACCCCGAAAGCCTTCAAATTTGACCTTAAACCCGAACATGCATATGTGTTAAGTTATTCATTTAAGGGTGTTTATATTAAATAAAGGACTGATGCAAATTATTGTATAATTAAAGGTACCCGAGACTCACCCGATTGTTTGTCTACTCGGCCCAGCTTTTCTCGATCTGCACACCTGTGTGGGCCTATAGCTACTCGTATGATCTTATAAACTCAGTGAAATTTATTAAATTAGAAATTATTCTCTTGTAGTAACCTTGTTCTGTTATGATCTAGGATTTAGCATCGCTGCAGAGCGTAGTGAGGCTGGTGCCCGATAAACCTTTCTGGCCAGCTTTTTGAGGTGTGTTTCGTGTATGCAATATCATTGTTTTAAATAAACTGTTGAAATGATTTCTCTGAATATATTATGAAATATTCCCTAGTTTGAACATGATTACTTTTTTTGTTTTAAAAGCATGTCTACCTTATCAGTTTGAAAGTATACCTTATGTCTGATTTGAGATTGAGATATCTAATTTCTGCATTACTGAAATAAATACATGTCTGCCACCTGATGTCTGATGATATTACTTTCTGTTATAAACTGTTTTTACTTGGGGTATACTTTTGGGGTATGATTTGAAGTCTCTGTAGGTACAACCCTGATCTAGCTGGTAAATCTTTCGATTAAGTTCCTACGCCCAATGGGCCTAGGGTAAGTCTTTCTTGACCTAAGGCATCCCCTTAGGTAGGCTCCTACGCCCACGGGCCTAGGGTAAGTCCTTTAGGATGTAGTTTTTGGGTAACTACATATCGGTGTTCTATTGGAGAATAGCTGGGTTTTAAATGAAAACTTTGGTTGCCCTTATAACATGATTTATTGAAATGATTTATGCATATATGAAATATTTAAATCTTTTATCTGCACTTATTGGAACACACTGAGCTCCCCAGCTCACCCCCTAAACTTTCTCTTTCAGATTTTGGATAGGTTTCCCTTAGACTTGGCACTTGGAAGATCGACACATTCAGTTCACATATTTTGTTGTAATGTTTCTATCTTCCAGACTTTCTATATCAGAGTGACATGAGTCTATATTTTGATACCGCTCACTTTACTACTTTGCTCAATGTGACATTATTTTGTAATCTAATTATGATATAGTTTTAAATTGATTAACTATTGTTACATATGTATGATTTATAATTGTTATCTGAATTGAAATTTAAATCCTTATATTTTTCTCGAAAATTTTAGGGTATGGAATGAAATGTTGTAACGACCCGAATTTCTAAGTCAATGATTGAGCATTGACCCGGGTTATGGACCTTCATGTTGGTTTGAGTATTTGGACCCATTGGGCCATGGTTGGGCCTTTTTTTTGTTGAGTTTTGAGCTAATTAGGCTTGGTAAGTGATCAATTTGTAAAATGGGAAGAACCTTGAGGTTTTATGTTATGATTTTACCTTTATTCGAAATAAAGGCTAAAAACCAATTGGGAAATTGGTTTATCACGTGATGTTGGGGAGGGGAGACAAGATGATATCATCTTCATCTTTTTTCCTTCTCCCACGCAACCCATTTCCCTCTTCCTTTCAAGCCTAGTTTCTAACCTCAAAGATTCAAGCTTTCTACCTCATTTCCTATATCTGAGATTCAATATCCAAGTATGTTAATCTCCTCTTCATGGGCCACAAGAAAAGTATACTCTTGAGGTATAAAGGTGAGTTCTCCATGAAGGGAAACGCCGGCACACCCCACGGCGCATCGGAACGAATCCGGGGTGAAAATGGATCAAACGTTACCTTAAATAAATCTAAAAAACTGTAGGGGGTTAGGAGAATCCAATTCTTCTAGCACGATATCGAATCCAAGTCGTCACAACAGCGTTCCGATCTCTACGCAGTCCACCCGAATGAAACGAACAATATTTTACTTCTCTAACTATTAGAGAGGTTTTTCGCAAAAGGCATATTTCGGCTGCTAGACCTTATGCCTTTATATATCATTCAAAAACCTAATTCTAATTTAATTCAGATTCATTAAATATATAATATATTTAACATAATATAATTAAATATGTAGAATATGATTCTACTTTAATTATGTTTCTTTAGAGATATATATTTTAATAGTATTTAATAATTACAATAATTATCTAATATTAAAATATATAAACAAGATTATCTATAATTACAATAATTATAATAATCTTAGTTTTTTTTTACTTATTACGTGTGCAACAAGTTTGTACACATGCTATCAAGTCGATATTTGTTCGTTTCAATCATAGGGTGTGACCATTGTATGTTCATGTAACGTTAGTAGTAATATCTAGAACAATTCTATTATTACAAGCAATGAGTGGCATCTAGCAAAGCATCATTGCTACCTAAGTTACAGGAAGTCGTGGTTCGACATAACCTTCGTGATTAACTCTTTTCATGTATTACATCATTTTGTCCTCATATCTAGATCAGACACAAGTCATGGAATAGTCACACTTGTATAGTCCATCTAATATTTCTTGATATCTTGAGTAGACTATTATAAACGAATAACTATAATATCTCATATCAATTTATTCGAGCATGGCCATGCATTTTCTAGTCTCACTCAATCAAGTGGCCTATGATATTACTCCTATTATGTAGGATGGACAAATCCTATCTTGATCATCTATATTCCGCTACATAGATTGCGACATATCCAATATTAGTCTTTATAGTGTAGTCAGTTACGAAACACGTTTGGCCACATCAAAATATGTCACTCACGATGTTGAAATAATGATGATATCAAGTCCGAGGATCATACATGTAGTTATCACTATGAGCAATATTGTGACTGTCACATAATAATCCAAGAAACATGCTCATAGCGGGTTAGTCCAATATGTTGTTCTCTAACGCATACTTATGTATTGATTTTGACATCTTCATGTCAATGACAACACTTTGTCACCAATCAACTACATATTAGTCTTAATATATTATTGTTGTCCATACCCACAATAATACTCGACTAAAGATATTCAAGAATAACTATATTATTCTAAGGACTTTATTATAATTCAGTTTATTTATAAATGCACATAATAAGACTAAAAAATAATAATGGCCTTATATTAATAAACATGATAAAATAAGTATGTCTTTTACAACCATCTCATGATTGGTGTTGCGTGTAATAAGTGCTACGCAAATGTGCAAGTATACACGTCGCAAGTAATAAAGTGATACGAGTATCGTCTCCACAGGGATTGGTTTAGGCCACTTTGCTTAAGTTACTGCACTGTGAAAATAAAAACACAATTGATAATAAAGGTTTTAATTAACGAGAAAACTAAGAGCAATAAACTAAAAGAATAGATGAGATTAAAATAGAGTAAATAGGCCAGGTTATCGTGAGTTGAGGTGTGATAGCCGATTGGATCGTCTTGGTAAAAGAGTGCAAGGGCAACTCAGTTGCCGTGGCAACTTGCACAACGGGGTTGCCTTGGCAACTAATCGATGGTTGCTTGGGCGACTAGCTGGGCAACTACTTGGGCGGCTGGGCAGCAACTTCAAGGTTCGATGGAGCGTTCTTCAATGTTTTCTTCTTATCCCTAAGTCGAAACTCTAGCTACTTGTGCATGCCTTGATAATACATCCCTGCGTAAATCAAGGGTGAACAACAACCAATCTTGCGCTCCTCTTAGCCATTGAAATCCTTAACTTATTCCTAAGCCGGATTAATCTTTACCATCAATAGATTGAATAAAGACCATACTCATTCGTTTCTTGAATCTAACTCTCCCGATATTAGATAAATAGATGAAGTCACGAGATCCTCTCCCAATTCACTCGCAAACAGGAATAAGAACCAAGAATGAATAAACCTTGAATAAAAAAGTGCAAACTCTTATTACCTAAACAAAATCCAATTGTTTCTCACAACAACAAAACACGATAACCCCAACCAATCAAGTTAGTTCATGGTTGGGTTCAAAAGATATACAAAGAATAATCCCTAAACCATGAATCTAATAGAAGCAAAGAAGAAGAAGAAATCGAACTCTCTCCCCCTTGCTCTCTTGTCGAAATTTCTCTCTTCTTGCCCTATGGGGTTGTCGAAATTTTCCCTCCTCTTCCTCCACTTGGAGTTGAGGGCTTGGTGATTTATTTATAGGGCTAGGTCAAAGTCCTTCTTTGAGGAGGAAGTTAAGTTGGAATTAAATTATCTTTAAAGAATATAATTCTTTATTATAATTATATTCCTTCTAGAACTTCTCCTATCTTTTTGGAATTTAATTATTCTTTAACCTCTTCATGGAAATCAAACTCCTTTGGGATATAGCTTTGCTCCACGTCATCTTGGGCTTGTCTAGTCATCAATTTCGACTACCATATCACCTTATTCTTTGTCGACAATTGCCCTGGCAACTGGCTCGGTGTCTCCTTCATGCATTGCCCTGGCAACTGCGTCGGCATCTGCTTCATGTACTGCCATGGCAACTGGTTCTAGCCTTGTTTAGGCAAGTGATTCTGCACACGCACAAAAACACACCAAAGTAGCATCTTTTTCCACAAAAATCACCAAGTTATGTAATCAAGCTCAACGGTGGAAAAAAACATGAATCAATGCATGAATGACTAATTATGCAACTAATATGAGCTTAAGTCTAACAATAATATGAGTAAAAGGGTAATAAAAATAGTACTTTTGAACACTTATCACACCCCCAAACTTGAACTATTGATTGTCCTCAAGCAATGCAATCTAACAATTACCTGCCAAGACTTTAATCATCAAAGACATGCTTCAAACTTGAATTCAAACCTCGGAACTGTGGCACAAAGTATGATCACCTTTTAATTTTTCGGATAGCACAAAAATTACCCGGAACAAAACTATAATGCTCGTGACAATGTGTGTGCGTAGTTGTGTACAAGTTGGTTTTCAAGATTCTATATGAACAATAGGCTTTTATCAATTTAAGTACCGAGGCATTTTTTTTTATTTTCACTAGAGCCAATTTCGGGCACCTCTAGCAAAGTAAGCAATTTCTCAGTTTATTTTAGTCGACTAGAGCCAATTTCGGGCACCTCTAGCGATTCTTTAATGTGCATTAACTACTAGAGCCAGTTTTGGGCACCTCTAGCAAGAAAATGCATTTACTACTAGAGCCAGTTTTGGGCACCTCTAGCAAGAAATTAACTTTTAATTTTCAATTTTAAATTTACCCAAATTTTAAGCAACCTAAGTTCACTAAGTTTCTTTCAATCAACAACCCACAACCGTGTAAAAAAATTCAGCATCATAGTAAAATTCTAAGTTCTTTTCATGCAATCCTAAAATTAAAGGTTCTTACAATTAAGTGCAGTGGCAAAAATTCATCATTGGATATTCAACAAGTCTTAAGTAATTAAATCCAATTAAAGGAATGACAAGTAACATATGCAACCTATATATGATTGCTAAAGATGAATGCAACTAAATATGAAGCTAACTAGAAACCAACACCCCCCAAACTCGAGAGAAGCATTGTCCTCAATGCATGTAAGAGTGAAACAAAATTTAAAAGAAACTAAATGAAATGAGTTAGTCGGAGAGGTCGTCACCTCGAGTGATAAGTTTCCTTCGTGCCGTTTGCTTGATTCATTTTTCAATCGGTGGTTGAATGTTGGTACCACGTGAATAGTATTGCTTTGATTTGATCCATGTTTGCCGATGCAGGTTCACTTGCATGGGCATCAATAGTTGCCGAAGCCATTGTTGTTGCCTGGGCATCGCCAGTTTCTGTTGTGGTTGCTATGGCAAGTAGTCGGCAGTAAATTTCCTTAGCATGGTGGTTGTGAGTCTTGTTGTGGAAAAGAAAACCTGGAAACTAAAGATAATGAAGAAAAATAAAATCTCTCCTAAAAATTCCAAAAATAAATAATAAAAAACCCGAAAACAATAGAAAGAAAAAAAATAGTTCGCAAAAAATAAAAAGAAAAAGAAAATATCGAAAGGAGGGAATGCTCATGCATCTCCTAACGTGTCAACTTCTTTTTTTTCGTTCTACATGGGCACCATTGTAGTGCTTCAATCTCTGTCCTTTAACTTTGAATTCATGTTCGTCGGTAATGGACTTGATTATCACGGTACCATGGGAGAATGTTTTGACAACTTCGAATGGTCCCAACCATCTTGATTTTAGTTTTCCTGGGAAAAGTTTTAGCCGAGAATTGAATAAGAGAACTAGTTGCCCTGGCATGAATTGTCGCGACAATAGTTTCTTGTCGTGTCATTGCTTTGTTTTCTCCTTGTAGATTTGTGCATTGTTATAGGCGAGTGCACGAAATTCTTCTATCTCGTTGAGGTACAACAAACGCTTTTGTCCGGTACTTTCCTAATCCATATTCACGGTCTTGATTGCCCATTGGTTTGTAGGTGATATTGCCCGTCCTCTGGCAACGATCAGATTGCTTGTAAAACTCTTGGGCATCTTTGTACAGTGTTGGCCAATACAAACTGGATTGAAAAACTTTGGCCGTGGTACGAGTTCCTCCAAAATGTCCTCCATAGGGTGAAGAATGGCATTGTCAGAGTACATTCGGTTGCTCCTCTTCAGGGACACATCGGCGTATAACCTGATCTGCACATTGTTTAAACAAAAGAGGCTCGTCCCAAAAGTAATGCTTAGCATCATGGCGGAACCGCTTCTTCCCTTGGTGAGTAAGGCCATAAGGTAAAATACCACAAACAAGGAAATTAACTAAATCCGCGTACCAGGGTATTGCCGATGCATGTGCTGTCGTGGCGACTGCTCCCAAGATTGCCGAGTCGTGTGTGTCTAGAGTTGCCGAGGCATACGTGTCCATGGTTGTCGAGGCGTGCACGTCAAGAGCTCCTACGACGTCGAGGGTTGCCAAGGCATGCACATCCATGGTTGCCGAGGCGTCAAGGGTTGCTACGGCATCGAGGGTTGCCGAGGCGTGCGCATCTGGAGTTTGTCGAGGCAAGCTTTTCTTTTAGGGTTTCGAATGCTTGGGTGCAAGAATCATCAAAATGGAAGACTTTATCTTGGTGAGGGTAATCTCTCGATCACGTCCACCTTGGCTTTGTCTACTTCAATTCCCTTGGATGAAATCTTGTGATCGAGCACTATTCTTTCATCTACCATAAGATGGCACTTCTCCCAATAAAGGACTAAATCGGTTTCTTCACATTTTGCCAACACCTTCTCTAAATTATCGAGGAAACTGTCGAAGTCATTACCAAAAATGGAAAAAATTATCCATGAAGACCTCAAGGATATCTTCGACCATGTCTGAAAAGAGTGCCATCATGCATATTCTAATGTTACTGCATATATGAGAAAACTTGAGGATGGTCGTTTTTGATACTTCTTATAGTCCATCCGCACCCTCCATCGGGTGACAATATTGCCCAAAAAGAGTTTGGCCAATGTGCTTGCCACTACTCCCTTTTGCGTTACCATGGTAGAGGTGTCTTTCTTCTTTGTTCGCTTGTAATCCATTATACTCTCCACCTTGCTACTATTCCTGAAGGCACAAATATATTAATAGGAAAAATTATATCCATTCTCAACCATTCAATTACCTCATTCTTGTCGACTTCTATCATGGTTGGATGTAGCCTTTGTTGTTGTGGAAATTGCTGCTCAAGCCAATTGCCATGGCAATCAGTTGCCAAAATTTGCTGTAAGTCAAGGGAAGAACCAATTTTCTGAAAAGCTTTACGAATCCAAACACCGTTTTCTTTTGGCCTCTCAAACATCTCTATCAGTAGAGATTTCGATGGCTTCAAATCTACCAACCTCGGTTCCTCAAGACATACCTGCAATGGACGAGGTGAGTTTTTAAAGAATTCGAAAGGTTCAACCATTACCTGCTCATATTCCATTGGCAAAGTATTATTATCTCGTTGATCTTGCATGTGGTCATGTAATTGCTGTGGCAATTGTAGATGAGAGCAATCTACAGATTCCTGCTTCAACATCAACGTTGTAACCTTCTGGACATCAGGTTCCTCAGAATTTGTTGTAGTATTGTTGTTCTCAGCTTCACCGAGTGTTGTCGCGGCATTGCTCTGTTCAAGCTCCTCAATCATTGCCGAGGCAATTTGTTGTTCAGGCTCATCATGTGTTGGGCAATCTCTCTCATTGGCATCCTCTTAACTTTGAGGTTCTAGTTGTTCCCCACACATCAGAGAACTTTCTTTGCATTGCTCCTTATCCTCTTGCCTTGGGACGTCCGTATCCCTAGGAATGAATTGTTGGTGCATATTATCCATGACATATGTGGATCTCCCCAATTGATCTTCTGAATCCCCTAAGGTTGCATCCCACTGAGCTATCCTCGTATCCATAGATTTTGATAGCTCTCGAATCTCTTCAATTGATCCGTTAAGTCTAGCCAAGGAAGCTACTAACGTTTCCTCCAAGGAATTGGAATGCTCTTGAAAAGGACTACATTGCCATGGCATATCTGTTGCTGCGGCAAAATTGTTATGGTAAAAAAAAATTTGAGCTTTTTGACCATACCATGAAGAATTTTACTGCTGGTTCCCTCTATGGTCCTCCATGTAGTTATATGCACCGAAAATGTGAGGGCAATTTTTAAACACATGATGTTCTCCGCACATAGCACAAGATTTTTCCACGGTATAAGTTCTTTGGGCCTTTCTCGGTTGGTATAGGTAATCATCAAAGGGTGCAAGAAACTCTTGATTGGATTGATTCATATCTTCCAACATCATCTCTCGAATAGATTGGCTTTTATTTCCCGACATGTTGATGTCCCTTAACTTGTAGCGCACCTAATTTTTTTTTGATAAAACAAACAAAAAGGAAAGTTAGTAAAACTAAGAGAAAAAAATGTAATAACAAAAACAACTAACACCAATTACCAATCCCCGGCAACGACGCCAAAAACTTGTTGCGTGTAATAAGTGCTACGCAAATGTGCAAGTATACACGTCGCAAGTAATAAAGTGATACGAGTATCGAGTATCGTCTCCACAGGGATTGGTTTGGGCCACTTTGCTTAAGTTACTGCACTGTGAAAATAAAAACACAATTGATAATAAAGGTTTTAATTAACGAGAAAACTAAGAGCAATAAACTAAAAGAATAGATGAGATTAAACTAGAGTAAATAGGCCAGGTTATCGTGAGTTGAGGTGTGATAGCCGATTGGATCGTCTTGGTAAAAGAGTGCAAGGGCAACTCAGTTGCCGTGGCAACTTGCACAGCGGGGTTGCCTTGGCAACTAATCGATGGTTGCCTGGGCGACTAGCTGGGCAACTACTTGGGCGGCTGGGCAGCAACTTCAAGGTTCGGCGGAGCGTTCTTCAATGGTTTCTTCTTATCCCTAAGTCGAAACTCTAGCTACTTGTGCATGCCTTGATAATACATCTCTGCGTGAATCAAGGGTGAACAACAACCAATCTTGCGCTCCTCTTAGCCGTTGAAATCCTTAACTTATTCCTAAGCCGGATTAATCTTTACCATCAATAGATTGAATAAAGACTATACTCATTCGTTTCTTGAATCTAACTCTCCCAATATTAGATAAATAGATGAAGTCACGAGATCCTCTCCCAATTCACTCGCAAACAGGAATAAGAACCAAGAATGAATAAACCTTGAATAGAAAAGTGCAAACTCTTATTACCTAAACAAAATCCAATTGTTTCTCACAACAACAAAACACAATAACCCCAACCAATCAAGTTAGTTCATGGTTGGATTCAAAAGATATACAAAGAATAATTCCCAAACCATGAATCTAATGGAAGCAAAGAAGAAGAAGAAATCGAACTCTCTCCCCCTTGCTCTCTTGTTGAAATTTCTCTCTTCTTGCCTTATGGGGTTGTCGAAATTTTCCCTCCTATTCCTCCACTTGGAGTTGACGGCTTGGTGATCTATTTATAGGGCTAGGTCAAAGTCCTTCTTTGAGGAGGAAGTTAAGTTGGAATTAAATTATCTTTAAAGAATATAATTGTTTATTATAATTATATTCCTTCTAGAACTTCTCCTATCTTTTTGGAATTTAATTCTTCTTTAACCTCTTCATGGAAATCAAACTCCTTTGGGATTTAGCTTTGCTCCACGTCATCTTAGGCTTGTCTAGTCATCAATTTCGACTACCATATCACCTTATTCTTTGTCGACAATTGCCCTGGCAACTAGCTCGGTGTCTCCTTCATGCATTACCCTGGCAACTGCGTCGGCATCTCCTTCATGTACTGCCCTGGCAACTGGTTCTAGCCTTGTTTAGGCAAGTGATTATGCACACGCACAAAGACATACCAAAGCAGCTTCGTTTTCCACAAAAATCACCAAGTTATGTAATCAAGCTCAACGGTGGAAAGAAACATGAATCAATGAATGAATGACTAATTATGCAACTAATATGAGCTTAAGTCTAACAATAATATGAGTAAAAAGGGTAATAAAAATAGTACTTTTGAACACTTATCAATTGGTCTTTTGGCATACTCCAACACTCCATTAATGGGTATTTTGAGGGGGTAAAGCTTTTGGGGCTTCTCTCGTGTTTTTAAGGTTGTAAATCTGTAGACAAACCTTATCATAACTTTTAGTTTAAGTTTTGATTCGTTTCCTTGGTTGTGAGGTATAAAGGAGGTGTTTTGGGATCTTTCAAGTTGGAGCTAAAGAGAAAAAAATTGAGGATTTTGAGTGTGTGAAGCAAATCCGGGTTAGTTGCTAAAAGGTCAGTATATCTCTGACTCCTACTCTTCTTGAGGATCATAAAGTGATTGCTTTGCTTGATGTTATGGTTTATGATTGCTAAAAGTTGAGTGCTTGGTAGCTTAGAACCTTGTTAATGGTGAAATTTGGATTAAATGCTAATAGGGTATAAAAAGGGTAGCAAACCACTCTAAACAACTCCCATAAGATTTAGGATTAAGTTAAAGGATTAAAGGTTATGTTTTGGGGCTTGGAAAATGATTTCTCGAGCTTTGGAAGTTATTTCTGGGCTTCAGTATCGGTACACGGGAGCTCGTACCGATACCCTATGTTATATTTGATGAACACATGTAATTTTGGAAGAGCGTATCGGTACGCCTAAGGAGGACATCAATACGCCTTGCCTTACTCAAATTCCAGTAGCTAAATTGTGTACCAGTACAAGGTACGGGGTGTTGGTTTAACCCTTTTTGCGCATGAGCCAAGTATCGGTACACATGGTCTGGGTATTGATACCCACTGACAATCTACCCGTAAATGTTGAAATTGAGTTCGAGGGGTTGATATTTCGAGGGCTATGGCCCAATAGGCTTCTAATGTGATAAAATAAATTGTAAAACTGAGAAACTGAGTTATAACCCTCATGGATGGGTATAAAGTGTAATAACTTTGTAAGTAATGAATAGAGATAACCGTGTTGGTTGGTGTCATACCTTGGGGGCATATGCTTGATAGCTTGGCTTGGTGCCACTTACCTCTTGGTGAGGTGTATGAATGCTCATGGAGCATATATTATCTTATAATTGTGGTAAAGGAATTCAGATGTCCTAGAGTCAGTACTACGGTACTTATATAAGGGGATGCATATTTCAGGCTATGTGAACAAGTACATCTGACGTACCTACTGGCTGAGTAATCTGGGTGCAGTTACAAACCTATTTATGACTATGGTGATCCAGATAAAGTATTAAACTCGATAGCTGAGTGAGCTCGAGTAACCTGATTGGCTGAGTGACCTTAGGTAAAGACTATTTGTGGCTAATGTGACCCAAGTATGTCAAGGACGTATCCATAGCTATGGTGATTTGGATATGGTTTGTTTGACCCGACGGTTGTGTGAACACGGGTAACCCTATAGTTGTATGAGCACTGATAAAGTAGGGTTTCGTTGGCCATTATGTGGATGATGTATGGATGTATTTATGTATACTTGTGGATGCTATAGATGATAGCTCATGTACCCGATAACTGGGTGATCAAGGTACGATATGTATTAACTCGATAGGCTGTGTGAGCTTGAGTATCTTGATAGGCTATGTGACCTCGAGTATGATAAAGCTTGTGGATCATGTAAGATTTCTTGTAGACTTGTTGATACCTTGAGATAGTGTCATGACCCGTTTTGACCCCCAAACCTGACAACTCGTTTACCCAAATCCGGATCCAGGCCCAATACCTAACCTGGATATGACCCGAACCAAATAAAAGTCTAAAATAAAAAACCCCATTAACCCTAATAACCCTAACTTGAGCTGCCGCAACCGCCACCATCTTCTCAGCCCACCACCGCCGTTGCCAGTCTCAGCCGCCGCCTCTGCTCGCCCACCACTACCGGCCACCCAATTCGAACCCCTAAATTAATCCCGAAACCCTAAATCTAACCCTAAAAATAAAATAACCAAATGTCAACCCTAAAACATAAACCTACCCTAACCCTCTACCATAACCATCACCCTAACCTACCCAAATCCCGAGCCCATACCCTGAAAATCTGATCGTGCACCATCTACTCAGATCTGCAGAATAAAGAAATAGAGTAGTTATTATTTTAGGTTGTAAAAAATGAGTTTATATAACCCTAAAGGAAATCGAACCTAGGGGGCTTTTTTTGGGGAGAAGAAAATAAAAACATAGAGTTTTAGGGGAAGCTTGGAGATTCAAAAAAGGAATTTCAGTTCGAAAATTGTAAACAAAAAAAAAGGTTTTTGAAAATAAAAAAATCAAAAAATTCAGAGCAACTTCTTCTTTTCTTCATCTACAAATCAGAGCAATTTTTTTTATATTTCGTTTTCAAATAAAAAAATTAGACTCAAAGTTTAAAAGGGTTTTTAGTTTAGAAAAAAAAGAAAGTTTTTTTTTTGTTTTAAAAATTTGTAAACCGAAACAAAAAAAGAAGTTTTGAAGCTTACCTGGCCGCCGTGAGTCCGCTGCGAGGCACCATGCCAGTGAGCGGCACGAAATGAACGACAAGAGTGTGAGAAGGGGGTGGCCGCCGTCGGTTTAAGTTGAGAGAGATAAGGATGAAATAAAGTTTAATTTAGGGTTTTGTTTTTTAAGGGTTATTAAATCCATTTCGAAACCAAAAGACCAAGATATTGTTTTAAACTCAGCTATTGAAACGGTGCCGTTTTGGCACAGCCGGACCCGCGCGTGACCCGGTTACCGGGGAAGTTCCGCGTTTCGCTTTAATAGGTAAATCCCCAAACAAGTCCTCATTCTTTCATTCTGTTTTCACTAATGTATAGGGTATAATTACAGTTTTGGTCCCTACTTCTCTTTCCCGCCTCCGTTTCCATCCTTTTTTTCATTTTAATTTAGCATCTTTATTTCTCTTTTATTTTAATTTGGTCACTGTATTTTAGTGTTTGATTTTCAGTTTGTTATTTCTTTTAGTTTATGCTTATTTCCTTACATTCCTTATCTGTTGTATTTTAGTCCTGCAAGGTTTGTTATTTTTGCCATGCATTTTAATATTAAGCATTCTAATCCTTGAATTTAATTTTAGGTTGTTTCATGCATTCTAATATAATCCATGCATACATATTATTATTATTATTATTATTATTATTATTATTATTATCAATACAAAGATTTCTATTTTGTATATATTATATATATTAATATAATATGTAAAATATACGCATATATGTACATATATATTATATATATATTTTTTTTACCTTTTTATATTAATTCTAATATAATCTATGTTATATATTTTTATGTATAATACTTTTTTACCTTTTTATATTATATACATGATTTTATGCTTATTTGGTAAAATATGTATAGTATTTTATTTATGTTAGATTCATTTTTATGTGTTAGATTAATATTTATGTATTTATGGTAGATTAGCTTTTTATTATGTTAGTATTTCTATGTTTATCACATTGTATTTATGTTTTTCATTTTTAAAGATCGCATATCGAGGTATATTAATTGTCAATGCGGTGCCCTTTTATCCGAGCGTAAACGGGGCCAGTATCAGGCGTAGTGATAGTGGTTGGGCGTTTACTCTCGAATAACGGGGCCTTTAAAATATACTCGCACTTATAACCAAATTTTAATTTAATCTTCACTTTAATCCGGAAATTTTAATATTAATAAAGCTATAATTATTAAAGTACCAATTTTGGGCGGTGTGGGGGTGCTAATCATTCCCCACCCGTAACCGACTCACGAACCTGACATTTTGAAATCTTTGGTTTTTACGGTGTCCGGTCCACCTTGAGTGGCCGGTGGCGACTCCATTTTTAAATAAAATACGGTTTTTCTAAAATCCCACAGAAGACATCATTTTCAAAATAAAACAAAAAACACCACTTTTTAGCAAGAGGGACATCGCTACATATGGCGACTCTGCTCGGGACACTTTTTTTGGTTTTCAAAAATAAAAGAGAGTCGAACTTTTTTTAAATAATTACCGCTTTACTAATATTAGAAGTTTCGGATTAAAGTGACTATTAAATTAACATTCAGTTATAATTGCGCGTTTATTTTAACGCATTTAAAATTTCGCATATAAACCTGTCTTTTTTAAGTGGGGGGAAAACGCTAATGCTTTCGTGAGGATATCGTTCCTCCGTGTAGGCCTAGCAAGTACCTTCGGGGCTCGAGTACCTTATGCTTTCGTAAGGATATAGTTCATTCGTGCATGCATAAGCAAATGGGTCCCCCTGAATTGAATCCGGTTGAAAGGAGCCTATAATGGGTGATGATCGGGGGCCTTGCTACTCTTAGTAGAGGACAACAAGGACAATTCGGGTACCTCCTAGAACCAACACTGCATGTAGAGAACATATAGAAACCTACCCCTTTAGAGCCATGCGGATAACCTAAGTGTTTTAGACGGGATGTAAATAGGGTTGTTTTGTTTGTTTATCGTATTTATTTGCCCTTATATTTGTTTATTTATTTTATCTGGTACTAACTCATTTTCTTTTTGTTTTGCTTTCTTTTTTGCATACATCATTGCATTTGCATTACATAAAGATGTTGGTTCAAGTGGTTTGCCTGATCATAAATCTTTCATTTTTACCTTATTTACTTTAATTTATTCATTTGATTATTTTAATTCCAAACTGACCCATTTTTTGTGATCACATCATGATTAAGTCTATTCATCTTTGCATTAACTACATGACACATCATAACATTTTATTTTTTGCATTCTACTAGCATGAAATGCTGATTCACGATTGGTTCTCAATTTGAAAAATTATCATCAGGAGAAAATCTAGCACTCTAGATGTCAAGGCAACATTCAAAGTTGCAAATGAATCCCTTGAGTTCGAAAGTTGAGCCATGAGAATCATTTTTGAATCAGTACTTTCACATCTAGGGCATGCATTTCGCATTTACATACATACATTTTGAAATTTCGAAATTAGTCCCCAGGTTACCCTATTAAATACAGCAAAGTTGGTCAACCTAGCACCTTACAAAACCTCTACAAGAGCCCGATCTTAGGGCATATCCGAAAGCGTCTGCCGCAAACACCATGCTCCCGACAAGGCTTTAATTTGGGGGCATTAGGTTCAGAAACAAGCATTCGATAGCTACATATCATCATCGTTCTGCATTGATCCAAAAAGAGATGAGTTGCCACAAATCAACACAGCAAATTTGTGAACCCGACCTAGGGGGCAACGTAATACCTTTATGAAGACAATGAAAAACCTTTCAGAAAAGGCGAGCATGCAAGTCAAATTTGCTACAAGAGCAGTTTCGGATGATGTCATGCAATGAACAAAATTTTGGGGCATCCACTCAGATGAAAGCTGATCAAACCCAAGACGAGGTTGGGGCACCGTCACATGCAAAAGACCAAGATCCTGGCATGACCGGTGGAAAGTCAGGGGCATCCCTTTGAGGACCAAAAAAAATCATATCACATTCATGCATGTAGTTGCATTCATCTTGGATTAAACCATTTTTGCATACGTCATACATTTAGATTAAGTGCATACACCAAAGTCACCATGCATTTAAGATAGACACATGCATTTAGGTATAAAAATCATGCATGCATTTTTGCTTACAAACAGGTTCAAAGGAGAGCCCGAACATCCTCAACATGGGGGAAACGACACAATGGCCAACCTTAGTCTTGAAGGAGGCCAAATACGAAGAAGATGCTGAAACACCCAAAATAAAAGGTATCAGCGACAAAATCTTTGACAATTACTAACCAATGTTTTTTCTTTTGTAGGATTTTATTCCTCCGAAGATGGTGTGACGGACGTCAACATTCTCCCGATTTCTACTATTGCCAATAGAAATTCTTTTCAAACCCTGCCCTCTGTCGATAGAAAAGCAGCGTAATTTTTTCCAGACATTGTCTCGCTGTTAGTGGTGCAGTCATCCAACATCTTGCAAATCATGCCTCCATCAGTGGTGGTACGCCAACTTAATGTAGATCTTACCTCCGTCAGTGGTGTTGCAGATCAGATTTTTCATTCAGTCCTACTTCTCCGTCGGTGGTGTAGCGGGTCTTACATTTTGCTGATCTAGTCTCTCCGTCAATGGTAGCAGATCAAAAAACTATCCAGATCTCGTCTTCATTGGTGTTGTAGATCAAAGTTTCTATTCGGTCCTACCTCTCCGTCGGTGGTGTAGTAGGTCCCACATTTTCCTGATCTAGTCTCTCCGTCAGTGGTGTAACAGATCAAATCCTCTCCAGGTCTTGCCTCTTCGACGGTGTTGCAGCTAGACCTAAATTTTACTCAGAATTTACCTTTTTATTATAGTTGTAGCTAAAAAAATCAATCAAAAAAAGAAAAAATTTAAAAAAAATCAAAAAAGAGAAAGAAAAAAAATCAAAAAGAAAAAAAAAAGGAAAAAAAATCAAAGAATCCAAAAAAATCTGAAAAAGAAAAAATCAAATCAAAATGAAAATCAAGTTGTTATCATTTGCCGATCTTGCTCATCCGTTGATGGTATAGTAAGATCTGTGTTGCTGAAACCCGATCTTACCCCTCCGTTGATGGTGTGGATAGATCCAACTTTATAAATTTAAGGTTCTGCCTCTTCGTCGATGTTGCAGCTGAACCAAATTTGCCAAAGTTTGCTCATGCCTCTTCGTCAGAGTTGTAGCTTGATCAAAAAAAGAAGAAAAAGAAAACCATCTGATCTTGCCTCTTCGTCAGAGTCGTAGCTGGATCAAATCTTCAAACATTGCCTCTTCGTCGGTGTTATAGCTTGGTCAAATCTAACTTTCGGTTCTGCCTCTTCGTCGGTGTTGTAGCTGAACCTAATTCACTAACTCTCGGTCTTGCCTCTTCGTCGGTGTTGTAGCTAGACCAAATCCACTAACTCTTGATCTCACCTCTTCGTCGATGTTGTAGCTTGATCAACATTACTAACTTTAGACCATGCCTCATCGTCGGTGTTGTAGCTTGGTTAAAATTTACTAATTTTCTAGTTTTATCAATGTTGTATCTTAAAAAAAGGAAAAGAAAAAAGAGAAAAAAAGAAAGAAAAAAAAGAAAAAAAAAAGAAAGAAAAAAAGAAAGAAAATAAAAAAAAATCAAAATGAGCTTTCAATCATTCGATCCTGCATCTTCGTCAGAGTTGTAGCTGGATCAAACATCAGAACTTTCATCCACCGATCTCGCCTCTTCGTTAGAGTTGTAGCTGGATCAAATCTTCAGACCTTGCCTCTTCGTCGGTGTTGTAGCTTGGTCAAATCTAACTTTCAGTTCTGCCTCTTCGTCGGTGTTGTAGCTGAACCTAATTCACTAACTTCCGGTCTTGCCTCTTCGTCGGTGTTGTAGCTAGACCAAATTCACTAACTCTTGATCCTGCCTCTTCGTCGGTGTCGTAGCTGGATCAACATTACTAACTTTAGACCATGCCTCATCGTCGGTGTTGTAGCTTGGTCAAAATTTACCAACTTTCAAGTTTTATCAATGTTGTACCTAAAAAAAGAAAAAATAAAAAAAGAAGAAAATAAGAGCAAAATGAAAAAAGTAGAAAAGAAAAAGAAAAAGAGAAAAGGAAGAAGTTGTCAGTTTTCTGGTCTTGTCTCTTCGTCAGAGTTGTAGCTGGATCAGACATCAGAACTTTCATCCATCGGTCTTGCCTCCTCGTCAGTGTTGCAGCTGGATCGAATTTTGTAGACCCTGCTTCTTCGTCGATGTTGCAGCTGGGTCGAACTCTCTTTAGGTATTATCGTCGTCAATAATGTAGCAAGTCGAACTCATTTTGCTTCCCCAACAGATAACCACCTATTTTGAAGGTTTTGCTTCCCCGAGAGTGACAAGGTGGATCAACCAAGTCAAGAGAGAATACCTGCGTCGAAGAAAAAGAAGATCTACCAAAGGATGAAGATATACGTCAAGAGGAGAAGCTCAGCCAGACCAAACAAAACGGGTCATTTTTAGTCTTTGCTCTATTGTTGTTATACAACAATGAGCAAAGAGGGGCAACTGTCATGACCCGTTTTGACCCTCAAACTCGACAACCCGTTTACCCAAATCCGGATCCAGACCCAATACCTAACTCGGATCTGACCCGAACCAAATAAAACCCTAAAATAAAAAACCCCATTGACCCTAATAACCCTAACTTGAGCTGTCGCAGCCGCCACCATCTTCTCAGCCCACCACCACCGTTGCCAGTCTCAGCCGCCGCCTATGCTCGCCCACCACTGTCGGCCACCCAATTTGAACCCCCAAATTAATCCTAAAACCCTAAATCTAACCCTAAAAATAAAATAATCAAATATCAACCCTAAAACATAAACTTACCCTAACCCTCTGCCATAACCATCACCCTAACCTACCCAAATCCCGAGCCCATACCCTAAAAATCCGGCCGTGCACCATCTATTAAGATCTGCAGAGTAAAGAAATAGAGTAGTTATTATTTTAGGTTATAAAAAACGGGTTTATATAACCCTAAAGGAAATCGAACCTAGGGGGCTTTTTTGGGGAGAAGAAAAGAAAAACATAGAGTTTTAGGGGAAGCTTGGAGATTAAAAAAAGGAATTTCAGTTCGAAAATTGTAAAAAAAAGGTTTTCGAAAATAAAAAATCAAAAAATTCAGAGCAACTTCTTTTTTTCTTCATCTACGAATCAGAGCAAAATTTTTTATATTTCGTTTTCAAATCAAAAATCAGACTCAAAGTTTAAAAGGGGTTTTTAGTTTAGAAAAAAAGAAAGTTTTTTTTTTTGTTTTAAAATTTGTAAACCGAAACAAAAAAGAAATTTTGAAGCTTACCTGGCCACCGTGAGTCCGCCGCGAGGCACCATGCCAGTGAGCGGCGCGAAATGAACGGCGAGAGTGTGATGAGGGGGTGGCCCCCGTCGGTCTAAGTTGAGAGAGAGGAGGATAAAATAAAGTTTAAGTTAGGTTTTTTAAGGGTTATTAAATCCATTTCGAAACCAAAAGACCAAGATATTGTTTTAAACTCAGCTATTGAAACGGTGTTGTTTTGGCACAGGTGGACCTGCGCGTGACCCGGTTACCGGGGAGGATCCGCGTTTCGCTTTAATGGATAAATCCCCAAACAAGTCCTCCTTCTTTCATTCTGTTTTCACTAATGTACAAGGTATAATTATAGTTTCGGTCCCTGCTCCTCTTTCCCGCCTCCGTTTTCGTCCTTTTTTTCATTTTAATTTAGCATCTTTATTTCTCTTTTATTTTAATTTGGTCATTGTATTTTAGTGTTTGATTTTCAGTTTGTTATTTCTTTTAGTTTATGCTTATTTCCTTACATTTCTTATCTGTTGTATTTTAGTCCTGCAAGGTTTGTTATTTTTGCCATGCATTTTAATATTAAGCATTCTAATCCTTGAATTTAATTTTAGGTTGTTTCATGCATTCTAATATAATCTATGCATACATATTATTATTATTATTATTATCAATACAAAGATTTCTATTTTGTATATATTATATATATTAATATAATATGTAAAATATACGCATATATGTACATATATATATATATGTTTTTATCTATGTTGCATATTTTTATGTATAATACTTTTTTACCTTTTTATATTATATACATGATTTTATGCTTATTTGGTAAAATATGTATAGTATTTTATTTATGTTAGATTCATTTTTATGTGTTAGATTAATATTTATGTATTTATGGTAGATTAGTTTTTTATTATGTTAGTATTTCTATGTTTATCACATTGTATTTATGTTTGTCATTTTTAAAGATCGCATATCGAGATATATTAATTGTCAATGCGGTGCCCTTTTTATCCGAGCGTAAACGGGGCCAGTATCAGGCGTAGTGATAATGGTTGGGCGTTTACTCTTGAATAACGAGACCTTTAAAATCTACTCGCACTTATAACCAAATTTTAATTTAATCGTCACTTTAATCCGGAAAGTTTAATATTAATAAAGCGGCAATTATTAAAGTACCAATTTTGGGCGGTGTGGGGGTGCTAATCCTTCCCCATCCGTATCCGACTCTCGAACCCGACATTTTGAAATCTCTGGTTTTTACGGTGTCCGATCCACCTTGAGTGGCCGGTGGCGACTCCATTTTTAAATAAAATACAGTTTTTCTAAAATCCCACAGAAGACATCATTTTCAAAATAAAACAAAAAACACCACTTTTTTAGCGAGAGGGACATCGCTACAGATAGGTGATCTAAGTACTCTAGCTTGTGTAGGCTAGATCATAGCTCATAGATAGAAAAGCCTTGTCTATGCTCTCTAAACTATATTATCTTGCATACTTATTTTATGATAATCACGAATTGTGGTAGAGTAGAAATGTACCACTGAGCTTTGTTAGCTCAATATGCGTATGTGTTATTTTTCCTTGCGTAGGTTGGCATGTCACCTTTTGGAGGAGCACATCGACAAGGATCTCCCCAGCACCGAATTCGCTTTAGAGTACAATACTTGTTATTTTAGTTTGGGCCAATGTATTTATAGGACCTTACCACTTTTGAGTCTATAACTCTATTTGAATTATAATTTTGGTATTCGGTGTTTTAAACTTGGAGCTCTCGTTTTGTAAACTTGATTTTAATACTTATTTACCTTAATGGATTTATGGATATTTAATGCTTTTAAATGATGGCTAAACTGATGGTTTTAAATAGAAATTTGATGGGTCGGTTTTTGGATGACCCAAATGTTGTACTTCGGATTCGGATCGAGATTAGGGTGTTACAAATATGACCTCCTAGAATGAGTTGTAACGCATAGACGGGTCTAGGGGGTTACAGTTTCCACCGCCAGTGTATTGGATATAAATCCATAAGTTTAAGGGAAAATATTCTATGCACTTGCAGTGGAAGAAGACTTTTTCACAAGCGAGTTCAATTTAGGGTTTATAGGGTTAGTTTATGGTTTAGATTTTGGGGGTTAGAATTTAGATTTTAGAGCTTAGGGACAGACTCTATTTTCAGGGTTTTAAGGTTAGATATTTAAATTTTAGTTTTTAAGGTGAATTTAAGTATGCTTGTGGAAAAGGTTTTTTTTCACTGTCAGTGCATGATATAATAACTCTAAGTTTAAATATTAGACAAATTAGGCTTTGTCCCATGAATTTTGAGTTTAAATATTTAATGATCCCTTGTAGTTTTGAATTTTAATATTTTAACCCACTCCCAATATTCGATCATGACTCTGTCATTGCTTTTTTTTATTAAATAGAGATATTTTATATTTCAGAGACAAATGTCAAGACTCGAATCCGTACAAAATACGACAACATGAATATTCTTTGACCATACAAACAATTAATGAATCCCACTCTATCCTTGCCAATGGTGATGATTGACACTGATGAACACTGATCAATGTGACTAGGGTTGTTTTGATATCGTCATCGTATTAATGAAATTGTCGTCTATATTATATAGTGTCGTTTCTGAATTAATGATAGTATATAATTGACGATAACACTCAAATTCAGTACTACTTTATAATTTTTAAGGCAATAAAAAAAACAATTTTATAACTATATTAATTTAAGGGTAAACTACCTTGGTGACCACCCAACTATTGAGTCCGTACTATTTTGACCACTTAACCAAAAAAACTGAAAATTTGACCACCGAACTATTTAATTGGTCCTATTTTGACCACCAGACGTTAAAATCTAACGAAAATATGACGTGGTAGTTAAAGAAAATTTGTATAATTACACATTTGATCCCTATTAGTTGCATATTATATCAATTTGGTCATAATTTTAATTTAATTTAATAAAAATTAATCAACCAATCGAACAACGACACATGCCACCACCCGATTGGATGAATTTATTCTTATCTTTAATTTAATTTATTTAATATTTAATATATTTATTTTCTTCCAATAAGGTGAAAAAATAAGAGTGTGCTTGGTATGGTTTGAACCTTGAATCACCAAGGTAAAAACCTAAGTCATTACCACTGCACTAACCTATTCATATTGTTATGAATTGTATCCTTTTATATATATATGCACTCCTCTTTCTCGCACTAATCTTTTCACCATCCTTGTTCTCTCCAAGCTTTCAAACCGGAAATCTATGAACATGTTGTTCGTGTGTAGCGTGGCAATCAACATCAGCTGCTTGCTGCTGATTTTGGGTTCTCCTCCTTGTTGCCTGCTTCTTTACGTTGCAGGATTCTTAAGTTCGTGGTAATGTGGCTGTCAAAATCACTTGAGTATTATCAAACCCAAATGAAGAGCAGATTGAGAAATTCTACTAAGGATGATTAAGGTGTGAATTATCCCGAAAACTTTTTAGGTGGTTCATTTCATCAGGCTAAAAGCGATGACATGTGGCGTCATCCGATTGGTTGATTAATTTTATTTAATTAAATTAAAATTATGATCAAATTGATATAATATGTAACCAATAGAGACCAAATGTGTAATTATACAAATTTTCTTTAACTGCCACGTCACATTTCCATTAAATTTTAACGGCTGACGATCAAAATAAGACCAATTAAATAGTTCGGTGGTCAGATTTTTAGTTTTTTAATTGGGTGGTCAAAATAAGATAGACCCAGTAATTATAAGTCGGCGAATTATGGCAAATATTAATGTCATTCACAAATGAATTTTAACTTCACCGCTTTCGGTTTCAATTGTGATCGATTAACTAGCAAAACGAAATGAGTCTTACCGCAGAGTAGGGTGAGCATTCGAGCAAGTAAAGTTAAATTAAAAATTTTGATTTAGTCGGGTTGACGGTTTATATTTTATAATTAAAACTTTATTTTTTTAAAGTTTGAGTTAAGTCGAGTTGAATTTTTCAATTTTATGTTCAAATTTATTTGTAAACATTTATAATGTTATAGTGTTAATTAGTTCCAGTTTAAAAGGCTTCTTATAACTATATAGGATATACATATATATATATTTCTTCATATTTTTCCATATTGATACATATATCAAGTAGAGTTGAAGGACCCGACTCGAACTTAGAACAAATCCACTCATTACTAAAAATTTTGAGATATTTGAATATTTATTTTATTATTCCAACTTTATTTGAATTTTTTCCGAGCCAAATTTATGAAATTACAATTCGAGTTGAGCCGAATTTTTTTGCGTCAAGTCAAGTCAAAAATTTCTTTTTACGAGTCGAGTCGAGTTTTGCTTTAACTCGAGTTGTTTTAATATTGACAGTGATAGGTTAACTGAGTATAATAGACGGAGATGCCAAGTGTTATTATAAATTTTAGTTTGTGAAAATAGTGAGATCCTGGCTCAGATTTGATATGCTTATGTATTTGAAAGATTTACCAATATCTTCAAAAAGTTCAAATCCACCACTAAATAGGCATCAAGTAAATCCATAAATGTCACATTTTCATTAGATATGTTTTATTTTGCAATTTATGCTATTTATGATCTGAATCCATTTTTTCAAATCCGAATTTAAAAACGCTACATAAAAGAATTCCTGCAAAAAAAAAAAAAAACTGTCTTTTAGTAAGATAAGTAGGGCTGGGCGTTCGATCTAGTTGAGTCAAGTCGAGTTAAAAAATTTCAAATTATTCGAGTTTGCAAGTCCTATTTACGATTCAAACTTTATTTGAATTTTTTTCGAATCGAGTCGAGTTTTCGAGTTTCTGTACAAATTTAATTGTACACATATATTTCTTCCTATATATTTCTATATGCATATACGTAGGGGTGCACATATATATTTCTATATGCATATACTTAAGGATGGACAATGCACATATTGACTCAAATTTTAACGGTTTTCTATATGCATATATAATATACATATATATTTCTTCATATTTTCACATGTGATATACATAATATATCATGCGAAATTAAAAAAGTTGACTCGAATATGAAAATTGGTCAATTAATTACTAAAATTTTTGAGTTATTCGAGTTATTCGAATTTCCATTTCATAACTCAAACTTTATTTGAAATTTTTTCGAGTCGCGTCGAGTTTATGAACTTTCGAGTCGAGTCAAAACGAGTCGGTTTTTTCACCTCGAGTTGAGTCGAATAATTCGTTTTTTTCGAGTTGAATCGAGTTTTGCCCAGCCCTAAAGATAAGTAGCTTATTTTTTTTCCTTTTTTTAGGAAATGAGTGTGGTGTTTGGTATTGGAATTGTTTTAAGTGCAGGTCTTTCATGCTGGAAACATAAACAAAAATGTCTTCAAGGCACTCATTGACAGTGGTGTGGAGGTCAAATTGGTTCAGAACTTTGAGATGGGCGTCTCGAATAAAACTCCCGAGTTCCTTAAGATGAACCCTATCGGAAAGGTAACCTTGCTTATTCATAGATTAAATTTGAGAGAATACTTTCATATCTGTAAGTTGTATTGTTTTTCTTTGAATTCTCTGAAACTAGTATCTGTGACATTTATATCGGTTCCTGTGCTGGAAACACCCGAGGGTTCCGTATTCGAGAGCAATGCTATTGCTCGTTATGGTTAGAAGAGACGAACTGAAATCTTACATTTTCTTCCGGTGATGGTTGTTTACTTACTGATATCCTTACTTCCCTTTGCAGTTACTCGCTCAAAGGCCGACAACCCTCTATTCAGTTCTACATTGATTGATCGTGTAAGTTTTTCTCACTACCGGTACCATGATCTTCTGGCATCGGTTAAGTTTATTTGAAACTGTTATACTTAATGCACGTATATAATTGCTTGATTTTTCTATGGCTCGTATCGAGCAGTGGATTGATTTTGCAACCATGGAAGTTGATGCTAATATTGCGAAATGGCTCCTTCCAAGATTTGGTTATGCTGTCTACCTACCTCCGGTAAGTTGTATATATATATATATATATATATATATATATATATATATATACAGTGGCTTTTGAGACCATTTTTCTTCATCAGGTTCTTCTGCCATAGTTTCTTGAAATGGATGAATCTAAGTAATGTTGGTTCAAAAGCATCCCCGGCCGTCTGTCTTTTTCTTGTTTATTTCGAAGAGATTAGGCTGTTTGCTATCCGATTCCTTTGATCCTGTCATTTTTACCCGTCTAGTTTAACTAAACTCGAACTTATTCGAGTAACGTAGGTCGAGGAAGCTGCTATTGCTTCATTGAAGAGAGCACTGGGTGCATTAAGCACTCACCTTGCTTCCAATACCTACCTGGTCGGGCACTCGGTCACCCTTGCGGACATTATCATGACATGCAACCTCTATTCCGGTTTCTGCCGTTTCATGACTAAGAGTTTTACCTCGGAATTCCCTCACGTCGAGAGGTACTTCTGGACAATGGTTAATCAACCAAATTTCAAGAAGGTTCTCGGTGAAGTAAAGCAGGCAGAGACCGTGCCGCCTGTTGTATCAAAGAAGCCTGCAGCCCAGCCGAAAGAGAGTAAACCAAAGAAAGAAACCAAGAGGGAGGCGGAGAAACAGCCAGCAAAGGCAGAGGCTGCAGAGGAGGAAGAGGCACCAAAGCCCAAACCGAAGAATCCTCTCGATTCGCTGCCTCCTAGGAAGATGGTTCTCGATGATTGGAAGAGGCTGTACTCCAACACAAAGGTTGCAATTAAAGGTATCCCGGTCGATTCCATTACTTAATTGTTTCAAACTGTGGTTTCCGAATTCTGATTCATTTTCTCCTCTATTTATCACAGATGTACGATCCCGAAGGATACTCACTCTGGTTCTGTGACTACAAATACAACGAGGAGAATACAGTCTCATTCGTCACCATGAACAAAGTAGGAGGATTCTTACAGAGGATGGATTTGGCCCGCAAGTATGCATTCGGGAAGATGTTGGTACTCGGTGCCGAGCCTCCGTTCAAGGTCAAAGGATTATGACTTTTCTGCGGGCAACAAATTCCTCAATTCGTCCTCGACGAGTGCTACCACATGGAACTGTACGACTGGAAGAAAGTTGATATCACCAACGAAGCCCAGAAGGGACGTGCGAGTCAGATGATCGAAGACTGTGAACCTTTCGAGGGAGAGCCTCTGTTGGATGCCAAGTGCTTTAAATGAGAAGTTTCATTACAACCAAGTTTTTCTGGTCAGATGTATGAACTAGGATGGGTTTAAGTGCTATTTTTTGTTGCCCAATTGATTACAAAGAATCAAATAGGAGGTGCCGGTAAACCATCATTAAATTATTAATGAAAATGATAACATGGCCGTTTTTAAGTAGTTTAATAACATATTTAGTCCGTAATGTTATATCAATTTAAAAGAAGCGTATTAAAAATATATATGTAATATTAGGTTATGTAGAATCAAAATCAACTTGACATATTTTTTAATTATGAAGAATTAAATTTGTTAATTTATTTATAAATAAGACTACATTAATCGAGAAATTATTATATGATTCCGGCTCACCACGTCATCCATGATCTCATCCAATGAGATTCATTCATTTAATGACATGTAGGAAAGAGCTGAAGATTCACATTAGAAAAAAATGAGATGAAAAATTATTATTGGATGGGACCATGGATGACGTGGTGAGCTAGGCTCATCTAATAATTTTTCACATTAATCATGTGTAAATATTGAGGCTAAGCAAGTTATTTTTTTAGAAAATCAGTTAAATGTGTTTTTTTAATAATACTATTATAGTATATGGTAGTATTTGAGTTCGATTTCAAATCTATATAAATTTATACACACATGCGGACTAAGTTATTCGAGTTCTGATCATCTAAGTGGGGTATACCACCTTTTAATATTGAGATCACTATTTAGATTCGATTAAATGCGTTGTTTTTTTTTAATAAAATAGATAAATGTGTAGTTAAACCACTTAAAAATGCAATGTTATCATTTTTGTTAATGATTTAAGATAAAGCGACCAAAAGAATTGGTCAAAAAATTTAGAGATTTAGTGACTAAAACAAAAACACACTAATAATTGGATGACTAATTGTGTAGTTTTGTAATCACTAATTTTATCCATTTTATTTTATTAGTTTTATTATTATTATTACTATTATTATTGATTGTTATTATTGTATAAAAAAAGAAAAGAAAAAAAATAGATCTGATATAAAAAGCCAATTTATTAACAGACAATCCATTTAATTACAAGCCCAATACAAATATATTAAGCATATTTGGCCCGATAAGGCCCAAGGTTTAAACCTAAAGATATTGCAAAACCCTAACCCTAAAACTAATCAACTTTCATCCATGTGGAGTCAAGATTTGGTCGTTGGATCAAATCTGATCAACTGTCCAGATTACACCGAGAGATGACTACTCAGCTCCCCACGCGCGCGTGAAAGCTACCACCAACTCTTCATGTCTCACACGCGCCTACGCGCCTGAGCCGCTCCATCTTCTTCGTCTACGTGGCAGCATCGCCAAAAAGTTGCGCCGCCACCGTACAGCCACCGTATCGGTATGGGACTTTAAAAATGGCTAGTTTGGCTATTTAAAAACATTCAAAGACACGCCAAAAGCCTAAGAAAACATTTCAAATTTATTTTCAAGTTGTTTGAACTTTAAATTATTTTTGCAATCTTTTCAATTTAGTTCCAAACTATTTTTCAATTATTATATCAAAATAAAATTCTAACAATTTGATACATAATTTATTTTTGATAATACTTTAAGATAGTGTTTTGATTTATACGGCATTTATATTTGATAATTATATTATGTATATTAATTGTTTTTTTTACAATGTTTATTATTTTTGTATTATACTCTACGTATTAATTTAGAATGCACCTCCATATTATGTTCTCGTTACGTCATATTATGTATCTATATTATACAGTTTTATAGGACATATATATATTTTTGACAATTTTTATAGGACACATATTATATGTATGTTTACGTATTAGTATATATTTAACATAGTTTTACTTTTCTATACTGTGATTTTTATTTATTTAGTTTTTTTATCATTGTTTTTGCTTTTATTTATTTAGCGGGTTTTATCAGATTCTTGCTTTTTTATCTATTAACTAGCATATTTATATTGTTCATGCATTATTATACTTTTTTTTATTTAGAATTAGGTCTCAAAATTTCGGTATCATGCTAAGGGTGTCATCTCGAATTTTCGGGTGTCATCTCCTTTTGATATCATAAATTACAAGGTTTTTATATTCGAATAACACTGTTATGCATGCATGCATTTTTAGAGATTAAATATTAAATTAGATTTGAATTTAATTTTTTCTCTGTAAATACGGTACGAACCTTTAGGTACTAATTTTTAGGTGTAGTACGGGTGCGAACTCTTCCCCACTCGTAACATATTCCTAAATTTAATAAATCTCTGATTTATTTTTTGGTATCCGATCTACTTCTTTATTTTATTTAAAATATAAGCATTTTTAGGAATTTTTCTAAAACCAGTTTTTTTAAAAAAGTGGAAACTTAGGAATTTTTTTAGACGCTACAAGTTTAACCTAATTAAAATATACGTGGGCGAAGTAGCCGACAGTGCAAAAATAAATGCTTCTTTGCAAGTAACCTCAAGCTTTGTATGCTGCAAAAAACCGATTCCTCTTTCGCTGAAATGGCTGAAATTTCAATGAGTAGATCGCGGCGTCTTCTACTGCTTTTCGCTTCCGTTCTCTACAATTCAATTCAGGTATCCTTTTCACACCGCTTAGTACTCAATAATTTGTTTTTTGTTTCTTTTTAAATGAAATTTTGAATAACTCTGGCCGAAATTTGAATAATTAGCATGCAAAATTTGTATTTTTACTTCTTCATCCAGATCAGACAATTTTTTGTATTGATATTGCTTCGAATATCACCTTTAATCTTGTTTAATCAATTCGTTAATCTTTCATGCTTGTTAGGTTTTACTAGTACTTTAAATTTTCATCTTTGGCTGCCGAGAAAAAAATAGCATCGACAGAACTGCTTTTGAGGAATTACGATTCCGAGAAATCTTAACTGTAAAGCTAGAATTTGGGCTTTGAAGAATGAATCGAAAGGTGTATGTATAATATCTGCTATTCCAGTTTGCTTTTGAAAATCCGTGGAATTTAGGGAAATTATGATTTCGAGAAAATGTTTTCACGCGAAATTATGCTGTTACGCTTAGCTTGATCTAGATCCATAAACTTTTGTTTCATACATCAATAGTTCTTACTATTTAGGTACTTGCCTTTTAGCTTTAGTTGAACCTTCTTCAGCTGAATTTGTTAGAACAATTATTTAAGTTACCGTGATGGACTTTAAAGTAGAAATTGTTCTTATTACTTGGCAAATTATTGAAAATGTTAAAACAATCTTCTCCAATTTGTTTCCTTTTTTCCAGGTTTTCTGATGACTCTACGAATTCAAAAACCAGCTCAAAGACAAAGTCGAACGGAAATAGTAATGTAGGGACTAAGGTAGTTATCATATTGATTGGGCTGGCTGCTGTCTGGTTGTTTTCGTTTTTCCTTTTGAAGGTATGGAAGAAAAGGAAACGTGACGAACAATATGCCCATCTTTTGAAGTTGTTTGAAGAAGATGGTGACCTCGAGGCAGAACTTGGCCTTCACGACTGACATCGTTGAAAACTGAGCTCCTCCTCTTTGAGGTGTGTAGATATACCGTCTTTGTGATCCTCAATTTGCCTGGATTCAGTTGCATTCCTTGTTTAGTTTGCAAGGAGAAATGAGTTTTTCACCACTCGTATTTGTATTGCAGTAGTTGAAGGTAGACAAAAAAACTTTGTAATCATATCCAGTTATGTAGATCTTTGGGGTCACTATAATGGCCATCCCCATGCGTGTTAAATCTCGAAAATCAAGCCTATAATTCTATATCCATGATGTGCATCTGTGTCAATCTGTCTCCTTTCTGGATATCTATGCATGCAACACAGTAGATGATAATGAGACCTAAGGCCACCATTGATGAGGAATATGGACTTTTTGTGTTTAAGTTGTTAGTCTCTTCATGATCTGATGATCATTAAGATCGTTTCATGTTGATTAATTTTGCTCATCTGGGTTTGCATTTTATCCTCCTATGCTTGTTCTTTTAGCTCTATCCTGGATGAAGTGGCAATCAATGTCTTGTTTTGGTAACACCAGAATTTGTGGCAGAGGTCAGATACCATAAGTTGTGGTATTGTAATGATATGTGAAACCGATGAACTTAAGGTATGTTGCTCAGACTCTTTTTTTTCTTGAGGTATCGTGAAGTACCTGTGTTTGACACAAATATGAGGATATGACCTCTAAAGACTTTCAAATACGTGAAAAATCGTAGAAAAGTCGAGTTATACCTGTGCTGGATACATACCCTTGAAAAGTGAAATACTTGCCTTATTATTGAGTCAAAATACAATACAATGGTGATTTTATCTTATAATTATTAATAATAAGTAGAAGAATCATCAGGGGCATGCTGCATATGTAAGATAACTGAAGTAACTAGGGAATGTGTTATTTTCAACTCATTATATGCAGGGGATTGATCAATGGAGAAGACGACCGAGATGTGAACCATCATCATCCGAAACCGAAAGGAGGAGTTTAACTAGCTCCTCCGAACTCAACCACATTATCCCCGAAACAATCGGCAAGAAACAAAGGCTTACCATCGATGCATAAGGGGTCATCTTCCTGTCTTGAATTGTTTCATTCTGTATCATTAAAGGGCGACATACTCGGACTCATACTCGGGCTCTCTTCCCCTAATGTCCCATTTAGCATTGCCAACTCCCTAAGCTGTTGTTTCTTATAGTTACCCAAGGATTCATCCTGAAGATTTTGTTCATACCACAAGCTTCAGAAGATTTTTTAGTATGGCTTCAGCCTCCACCAACACAAGTAGTCGGCTTTATCTTTTAGTTTCTCTTCCTACAAGAAAAAGAGATACCGAAAAACCACTTCTTTGTGAAGGGTAGAAAATTGAGTTGGGAGGGTCACATTCACAATGGGCCTTTATAAAATTTGATTTGTATTAATCAGTTAATAAGTTAGATACTGATAGTTAAACAAAAAAAGACAACCGTCAATTATAAAAATTTTAAGGAACATCAGAAGAGAACTTGATGATAATAAGTTAGTTGATATTTGTTCAAATTATCCTCATCTCGAAAGTTAATCATCTAGGGTTTACGTTGGATTAGATGCTTTCTTTCTGCAAGGTGAAGAAGGGTATAGTGGGATGGGTTACTAGGTCTTTCAAGGTCGGAGCGTTTGAATTTTGATGTTGTTAATAGAATAAATTGAGATGTAATTGTCACCCCATAAAGAATATTCATAGTACCCAATTCGAATTAATTGATAAATGAGTTGGATACTAGTGGTTATAAAAAATTCTTATACTTTTAAATCTGCAATCTAAATGATTTTTATTTAAATTGTTAGTACATTCTGTAAGTTATGTTCATTTTTACTGTTAAAATGCTTATATGATAGTTATCAAAGGGCAAAATAACATTCTCTTAGTCTTTTACGCTTATAATTTTTATCAATTTACAACATTGAGTCATTGTACAATTTTTTTATTTAAAAATCTTAGTCCCTCACTTAAATCATGTTCAATTTTACTATTAATCGTTGACCTAATAGTTATAAAAAATAACAAATTATATCTTTTTATTTTTTATATTTACAGTTTTTATCAATATAAAACATAGATGATTGATAAATCATATTGTTCAATTAATGATAAATTTTTATTTATTTTTTAAATCAAAGATCAAAATGATTAAACTGTAAACGTAAGAAATACAAAAATATTTTATTTTCTTATAGTTATCATATCAACATTTAACAATAAGATTGTATAAAGTTACTGAGGGATAGAAATTTTCAATTAAAAAAATAGTATAGGGACTCAATGATATAAAATGAAAATAATAAAGATTAAACTTTAGAATAGTGGAGGGACCCCTAGGATATTTAAACCATTTTATATGAAGGAAAATCAAAGAAGCCGAAGTTCTGAACTCGGCACGAGAGTGCGACACATTGATTGGCGTAGATCCGCCACTTAGATTTTCCATGTCTTAACGTGGCACTTGATATGGTCCCAATTCGTCCATGGCTTCTCTCCTCCTCCACTGTGTCATGACCATACCTTCGTTCATTCGACTAGTATGTCGTGCGACACTTGAAATAGACGTTTTCCGACCAAATCAGCATTATTCTCTGTAGATCTGCTCAAGATAAAACAAGCAACGCTTCAGTTCTTAAGACACAACATAATCCCTCAAGCTACGAGTCGATACCGTAGGGCATAGCGGATGTCCATAGTCGACCCCCATCTTCCCCGAAGGAAAAAGTGATTTTCTTAAATAAAAGAAATATTTGGGTTACAAAAGAAGATTCACCCACACCATCGACTTGGGTGGTAGGGGCCGCCTCGATGGTGTGTAGGATACATACCTGTACCAGTGGATCAGTCCAAACTCTGCCGACTGTCCACCCCCTACATATATGCGAAAATAACTTTATGGAAATGACCCGAGTAGACACTAAAATGCTTGAAACGAGGACACTCTTCCCTAACTATGGAAATACAAACTCTTTTCCCTAAACATAACGATGATTGAAATGCGGACAACTTATTACCTACCCAACCATGGGGCCTTATACATAGCTGGCCACGATGTATTTACCCGGTTGTGGCCCTATACAGGGGATGACCACAACATTCTCCCCTACTTAATTTGTCGACGTCCTCGTCGACTTGGCAGACTTGAGCTCCACGTTTCCAGGAAACATCTACTCCATCCCTATATAATTGCATTGCTGACAATGTCTTCTCAGTAGCCTTTGGAAGAATCTTGGCCTCTGCCACTCCTGGTTGCTCCCCTTGGAAGATCAAACAACTCGCCGAAGGGACTGGAACGACTTTCGAAGATATCATGAAGTCCAAACCTATGACGGCATCAAAGTCATCCGTAGGGACTACTGTGTAGCTAATCTTTCCCTCCCATGATTCAATCTTGGTCTTCACATTCCTTACACTTCCCCATATACTTGATGCTTCAGAGTTCACAGCTTTTATTCGCCCCACATCCTTGGTCAGAGTCAGATTGCACATTTTCGCTTCCTCTGGAGAAATGAAAGAGTCAGTTGCTCCTGTGTCTACCAAGGCCTTTGTGACTTTCTCATTCAGAACTATGTTCACATACATCAAGCCTCTCATTGGTTCTATCCTAGCCTTGTCTTGTTCAGTTTGCACCGAATATAAGAAACAAATAGAACCCACTCTAGCTGGCTCATCCCTCTTGTCATCTAATTGGTGGCCAACCTGGTCCGAACCTTTTGGAGTAGTTCTCATCACCGATAGTGCACTCCTCTGTGGACATTCTGCCAGTCAGTGAGGACCCTGACAAAGAAAGCAACGTAACCCTCGCCTAGAAGAATCATTATTTTGTCCTCTCTGTTTCCCAAGTTGAAGGTGTCTCTACTCGTGCCACTTTGTAACTTGCTATCCCACTGCCATTGTTGTTACCATGGCCAATGCCATTACCAGTACCATTGCCATTGACATTACCATTCCCTCCGTTGTTACCGTTTTTATTGCTCCGACTACTGCCATCACCACTTGCGGGTGTACCCTTACACTTTGTGGAACCTTCACTATAATCACTAAGTCGTTCGGAAGTAGCCATCGCCTCAGCCACATTTTGCGGTCTTTGTCTCTGGACCTCTATTCTCGCCCACAATTTAAGTTCTTCTAGAAAGTAGAACATTTTGTCCTGTTCGGCCATATCTTGATGTCTAACATTAACGCGGTAAACTCTCTCACATACTCACGTACTGCCCCTGTGTGTGAGAGATCTCTCAACTTCTTCCATGTATTATACTCCACATTTTCTGAGAGAAATGCATTCTTCAATTCCTTCTTCATCTCCTCCCAAGTCTTGACGGAGCGCATATTGCCATCAAACTTGGACCGCCACCACAACTTGGCATCCCCTATCAAATACATCGAGGCTGTGGAGACCTTGTCTTCATCTGATGTCGTATGCACTACTCGAAAGTATTATTCAATGTCAAATAAGAAATTCTCAAGTTCTTTGGCATCTCTGTTCCCTTCAAACCGTTGGGGATCTGGGATCTTGGCCCTTTGGCCCTTTGGCCCGTGTCACCTGCAGTTGAATTGCCTACAGCCACTTGGACTAGGTTGATGAGACATCTGAGTTCAGCCAACTCATTCTTAAGGTCACTCATAGTTTCTTTTGCTTCATTACTGAGTTCATTTATGGCATCCGTCACTTCCTGTTGGGCTTCCTCAATTTTCCTAACACGATCGCTCGTGACCATATGAGCTCTCATGGTAGCTACTACAGCTTCCAGCTCTTCAAATTTAGCAGGATCCATCGACCCATTGCTTCGACTTTTAGCCATTTAGAAAGTAAGTATGCACCATTGTTTCCTGCAAACACAGCCAAGCACGATTGTGCCAAGAAAAGAAAAATAATTGTTAGATTCCCATTGATCAAGTTAGGCACTATTGTGCCACAAAACCAACAACACTCTTCTTTTCAACACAACAAGCGCCTCTGCGCTGAACATAAATGAGCACCATAGTGGGTTACTTTCCGCGCAACATCATGCTAGGATAATCATTTTGATTAACGACAAGCACCTCTGTGCACTGTCTTCAATATGATTACCATGCATGCATCATCGATTTACAAGTAGTCAACTTTTTAATACTGAGGTAACCATAGTGATTAACGTCAGACACCTCTTGTGTACTGATTTCACTATGACGACCCAGCTAAGATTTCAAGACATATTGAGTGCCTCTGCATCAAAACAACCATAGTGCGTAACGTCAGTCACCTCTGTGAACCGATGGCACTATGTTTGAAATTGTTTGCACCTCTGTGCGATAAATAATAAGTGCTTCCGCACTAAAACAACCATAGTGGTTAGCGTCATTCACCTCTTGTGTACTGATCCCACTAGGTTCAACTCGTTAGCACCTCTGTGCAATAAGAAATAAGTGCCTCTTGCACTGAAACAACCATAGTTGTTAGCGTCAGTCACCTCTTGTGTACTGATCCCACTAGGTTCAACTCGTTAGCACCTCTGTGCAATATAAAGATCGAGCACCGCGTATTCTTCGATCGCTATAGTGGTTACCGACATGCACCTCTGTGCGCTGCCTCCACTATAAAACTCACATGCACCTCTGTGCCAGAAATTCATAACCGAGCACCACTGTGCCAAGAGGAATGAGCGCCACTGCGCAGAGATAATAAGCAAGCACCTCCGTGCTCGAAACAATAGTCAGGCACCTCCGTGCACTAACCAACCCTCAATTTGTTTAACATTGTTGACTCACCCAACCCACTCTTTTTACGAGGGCGCTTGGTGTGGAGTCAAACAATCTAACGTCATACAAAGTTTAAATTCACATCAACCCAGCTCAAAAGCCTTGCTCTGATACCACGTGTCACGGCCATACCTTCGTTCACTCGACAAGTATGTCGTGCGACACTTGAAAGGGACGTTTCATGACCAACTCAACCTTGTTCTCTGTAAATCTGCTCAAGATAAAACAAGCAACGCGTCAGTTCTTAAGCCACAACATAATCCCTCAAGCCACGAGTCAGTACCGTAGGGCATAGCGGATGCCCATAGTTGACCCCCATCTTCCCGAAGGAAAAAGTGGTTTTATTAAATAAAAGAAATATCCGGGTTACAAAAGAAGACTCACCCACACCATCGACTTGGGCGGTAGGGGCTGCCTTGATGGTGTGTAGGATACGTACATGTACTAGTGGATCAGTCCAAACTCTGCCGACTGTCCACCCCCTACATATATGCAAAAATAACTTTATGGAAATGACCCGAGTAGACACTAAAGTGCTTGAAACGAGGACACTCTTCCCTAACTATGGAAATGCAAACTCTTTTCCCTAAACATAACGGTGATTGAAACGCGAACAACTTATTACCTACCCAACCATGGGGCCTTATACATAGCTGGCCACGATGTATTTACCCGGTTGTGGCCCTATACAGGGGATGGCCACAACACACTGCATGATTCCAATTAGTGGTGAGTATTTAATTAAGCTGAGTAGAATTAAAAAATTTCGAGTTATTCGAGTTGATATGTCATATTTTACAACTCAAATTTTATTTAAAATTTTTTCGATTTGAGTGTAGTTTATGAAATTAGTCAAGTAGAGTTTTCGAGATCCTATACAAATTTATTTGTAATTATTTATCATGTTATAGTACGGTTAGATTCTAATTTAAACGATTTTATCTAATTATATAAGATATGCATATATATATATATATCTTCATATTTTTTTTTCCATATGTGACATATTTTTTATATTTTGATATCGTTATATATATCGAGAAAAATTAATGGACTCGACTGAACTTAAAAATCAGTCTACTAACCCAAATTTTCTTTTAAAATAGCGGTCGCCTGTTATTCTTTTTTATTTTTGAGTTAGTCGGCGATCGACAATCATCTAGATGTTGATTGTCGATCGTCAATATCATTATTTCTCTTGCTTTGATTTGTTATATTTTTTAAATTTTTTTAGTTTTTTATTTTAATAAGAATCTCTGCTCTTGTGGTACGTTTTTTTTCCTGCATTTGTGGCACGTTTTTTTTATTTTGTTGTTGTTTCGTTTCATCTGTCATTTTGGCATGATTTCAACATACCTTAGTGGTCGTTTGGCGCTCGCACAGAGATCCTCACGTCGCTAGTTTCTAATTATGATTCTGTCGATGGTCATAAAAAGATAGATCCCTACTCGGTTGATGGTTGTTTACCGATGTAATCAGTGTTAGGTAGCGGAGCAATCTGCCTAATAGTTTGACTCGCTCACCACTCTTTTTTCATCTCGTAATGTGTCTCGTTTGAACATAGACAAAGAAATTCATGACGGCTTCTGAGTTTTGACAGTATGCAAATCTATATAGAAATATTTATTTTTCATTGTACTTTTAGGTTTTTTATAAGATTTTGATGAACTTGTCTTAATTATTCTCTCTTCTAGATGTATTGTATTTGTAATATCTTCTATAATTTTTTAATAAAATTCAGTTGTCATTGTCAAAAAATCAATCCACTATTTATTAAATTTTTTGAGTTACTCGAATTTTTATTTTACAATTCAAAATTTATTTGAAATTTTCGAATTTTCAAGTTATTCAAATTTTTATTTTACAACTCATGATTTATTAAAATTTTTAAATTTTCGAGTTATTTAAATTTTTATTTTATAACTCAAATTTTATTTGAAATTTTTTTAAATCGAATTGAAATTTTTTCAAATCGAATTGAAATTAATAAAATTTTGACTCGAGTAGGACAAGTCAAAATATTTCACCTCAAATCGAGTAGAAAAATTCAATGTAGTTAAATTTTGCTCGTCCATAATTCCAATTTCCACGAGATATTCTTCCTTTCTTCCAAGCATCCATAACCAGTTGATGCAAAAGGCAACACAGATTCCATAATGTCTCTCACTTTAACTCTCAATCCCTTCCTTTCACCACCCAAAACCCATCTCAAACTCACCTCCAAACCCCACCCATTCAAACCCAGAGCTTCTTCTTCACCATCATCAAAGCACGGTTGTTATCGCCCCATAGTCAACTCTGTCAGACATAACCCCGAACACCTGCCGGTCACTCCAGCAAAACCCAGATGGGAGAACATGCTGGCAACTGCTGCAAGCTTTATGTGACTGTTGGCGGCATTGTGGCTTGCTTTAAACCATCTGCTTTTGCTTGGTTTGTGAAGAGAGGTCCTTCTTCATATAGCTTCTCACTTGGGTTTATTATGTTGGCAATGGGTCTCACTCTGGAATTCAAGGATTTGCTCAATTTGTTCATCCAAAGACCCCTTTCTGTGAACTTTTTTCCCTTTATCATTTATGTCAAAGACAGGGATTTAATTTGTACATAACAAATGTTATTGTGGCCATTGCGGACTGTTATTTTTCGCAATAGTGGTTTCGGATGGTGCTGTTACGGCTATATAGCGGCTGCTATTGCAGTAGCGGATTTGCTTACTTGTAACTTGTAAGTTAAGTTCTTCAGTGAAAATTCAGATGAATTGTAAGTTAAGCTCATTTTTTTTTTCAATCTGAGTTGATTTTCTTGAATTTGTTGGAATTTAGATGAATTGTGGCTCAATTTGTAGTATGTATGCCTTTTTAAGTGTTATTAATTGGAACTATAAATAGAGTGTATTGGGGGCATCGATGGATTGGCTGATGCTGCATATGTCATAGACCCTGCTCGTCTGCCCGGTAGGGACGGAACAAGATTTTACATTAAGGGTACGAACTTTTATACTTAATAAAACTATTTGGGAATTTGAAAATTACAGGCATGTGAAATTAGATCATCAATATAGAATATAAAAATTTTTTAAAATAGGTAGGAATTTGAAATTTCCAGGGTGTGACTGCCCCTGCACCTTTCGGTCCATCCCTGTTTGTCGGCCTACATGTTGAGGATTTGTCACCCTTAGGTGCGCCTCCAGATATGCAGCATATTGTTTATACCTCTGTAATGTTATTGTGTTCATCTTATGTGAAGGAGTGGATGCTTTGAGATTTAACGTAGGAGCTCAGTTTGATCTTATATCTCGCATAATTTTTGCTTATGAACATCAGTTTATCTTCTTTTTTTTGCCTCTTTACTTTCATCAGATTCTATTTGGATGCCTTGCCCAGTACTCGATCATGCCGACTTTTGCGATGGTTATTAGCAGAACTTTGGGGCTTTCACCATCTCTTTCTGTTGGTTTGATTTTGCTAGGTTGTTGTCCCGGCGGTGCTGCATCCAATGTGGTCAGAGTTTCTTTCACGGAAACTTTTTACTTTGAGGATGTTTTTGTCTTCTCGGTATAGACATTTGCTATGTTTCTGCAAAGATACCATCGTTTTTATTTGCTGGAAAAGTGTTACAGGTGACCTTAATTGCTCGAGGAGACGTTCCTCTGTCGACTGTATTGACTGTTTGCACTACTCTTGGAGCTGTAATACTCACTCCTGTTTTGACTAAGATTCTGGCTGGGACTTATGTTCCTGTAGATGCTATTGGACTTTCCATCAGCACCTTGCAGATTTAGCCAACACTATGCTTTACTCGTACGATCTTCGGTATGTCATTTCCGTATTTTTATCTTTGCTTTCGAAATTCATGCTTCTTATCATGTTTTGTCCAGTTGGTTGTCACTCCAGTTTTGCTAGGTTCTTATATCCAAAGCACATTTCCTTTATTCGCCGTTTTAACTTCATCACTACTCGCATGCAGGTTATTCCATCATTGAAATTAATCCGTTGGATACTCATTGGTTTTACCTTTAGTTTATTCATCTAACTTTTGTTTTCCCGGATTACTTGCCAGTGTTTTCTCAGAAAACGTTATTCGTTTCAAGTCCTCAATGGTTAATGCATCTTTGGCTTCCGATACCTCTTTAGTCACTTTCCTCCAATCGATATTATCCGGAGACATCGGTGCTGTAATACTTTCCGTGCTGTTGCTGCACTGTGCTGGTTTCTTTGTAGGGTAAGAGCTGCTCCTTGTTTTTTCATTACACCCTATATGAACTTTTCAATGAAACTAAGAAATGGCTCAACATCACCAATTGCAGGTACATATCAGCAGCTATTTGTAGATTCCGAGAACCAGAGTGGCGAGCGATTTCAATCGAGGTATGTATATCGACCCCTTGGGAAACTCTTCATATTTCTGGCATTGCGGCAACTTTGATTATGCATGACATACAACTTGGTGAAATGTCCACACTTAGGTTGGAATGCAAAACTCTTCATTGGGTGTGGTATTGGCTTCATCTCATTTCACCTCTCCGATGGTAGCTTAGCCGCCAGCCATGTTGGCGGTGATAATGAACATAATGGGAAGCAGTTTGGGCCTCTTTTGGAGACATATGGGTGGTTCGAAACAGGAACTTGATGGTCATCAAGAGTGAGGTTGAATTGTTTCTTTTGTAGAAAAAAGGTCCCAGTTAAAAGGCTGTTTGTATTAAGAAATTGCAATCTTATTATATATGTATGTTTATGTAACCATCAAAACTTATTAGTATTACGTATGTATGTATGTATATGAATATTAAAAATTCTGATAATTGAATAGTTGCATTAACAAGCCGTCTTAGCATAGTTGGTAAATTGTGCGGCTTTTAACAACGTGGTCGTGGGTTCAATTCCCACAGCGGCACTTAAATTTTTGCTGAGCTTTGCCACTCTGTCTCCTCTAACATCTTTTTCCTCTTTGCTTTCTTTTTCTGCAAGGCTTCTTCTCTGGCGATTCGAACTTCTCTATATGCCTTTTGTGCAGCTTTCGCTCGTGCTGATTTAGTTTTCGATCGAGCATGCAATCAACAAAAAGGAGAAGTTTATGAATACTACCAAATGGCATATTGAACATTTGATGCATATAGTAATTATGAGATGAAACACCTGAGAGTTGAGCTTGTACTGCCCGATTATGAGAGTCGAGAGCCACCAAGCGAGTCGTGTCGGTTGTGTGGTACCCAGAATCAGTTATCTTGTTTGAAATTGCCCCGAGCAAACAAGGCTGCAGGTCCATCAAGCTGGTCACTAAGAACACTAGCACATTAACAAGGCGAGATGACCGACCGCAGCCTAGAGACAAGGTATGAATACCCAACTACGACCTCCTTTTTGAAATCTAGATATTCAACAGTATAACGATTTATGGACATTCTTGCAATTAGATGCTTGGAATCGTTGTTACTGCAATAACTTCCCTTTTGCCAGATTGGATGACGAAGAACAAGCAAACAGAAGCGGGAAATTACATGTACATGAAGAACAAAGAGCTCGAGAAGGTAACCTGCATTGAGCTTCAACTACACAGTAGTGACTTCATGGAGATCTTGAATCTGGAAGCTGTGCTGGAAGAAAACCTGCAGAAATACAAAGGGGTGATACCATAATGATCAGCCATGGGAGTAAGATGTTTTACATTGACATAGTTGAAACCAAGCCGGCCGATGCTATTAGTCTCGTCCATACAAATTGTGAAGTTGGTTTTGCTTCTCCTTTGAAGTACAAAGAGCCTGCGAATCCTACATCTTCTTTGAAGAGAGAGCAAGGGGAAGAAGCAATCGAGAAACCCATGTTCGAATCGAGTTCAGTCAAAAATTTTGATGAAAAACCTTATACGGATTAAGGTATTTTTTGCCTAACAAGCAACTGTCAGCTACCTTGCGGAAGAAGCAACCAAGAGATTACTTGCTACCCTACCATGGAACAAACCCGACCTCCAAAGCCATTAAAACACAACTATTGCTCCAACGTCGACATTTCTAGTCCTGTTCGTTCCATTAAAGAAGGTGTCACGTCTCTGACGATAAGCCTTACAGCCAAAAGATTACTTGCTATCCACGTAAAGAAGATGGTCAGAAAAGTGACCAGCAAGGGGTTATTGATGCATTGAACATACTCGAAGTCGAGCTTAAGGAAACAAAGGCGGAGTTGAAGTTGCTAAAGGAGTGAGGAACCGAAATAGAGATCGTGTTAGCTTCACTTAATTATGAACTTCATAGATCATGTCTAAGTTGGTGGCGGCTGCAGCGCTAAAAGGGCAGGGCCGCCGGTGTCATCAACACTGAGGAGACAACACTGGGTTTTGAGCTAATAAAAAGAATGGGGAACAACTTGAGCGTTTGTGAAATGAAATGGCATTTTGAAGGAAAAAGGAAAGAGAAGTTGTTGTTGAAGAAGAAGGATGTGGTTCTTTTGGTGGGAAATTGGATTTTCGAGACATCTTCAAAAACCTTGTATCTTATCATCAACTGTGTTTTAATTAGGCTTAATACAAAAAACTGAGTTAAGTTCAAGGCCGCGATTGCAATTAGTCGAGTTAAAGAGTCACATTTTATAACTTAAACTTCATTTGAAATTTTTCGAGTCGAGTTTATAAATTCAAGTCGAGTTGATCGAGTTTCTGTTGAAATTTAAATATAAAAATTTGTAATTTTTAGGATTTATGTTTTGATATAATAATTGAAAAATAGTTTTGGACTAAATTGAAAAGATTTCAAAATTGGTTTTAAGTCCAAACAACTTGAAAATAAGTTTGAGAAGTTTTTGAGAGGTTTTGGAAATGTTTAAATGCTTTAAGTAGCTAAACTAACGTTTTCAATACATGCGTACCGATACGGTATACCCCGTATCGATACGGTCCAAGGGTTTCAGCTACAGTATTTTTTCAGTAACCAAAATCTGTACCGATACGCCCCTAGGCGTACCGATACAGAGAGTGGATCGTTTCGATATGCAACATGGCGTACTGATTCAGTTTTCAATCTCCCCAACGGCTATTTAAATTGCATGGCGTACCGAAACAGACCATGGCGTACCGATACGGTTTACCAAACAGACCAAGGCTATCAACAATGCGTACCGATATGGCCCAAAGTGTTTTGATACGGTTAGCAAGACTGAGCGTAACGGCTAGTAGCTGTATCGATACGAGTACACGCGTACCGATACGGACAGCATCAGAACTGCATTTATTAAGAGAAATTTAGTCTCCAACGGCTTCAATTCAATCCCAACGGTCTCCAACGACTAGGAACTCAATTGGGACTATAAAAGGACCCTTCAAGCTTCAGCAACAACTAATGATCTTATTATCAACAACATTATGATGCCAAAATTGTCTTTGGACTTTAAATTCTCATTCTTTGTCTAGGCAACACTTGTGAGCTTTAATTGTTAGATTTGCTCAAGTGTTTTAGGTTTGGGTGAGTGCTTAAAAGAGTGCAAACATCTACCTTGTAGAGAGGATTCTTTGTTTGCTTTATTTCTTTGTTTGAGAGGATTCCCAAAGCTTAGGTTGTAAGGTTTGGATGCTAGACTTGGTAATTGAGTCTAGGTTGTAAAGGTTGCCTCCTAAGCCTTGTTAAAAGGGGAAGAAATCTTAGTGGATTTGGGAAATCCTTAGTAGGAAGCTAAGGTAGTGGATGTAGAGCTTGTTAGAAGCTTGAACCACTGTAAACCCTTGTGTCCATTGTCTATCTTTTTACTTCCCACCATTAACACCCAAAATCAACTTCTCCACCACTTGGCAAGCAATTCGGTTGAAGGAATTCGAGCTCAACAATTGGTATCAGAGTGAGGCTCAATCGAGAAGGTTTAACCACCTATTGAGGCGATCCGGCAAGCTCGACCAAGAAACAAGTCAACCGACTTCCATAGAGTTATCCATCGACAAACCGCCCTTCTTCAATGGTGACAACTATGCTTCTTGGAAGCATAGAATGATGTTCTTCATGAAGAGCAAAGACTACCGTCTTTGGGACATAGTTGAAGATGAATCGTTCGTGCCATATCGAAGCAAAGCGGAATGGAGCGCAGAAGATCGCAAGAAGATGGAGCTCAATTACAAGGCCTTGCACATTCTTCTTTGTGCATTAGGTCCGGATGAGTATGCAAAAATATCTTCTTGTGAGAGTGCCAATGAGTTATGAGACAAACTTGAAGCAATCAATGAAGGGACAAATGAGGTGAAAGAGACAAATATTGGTCTACTCAACCTCGAATCCATGAAGCAATCAAAAACTTGTTGCGTATAATAAGTGCTACGCAAATGTGCAAGTATACACGTCGCAAGTAATAAAGTGATACGAGTATCGAGTATCGTCTCCACAGGGATTGGTTTGGGCCACTTTGCTTAAGTTACTGCACTGTGAAAATAAAAACACAATTGATAATAGAGGTTTTAATTAACGATTAAACTAAGAGCAATAAACTAAAAGAATAGATGAAATTAAAATAGTGTAAATAGGCCAGGTTATCGTGAGTTGAGGTGTGATAGCCGATTGGATCGTCTTGGTAAAAGAGTGCAAGGGCAACTCAGTTGCCGTGGCAACTTGCACAGCGGGGTTGCCTTGGCAACTAATTGATGGTTGCCTGGGCGACTAGCTGGGCAACTACTTGGGCATCTGGGCAGCAACTTCAAGGTTCGGCAGAGCGTTCTTCAATGGTTTCTTCTTATCCCTAATTCGAAACTCTAGCTACTTGTGCATGTCTTGATAATACATCCCTGCGTGAAATCAAGGGTGAACAACAACCAATCTTGCATTCCTCTTAGCCGTTGAAATCTTTAACTTATTCCTAAGCCGGATTAATCTTCACCATCAATAGATTGAATAAAGACCATACCCATTCGTTTCTTGAATCTAACTCTCCCGATATTAGATAAATAGATGAAGTTACGAGATCCTCTCCCAATTCACTCGCAAACAAGAATAAGAACCAAGAATGAGTAAACCTTGAATTGAAAGTGCAAACTCTTATTACCTAAACAAAATCCAATTGTTTTTCACAACAACAAAACACAATAACCCCAACCAATCAAGTTAGTTCATGGTTGGGTTCAAAAGATATACAAAGAATAATCCCCAAACCATGAATCTAATGGAAGCAAAGAAGAAGAAGAAGAAATTGAACTCTCTCCCCTTGCTCTCTTGTCGAAATTTCTCTCCTCTTTCTCTATGGAGTTGTCGAAATTTTTCCTCTTCTTGCTCTCCCCATATTGTCGAAATCTCCATCTTATTTATAGGGCTAGGCCAAAGTCCTTCTTTGAGGAGGAAGTTAAGTTGGAATTAAATTATCTTTAAAGAATATAATTCTTTATTATAATTATATTTCTACTAGAACTTCTCCTATCTTCTTGGAATTTAATTCTTCTTTAATCTCTGCAAGGAAATCAATTTCCTTTAGGTTTGGGCTTTGCTCCACGTCATCTTGGGCTTGTCTAGTCATCAATTTCGACTACCATATCACCTTGTTCTTTGTCGACAATTGCCCTGGCAACTGGCTCGGCGTCTCCTTCATGTATTGCCCTGGCAACTAGCTCGACATCTCCTTCATGCATTGCCCTGACAACTAGCTCTAGCCTTGTTTAGGCAAGTGATCCTGTACATACACACAAAACACACCAAAGCAACATCTTTTCCCACAAAAACTACCAAGTTATGTAATCAAGCTCAACAATGGAAGGAAACATGGATTAATGCATGAATGGATAATTATGCAACTAATATGAGCCTAAGTCTAACAATAATATGAGTAAAAAGGGTAATAAAAATAGTATTTTTGAACACTTATCACACCCCCAAACTCGAACTATTGCTTGTCCTCAAGCAATGAAAACTAACAACTACCTGCCAAGACTTTAATCATCAAAGACATGCTTCAAACTTGAATTCAAACCTCGGAATCGTGGCACAAAGTATGATCACCTTTTAATTTTTCGGATAGTACAAAAATTACCCGGAACAAAACTATAATGCTCGTGACAATGTGTGTGCGTAGTTGTGTACAAGTTGATTTTCAAGATTCTATGTGAACAATAGGCTTTTATCAATTTAATTACCGGGGCATTTATTTTTATTTTCACTAGAGCCAATTTCGGGCACCTCTAGCGATTATTTAATGTGCATTAACTACTAGAGCCAGTTTCGGGCACCTCTAGCAAGAAAGTGCAATTACTACTAGAGCCAGTTTTGGGCACCTCTAGCAAGAAATTAACTTTTAATTTTCAATTTTAAATTTACCCTAATTTAAGCAACCTAAGTTCACTAAGTTTCTTTCAATCAACAAGCCACAACCGTGTAAAAAAATTCAGCATCATAGTAAAATTCTAAGTTCTTTTCATGTAATCCTAATATTAAAGGTTCTTTCAATTAAGTGCAGTGGCAAAAGTTCATCATTGGATATTCAACAAGTCTTAAGCAATTAAATCCAATTAAAGGCATGGCAAGTAACATATGCAACCTATATGTGATTGCTAAAGATGAATGCAACTAAACATGAAACTAACTAGAAACCAACACCCCCCCAAACTCAAGAGAAGCATTGTCCTCAATGTATGTAAGAGTGAAACAAAATTTAAAAGAAACTAAATGAAATGAGTTAGGCGGAGAGGTCGTCACCTCGAGTGATAAGTTTCCTTCGTGTCGTTTGCTTGATTCACTTTTCAGTCGGTGGTTGAATGCTGGTACCGCGTGAATAGCATTGCTTTGATTTGATCCATGTTTGCCGATGCAGGTTCACTTGCATGGGCATCAGTAGTTGCCGAAGCCATTGTTGTTGCCTGGTCATCGCCAGTTTCTGCTGTGGTTGCTGTGGCAAGTAGTCGGCAGTGAATTTCCTTAGCATGGTGGTTATGCGTCTTGTTGTGGAAAAGAAAACCTGGAAACTAAAGATAATGAAGAAAAATAAAATCTCTCCTAAAAATTCCAAAAATAAATAAAGAAAAAAAACAAAAATAATAGAAAGAAAAAAAATAGTTCAAAAAAAATAAAAAGAAAAATAAAATATCGAAAGGGGAGCATGCTCATGCATCTCCTAAGGTGTCAACTTCTTTGTTACGTTCTACATGGGCACCGTTGTAGTGCTTCAATCTCTATCCGTTAACTTTGAATTCATGTTCGTCGGTAATGGACTTGATTATCACGGCACCATGGGAGAATGGTTTAACAACTTCGAATGGTCCCGATCATCTTGATTTTAGTTTTCCCGGGAAAAGTTTTATTCGAGAATTGAATAAGAGAACTAGTTGCCCTGGCATGAATTGTCGCGGCAATAGTTTCTTGTCGTGCCATTGCTTTGTTTTCTCCTTGTAGATTTGTGCATTGTTATAGGCGAGTGCACGAAATTCTTCTATCTCGTTGAGGTCCAACAAACGCTTTTGTCTGGCACTTTCCTAATCCATATTCACGGTCTTGATTGCCCAATATGTCTTGTGTTCGATTTCCACCGGTAGATGGCATGTTTTGCCATAGACAAGTCGGAAGGGGACATACCTAAGGGTGTTTTGAATGCAGTGTGATATGCCCAAAGTTCGTCATCTAGTCTTGCTGACCAATCCTTCATAGAGGGATTTACAACTTTCTCGAGTATACCCTTCAATTCCCGGTTGGAAATTTCTGCTTGCCCATTGGTTTGTGGGTGATATTGCCCGTCCTATGGCAACGATCACATTGCTTGTAAAACTCTTGGGCATCTTTGTACAGTGTTGGCCAATACAAACCAGATTGCAAAACTTTGGGCGTGTTACGAGTTCCTCCAAAATGTCTTCCATGGGGTGAAGAACGGCATTGTTGGAGTACATTCTGCTGGTTTTCTTTAGGGATACATCGGCGTATGACCTGATTAGGGTATTACCGAGGCATGTGCTGCCGTGGCGACTGCTCCCAAGGTTGTCAAGGCGTGTGCGTCTAGAGTTGCCGAGGCATACGCATCCATGGTTGCCGAGGCGTGCGTATCAGTGGTTGTCATGGCGTCGAGGGTTGCCGAGGCATGTGCATCCATAGTTGCCGAGGCGTTAGGGGTTGCCGAGGCGTGCGCGTCCATGGTTACCGAGGCGTGCGTATCAAGAGTTGCTGCGGTGTTGAAGGTTACCGAGGCATGCGCATCCATGATTGCCGAGGCGTGCGGATCAGGAGCTGCTGCGGTGTCGAGGGTTACCGAGGCATGCACATCCATGGTTACCGAGGCATCAAGGGTTGCTGCGACATTGAGGGTTGTCGAGGCAAGCTTTTCCTTTAGGGTTTTGAATGCTTGGGCGCAAGAATCATCAAAATTGAAGACTTTATCTTGGTGAGGGTAGTCTCTCGATCACGTCCACCTTAGCTTTGTCTACTTCAATTCCCTTGGATGAAATCTTGTGGTCGAACACTATTCCTTCATCTACCATAAAATGGCACTTCTCCCAATTAAGGACTAAATCGGTTTCTTCACATCTTGCCAACACATTCTCTAAATTGTCGGGGCAACTGTTGAAGTCACTACCAAAAACGAAAAAATCATCCATGAAGATCTCAAGGAAGTCTTCGACCATGTCTGAAGAGAGTGCCATCATGCATCTTCTAATGTTAGTGCATATATGAGAAAACTTGAGGATGGTCGTTTTCGATATTTTTTATAGTCCATCCGCACCCTCCATCGGGTGACAATATTGCCCAAAAAGAGGTTGGCCAATGTGCTTGCCACTACTCCCTTTTGTGTTACCATGGTGGATGTGTCTTTCTTCTTTGTTCGCTTGTAGTCCATGTATACTCTCCACCTTGCTACTATTCTTGAAGGCACAAATATATTAATAGGAAAAATTATATCCATTCTTAACCGTTCAATTACCTCATTCTTGTCGACTTCTATCATGGTTGGATGTAGCCTTTGTTGTCGTGGCAATTGCTGCTCAAGCCAATTGCCCTGGCAATCAGTTGCCAAAATTTGCTGTAAGTCAAGGGAAGAACCAATTTTCTGAAAAGCTTTACGAATCTAAACACCGTTTTCTTTTGGCCTCTCAAACATCTCCATCAGTAGAGATTTCGATGGCTTCAAATCTACCAACCTCGGTTCCTCAAGACATACATGCAATGGACGAGGTGAGCTTTTAAAGAATTCAAAAGGTTCAACCATTACCTGCTCATATTCCATTGGCAAAGTATTATCATCTCGTTGATCTTGCATGTGGTCGTGTAATTGCCGTGGCAATTGTGGATGAGAGCAATCTACAGATTCCTGCTTCAACATCAACGTTGTAACCTTATGGGCATCAGGTTCCTTAAAATTTGCTGTAGTATTGTTGTTCTCAGCTTCACTGAGTGTTGTCGCGGCATTGCTCTGTTCAGGCTCCTCAATCATTGCCGAGGCAATTTGTTGTTCAAGCTCATCATGTGTTGGGCAGTCTCTCTCATTGGAATCCTCTTGACTTTGAGGTTCTAGTTGTTCCCCACACATCAGAGAGCTTTCTTTGCATTGCTCCTTATCAACTTGCCTTGGGACGTCAGTATCCCTAGGAATGAATTGTTGGTGCATATTATCCATGATACATGTGGATCTCCCCAATTGATCTCCTGAATCCCCTAAGGTTGCATCCCACTGAGCTATCCTCGTATCCATAGATTTTGATAGCTCTCAAATCTCTTCAATTGATCCGTCAAGTCTAGCCAAGGAAGCTAGTAACGTTTCCTCCAAGGAATTGGAATGCTCTTGAAAAGGACTACATTGCCATGGCATATCTGTTGCTGCGGCAAAATTGTTATGATAAAAAAAATTTTGAGCTTTTTGACCATACCATGAAGAATTTTGCTGCTGGTTCCCTCTATGGTCCTCCATGTAGTTATATGCACTGAAAATGTGAGGGCAATTTTCAAACACATGATGTTCTCCACACATAGCACAAGATTTTTCCATGGTATAAGTTCTTTGGGCTTTTCTCGGTTGGTATAGGTAATCATCAAAGGGTGCAAGAGACTCTTGATTGGATTGATTCATATCTTCTAACATCATCTCTCGAATAGATCGGCTTTTATTTCCCGACATGTTGATGTCCCTTAACTTGTAGCGCACCTAATTTTTTTTTGATAAAACAAACAAAAAGAAAAGTTAGTAAAACTAAGAAAAAAATGCAATAACAAAAACAATTAACACCAATTGCCAATCCCCGGCAACAGCGCCAAAAACTTGTTGCGTGTAATAAGTGCTACGCAAATGTGCAAGTATACACGTCGCAAATAATAAAGTGATACGAGTATCGAGTATCGTCTCCACAGGGATTGGTTTGGGCCACTTTGCTTAAGTTACTGCACTGTGAAAATAAAAACACAATTGATAATAGAGGTTTTAATTAACGATTAAACTAAGAGCAATAAACTAAAAGAATAGATGAAATTAAAATAGAGTAAATAGGCCAGGTTATCGTGAGTTGATGTGTGATAGCCGATTGGATCGTCTTGGTAAAAGAGTGCAAGGGCAACTCAGTTGCCGTGGCAACTTGCACAGTGGGGTTGTCTTGGCAACTAATCGATGGTTGCCTGGGCGACTAGCTGGGCAACTACTTGGGCATCTGGGCAGCAACATCAAGGTTCGGCAGAGCGTTCTTCAATGGTTTCTTCTTATCCCTAAGTCGAAACTCTAGCTACTTGTGCATGCCTTGACAATACATCCCTGCGTGAATCAAGGGTGAACAACAACCAATCTTGCGCTCTTCTTAGCCGTTGAAATCCTTAACTTATTCCTAAGTCGGATTAATCTTCACCATCAATAGATTGAATAAAGACCATACTCATTCGTTTCTTGAATCTAACTCTCCCTATATTAGATAAATAGATGAAGTTACGAGATCCTCTCCCAATTCACTCGCAAACAAGAATAAGAACCAAGAATGAGTAAACCTTGAATTGAAAGTGCAAACTCTTATTACCTAAACAAAATCCAATTGTTTTTCACAACAACAAAACACAATAACCCCAACCAATCAAGTTAGTTCATGGTTGGGTTCAAAAGATATACAAAGAATAATCCCCAAACCATGAATCTAATGGAAGCAAAGAAGAAGAAGAAGAAATTGAACTCTCTCCCCCTTGCTCTCTTGTCGAAATTTCTCTCCTCTTGCTCTATAGAGTTGTCAAAATTTTCCCTCTTCTTTCTCTCCCCATATTGTCGATATCTCCATCTTATTTATAGGGCTAGGCCAAAGTCCTTCTTTGAGGAGGAAGTTAAGTTGGAATTAAATTATCTTTAAAGAATATAATTCTTTATTATAATTATATTCCTACTAGAACTTCTCCTATCTTCTTGGAATTTAATTCTTCTTTAATCTCTGCATGGAAATCAAATTCCTTTGGGTTTGGGCTTTGCTCCACATCATCTTGGGCTTGTCTAGTCATTAATTTCGACTACCATATCACCTTGTTCTTTGTCGACAATTGCCCTGGCAACTGGCTCGACGTCTCCTTCATGTATTGCCCTGGCAACTAGCTCGGCATCTCCTTCATGAATTGCCCTGGCAACTAGCTCTAGCCTTGTTTAGGCAAGTGATCCTGTACATACACACAAAACACACCAAAACAGCATATTTTCCCACAAAAACTACCAAGTTATGTAATCAAGCTCAACGATGGAAGGAAACATGGATTAATGCATGAATGGATAATTATGCAACTAATATGAGCCTAAGTCTAGCAATAATATGAGTAAAAAGGGTAATAAAAATAGTACTTTTGAACACTTATCAAGTATGAAAAATTATCTTCTTGTGAGAGTGCCAATGAGTTATGAGACAAACTTGAAGCAATCCATGAAGGGACAAATGAGGTGAAAGAGACAAAGATTGGTCTACTCAACCTCGAATACGAAAAACTTCAAGATTGACCCATATGAAGACATCAGCTGGCGCGCGTGTAATTCACCCCCGGGACTGCTCATCTCCCACTCGCTCGTGCGTTGTACGGGCGAGACCGTTCATTCTCCCTCTACCACGTGTCAAGATCAGATGCAGCTTTGCTCATTCCAAGGCCAGATCTAGGCCGTTCATTCCCCATGCAATCACAGCCGTTGGATCAGATCTGATCCAACGGCCGTGAGTGGATCTGGCAGGGGACACCACCACCATGACTCTCTCCACGCCGACACCACTCCGCCGTACCACCAACTCAACCACCGCGCTCAGAGAACGTGCAAAACACCAAAACAATAGATTATCAGTACCAAAAAATCAGATCTGATGTATTTTTCATGTATTGTTTTCTACCAAAAAACTCAGATCAGAGCAGGATATATATGTAAACGAACCGAAAAATGTAAGGGGGGTCTCCATGTTCCAGAAATAAAAAAGAACTCAAAGCTTTCAGTGGTAAATTTTTTTTGCTTCCTTTCTTACATGTAAGGGGGAGAGTTTTACCTTCGGTCGTTAGTTCCCCCACCGGCAACAAGCCTAAATATGGTGAGCCGGTCAAAGAGGGGGACGTCTTTCGGTCTCGGTTTCTTAAAAAGGGTGGTTTTCTCTTTCGGGTTTTCTTAGATCTAGATAAAAAGGGGAGTTTTTGTTTAAATCTAAGTTTAGGTTCGAGTTTGGGCTGAAACAAGGGTCATTTTGGAGGTTTTTTTTGGTTCGCCGGCGCCGGCTAGCGGCGGCCGACGGTGGAAGAGACGGCGATGGTCTGCCGATTTCTGGGTTCATCAGGGTTTGGCTTCGGGGATTCAGAGAGAAATAAGAGCTTTGCTCTTAAGGGTAAAAAAAATGGGGAAAGGGTCAAATTTCAACCTGATAAATGTGATATATAGAGTCATAATATTTTCAAAATGGGTTAATTCGGGCTTAAGGGCTCCCGCGTTTCTGATATTTTCAAATTAAGTATCCCCCTTGGTACAATCACAAGCCTGGTCCTTCTTATCGTTTAAATTTTTTTAATTTCGTCCTGAAATTAACCAGAATCAGCGTGTAAATGGTGAAATTACGTTCTAAGTCCCACCGCGTTTTGAAATTTTCACTTCGAGCTTGCCCCTTGGTTTATTTGCATCTCTAGTCCCCGCATGTTTATTTTAGATTATAATTAGGTCCCAAATTATGCTTTTTTCTTCTTTTGTTTCGAGTATTCTGGTTCTCTTTTTACTCAATTTCAGTCATTTATTTTATGTCAAATAATTGTGGTTATTTGTTTATTATTAGGTTTTGTGGTACGGTAATTTTGCTCTCAATGTTTTTATCTATGTTTTTGTATCATATTTATCTATGTTTTTATGTAATATGTGTTTATCATGTGCTTTAGCGTTTAATTTATTTTGTTCGTATTATGTACATATCTATTTTATATGTTAGGTCTAGTTTCGTTTGCACATCTTGTTTATATATTTCTTCATGTGTTTTATGTATGTTTGTTGGCATATTATGCGTCTTTATTTGTATTTTTATAATGTATGTATTGTCACGCTTGTATATCTTTTAGTTTATTTGTTCATGTCATATACTTTTCTTTTAGTAAGTGATCATGTTTAGCTTATTTATTTATCATGTAGATTTGAATTCTAACACGTTTATTGGTGTTTTACATTTTGGGTTACATATTAAAAATGGGTGATTTTTTTGTTACATATTAATATCATGATGTGTCATAATTTATGCATGTAAAGTGTACTGTATGATAAGGGTTTTAGTGTATTTTTGTGGTGTTGTTGATTTGTTAATTTCGTACCCTTTTTAGGTTTACGTCATGCACGTTATAGTTGCTGTTCGTTTTATTGTGTTTAAGCATGTTAAGACTAATTAGTCTAAATTTGGAAGCATGTCTTCTCTTGTTCATATTTTATTTTGTTCTGTTTTTACCATCATGATATGTTATGTTCATGCATTTTAATTATTTTTGTTTAATATTATAGTATTCATGTTTTAATACCAAGTCAATATGAATGTTTTATGTTTTTCGTTTTCTAAGATTGCATAATGGATTATGTTTTTTGTTGTTTTCTAAGATTGCATATCGAGATATATAAATTGTCAATGCGGTGCCCTTTTATCCGAGCGTAAACGGGGCCAATATCAAGCGTAGTGATAGTGGTTGGGCGTTTACTCTCGGATAACGGGGCCTTTAAAATTTACCCGCACTTATAACCAAATTTTAAATTAATCGTCACTTTAATCTGGAAAATCTAATATTAATAAAGCGGTAATTATTAAAGTACCAATTTTGGGCGGTGTGGGGGTGCTAATCCTTCCCCATCCGTAACCGACTCCTGAGCCCAACAGTTTTCAAATCTCTGGTTTTATGGTGCCCGGCCTACCAAAGTGGCCGGTGGCGACTCCATTTCTTTAAATAAAATACGGTATTTTTAAAACCCCACGAAATAAATGTTTTAATACCCGAAAAATCACAAACACTTCGAAAACTCATTTTTTAGCGAAACGGATATCGCTACAGAAGGAAAATAAATCCTTTGAGAAAATCCAATGTCATGATTGGTATAAACTGATTGTACCCAGGGGAATGGTACAACTAGCTCGGAGCAAACGACTACCAATAAAGGAAACTCAAAACCGTTGATCCCTGTGCATTTGGGAAAAATGCAAAAGAAATCTAATGGCGGAGCAAATGTTTAAAACCTTCATTCAACCCCCTGTTAGTGTTACAGGTACATCAAATATCGAGACATTCATCTTTCGATCCTGTCTCTTCGTTAATATGGTGGCTGGATCAGAGCCATTTTGACAAGTCCAATAGAAATGTTGGCACAACGTGCTTAAACACGGCAAAGTTTAAGACAATGGAAAATTCAAATGTCCATAAAAAATCCATTTTTACGAATGGTCGAAGGTAAATAAATCCTTTGAGAAAATCTAATGTCATGATTGGTACAAACTGATTGTACCTAGGGGAATGGTACAACTAGTCTGGAGCAAACAGCGTCGGTAAAGGTAACTCAAAACCGTTTGATCCCTGTGCATTTGGGAAAATGCAAAAGAAATCTAATGGTAGAATCAAATGTTTAAAACCTTCATTCAACCCCCTGTTAGTGTTGTAGCTGGATCAAATATCTAGACCTTCATCTTTCAATCCCGTCTCTTTGTTAATATGGCAGCTGGATCAAAGCCATTTTGACAAGTCCAATAGAAATGTTGGCACAACGTGCTTAAACACAGCAAAGTTTAAGACAATGGAAAATTCAAATGTCCATCAAAAATCTATTTTTACGAATGGTCGAAGGAAAATAAATCCTTGGAGAAAATCCAATGTCATGATTGGTATAAACAGATTGTACCCAGGGGAATGGTACAACTAGCCCAGAGGAAACGGCTATCGGTAAAGGCAACTCAAAATCATTGATCCCTGTGCATTTGGAAAAAATACAAAAGAAATCAGACTAAATAATCAAATGTTCAAACCTTCAATAGACTTTGCCTTTACGTCAATGTTGCAGCTAAGTCAATCTTTCTCCAAATTGTGCTTACAAAAATAGCAAAGAAGATCAATTGAAGCCCAAGAAAGAAGCGGTGGTTAGAGCAAGAACCCTTACCTCAGACCTGGCCGTTTAGCTTCAGAAGATGAAGAATTCTATACAAGAAGAACTCCCAAATTGAAGGTTACATCTCTGGCTTTGATGAGGATTTCATACAGGAAGAATTATTAGCCCTACCTCTGGCATTGATGAAAGTTTCATATAGGAAGAACTTTTAGCCCTACTTCTGGCTTTGATGAGAGTGAATGGCTCTCAGCCCTACATCTCCGACTTTGATGAGGATTTCATACATGAAGAATTCTAAGCCCTACCTTTGGCATTGATGGAAGTTTCATATAGGAAGAACTTTCAGCCCTACTTCTAGCTTTGATGAAGAATGCCTCTCAGCCCTACATCTCCGGCTTTGATGAGAATTCCATACAAGAAGGATTCTCAGCCCTACCTCTAGCATTGATGAAGAGTTCTATACGGAAAAAACTTTCTAGTCTCAAAGCGAGTTACTCTTTTGTGCCTATGACGGTCAGAAACCAGGGCACACCATCTAGAGATTTTTCAAACTTCATCTTTCAGGGAAGCAGGAGAAATCTTCTAACAGTCTTGTATCGAGATACCATTTCATGCCTATGACGATTAAAAATTGGGGCATGAGCTTAAATTTTTCCAGTCTTCAGCTTTCAAGGAAGCAGTGAAAATTATCCGGTAGTTTTGTAGCATGATACCATTTCATGTCTATGATGGTCAGAAACTGGGGCATCCTTCAAGGTTTTCCAGTCTTTAGCTTTCATGGAAGCAACGAAAACCTTTTAGTAGTCTTGTAGCGAGATACACTTTGATGTCAAGACGGTCAGAACCCGGGGTATCCTTTCAATTTTCCAGTCTTTAGCTTTCAAGGGAGCATCGAAAATTTTTTAATAGCCTCACAGTGAGATGTTATTTTCATGCCTATGACGATCAAAAATCAGGGTATGATCTAAAATTTTACAGTCTTCAGCTTTCAAGGAAGCAGCGAAAATCATATGGCAGTCTCAAAGCGAGTAACTCTTTTGTGCCTATGTCGGTCAGAAACCGGGGCACACTGTCTAGAGATTTTCTAAACTTCAGCTTTTAGGGAAGAAGCAGAAATCTTCTAGTCTTCTTGTAACAAGATATCATTTCATGCCTATGACGATCAGAAATCAGGGTATGATCTTTCAATTTTCTAGTCTTCAGCTTTCATGAAAGCATCGAAAATCTTCCGATAGTCTTGTAGTGAGATACCCTTTCATGCATATGACGATAAGAAATCGAGGCATGATCTTAAAATTTTCTAGTCTTCAACCTTCTGGGAAACAACGAAAATCTTCTAGCAGCAAGATATCATCTCATACATGTGATGATCAGAAATCGAGGTATGATCTTTAAAATTTTCGGTCTTTAGCCTCCTAAGAAGCAGAGAATACTCGTGGAGGGCTCCCAACTCCAAGATTTTGTCTTCTCAGTAGAGCACTCCAATTTGAAGATTTTGCCTCCAAGAGCGATCGAGCGAATCAATTGAAGATCAGAAGAGCGAGCGATGGCCAAAGAAGAACCCTCAGCCTACCCAGACCAAAATGGTCACTACTTTGTCTTTGCACTATCCCTGTTACACAGTGATGAGCAAAGAGGGGCAGCTGTTGTAACCCATTTTTGTCTGGGTTAAACCCAAAATAAGCCCAACATCCCTACCTATTATGCCTAATTGAAAAAAACCTTTATCCAGTCCAAGCTGCCGCATTTTGCAGACTCGAAAAGCATGAAAGAAGACATTATCGCCCGAAAATTTTTTATATGTAAAATCAATTTAAAAGACTGTGTAATCACTTTTTTAAGGTATTTAATACCCTAGAATTTTTTGTATAGGAGAGCTTTTATCGAATGAAATTAAAAAAAATAGTAAAAAAGTAAAAAAGGTCAAATTTACGTGGCTCAAAATGAGCCACGTCTCCCCCCACCCCACTAGCTTTGGCTATAAATAGCCGGTGGGAGAGGCCCAAGCAATTCACCCACAATTTCAAGGGAAATTGGCCACAATTGAAATGGCAATCAAATGGCCGTGAAATCATGATGGCCGAAGCAAGCCTTTACTTGCACAAAGAGAGCAGTGCTCTTGGTGGATTAAATTCCCCGCGGTGGTTCGGTCAACTACCCTATCGGAGGCTCTTTTGTGGTCCGATCAAGTTAATTTTTAAGCAATGATATGATGGCACCGAAATCTTTGTGGGGTCAGTCAAAGTTTTTCATTCGAGCTCTTAGTAGGGTAAAATTCGATCTTTATCTTTGTATTTATTTATATAATAATATATAGTTTTTTATTATGCTTTTTAATATTGACATTTTTTAATATGTTTTGTATATTATTTTACTTTTAATTTTTGCATTGTTTTTTTATTTTCTTTAATTTCAGTCCTTTTTTTATTCGATGCATTTTATTTTATTTGTGTTTTTTTCGTACATAATATATATAGTATTATTATGTATATTTGATAAGTATAACACATATATATATATAATATGTGTAATATATATTATACTTATAATATGTATATAGTATAATATTTACTTTATATAGTATTTGTACACTATGTATATTTATATATAAGATATGTATAAAATATTATTTATGTATTTATGTTTACATGTATATATTAATATATATTATATTATATAGTATTTTATTGGTTTTTATTTTATTACTTTATATTTACATTATTTATATTAACTTTACGTTATTTATTATTTTACATAAATATCGTATATAGTATTTTGCCCAACTGTTTCGATATTTTTATTGGGAGTGTCATCTCAGCTATCTGGGTGTCATCTCCTTTGAATGACGTGAATACCAAGGCAGATTTAAACTATTGTGCATGCATCTTAGAAATTAATTATTAAATTAAATCAAAATTTTATTTTCCTTAATAAAAATAATGCGAACCCTTAGGTACCAATTTTGGGCATAGTGGGGGTGCTAATCCTTCCCCACTCGTAACCAACTCCCGAACCCATTTATGGTTAACTTTTCAGTATTTGGTTTACCTTATCCAAGTGACCGGTGACGACTCCATTTTTTACCACTATTTTTATTATTTAAAAACACGAAGCTCCACTCTAAAGAACAAGTTTCTAAGAAGGCCCAGACGATAAGGTCGCTACACAGAGATTGCCAGCCTCTTCTTGACGTCGGTATTTGTGAGTTTCTTTGAAAACATCTCCGTGGCTTGAGCTGCCATGGCGGGTAGAGGTTATATGCAAGGGAACTTCTTTGGAAACATTTTTTTATGCAAGAGTGTGGCTGTGGCTGTGCCTGTGAGTGTGAGCAGTCTCACACCTACCCCTTTCCCTAAAAGGTGAATAATCCTAGAAAGATAGGATAGGGTTGGCGACATGGTGGTGGTTGGTAGGAGTTAGCATTCGATCCAGTCGAATCAAAAAAATTGAGTGTGTTAAATTGACGAGTCTTGTTTTATAACTTAAACTTTATTTGGAATTTTTTCGATTCGAGTTGAGTTTATGAATTTCGAGTCAAGTTGTTCGAGTTTCTGTTCAAATTTAATTGTAAACTTTTATCATGTTATGGTACTAATTAGTTTCAATTTAAACAATTTTTTTTGTTTGAGCCAAGGTATCAAACGCCGATAGTAGTGACTAATCCTCTCGCCGGGGGTGCTCTCACTAAGGAGGTAAACGGATGGCAATGAAATGTACTCCATTCCCATTGGTAGGAATCGAACTCCTGACCTTATGGTTAAAGGATGGGGTGAGCAACCACCGCACCCCATCTCATGGGTAATTTAGACGACTTTTTATAACCATATAATATATATATATATATATATTGTTAGGAATTTCATATGCATTGAATAGCAGAAGCAATAACAACATAAAAAAGGCACACGAGAGAGACGAGATATAACGTGATTCAGTCCTGCCTATCTCCACGGGTGAGAGAAGCGAATAATCCACTATAACGTAGAGAATACGAAAAGTACAAATACATGATGTCTCATGTAATCACATAACTAAAACACTCTTCCCAACGTTTCTACAATACCCATAACTACAATATAACCGTATAGTTGCAGAAATCCTAAAAGTAGTTACAAATCTCCAAAATAATTCTCTCATAATTCTAAAGATTAAGATCAAGTTCATATTTATAGAACTAAATACTAGACCACCAAGAAATCTTAGCCCATAAGACTTCTTGCGTAATATAAATACTTAGTATTAAATAAACCTAATTACCAAATATTCTTTAACCACTAGAATTTTAATAAAATCAACTTAATTACCAATTTGAATTTATGTCAATATATATATATATATATATATATCTTAATATACACACATTTATTTTTTATATTTTTCATATGTGATATACATATATCAAGTAAAGTTGATATACTCGAACTTAAAAATTGATATACTAATTACTAAAAATTTGAGTTATTCAATTTATTCGAAGCTCCATTTTACAACTCAAAATTTATTTAAAATATTCTCTAGTTGAGCTTATGAAATTACAATTCGAATCGGATAAAAAAATTAATTTTTTTCAAGTCAAATTGAGTTTTGTTCACCCTAGTGGTAGGTGGACCACGACATGTTGTACTGAATTCTTTCCTTGATTACGTTAGGAAGAAAGCACCACCATTGGTTGATATTGCCAATGAAACAAGTGTAAATTCATGGAAATGAAGGTGTAGGTGCAACATCATTGTCAATGTGACACTGTTGTGATTTCTTTTATATGATTGAAGTTGGTGAACAGTGAGTTTTGGTGGTTTGGAGGCTCACCAAACTTCTTACCATTTGAAGAATCGAAGAACTCCACTCTAATTTGAAAATTGATTAACTAATTACTAAAAATTTCAAGTTATTCGCAGTGGCGGAGCCAGGATTTTATTTTCAGAAGTGAAGTATGAGGTACGATAGATTTTAATACCACAACAATAAATATTGTTGATTTCATATCTCAACAATTTAAGTGGGTCAAATCTAATATTTTTTATGAAAAATTCTATATTATCTCCTTAAAAATTCTATACCCAACAAATTAGGTGGGGTCAATTGCACCCCAATTCATATACAACATTTGCCCATGGTTATTCGAATTTCCATTTTATAACTAAAACTTTATTTAAAAATCTTCCGAATTGAGTCAAAATAGTTTGAAATTTTCGCTTCAAGTCGAATAATTTGATTTTTTCACGTCGAGTTTTGTCTACCTTAATGTAGACTTCTCCACCTACATGACCAGTGCCACTACCATAGGCTCGCCGGCTGGCCGTCTTCTCCAGTTCAACCCTATAATGGGAAGAATAACCATCTTCATCCACTACTTTGTACACGGTGATTCTGTCACCCACGTCGAGGTTGTTACGGATCACAAAATCTCTCCACTATCCACCGGAGAAAACAGGTTTCCTCTAGTGCCCTTTTCTCCGAACAGTGCACACAATTGGCCACATTCTTGTCCCGTACATGAGGCGAATTCTAACGGCGTGGCTCCCATCGAAACCCGGCAAGGAAGGCAAGATTCTTGCCGGGACAGCCAACCTCTTGTCAACGTCTGTACGAGTTAGTAACTTTGAGAACATCTTCGTGACTTGAGCTTCATGGATGGTGACCGGCAATTTGTTTGATTAAGGCTATGTATGCATTATGCAAAGATGGGGTTTTCCCTATGTTTTTTCAGTTGTGTTGCAAAATATATATATATATATATATATATATATATATATATATATATATATGGACACACGCACACAACTAAAGGGCACAACAAAAGGGATGCATGTTTATCGTGTGGCGGGATGCAGATGCCACGACCTCCCCTGGGTTAGCTTATACGTGGCCCAATCAAACTCTAAGACTTTTGCCGTTTCAAGGCAAAGCTCTCACAAAAAGTCTCAGAAGCCAAAGCTTATGTCTTTGTTTGTCTAAAGTCGTCACAGTGAAAGGCTGAACCCTCCATCTGATTGTTGATTCAAAAACAGAAGATGGAAGATATTAAGCCATTAATTGAAATCTCGAGAACCAAATTGAAACAAGCTTCGATTTTATTGGCGGAGGGTTTCAGAGAAGCTTGTCGTCTTCACCGAGTTATCGTTCTTTGTCACAGGTTCCTCTTTTTTCCCGCGTATTAATCACTTTAATTCACTTTCTTTTCGGAAACCAAAATCTGGGTTCTTGAAAAAAATTTGAACTTTAGTTCATTTATATGGTTTTTTCTGGCAGGTCGAAGAAGCTTTTGATTAGAACCGGGCAGTGTTTTCTGTTGAATGGCTTCATTTTCTTAGGAAGGTAAAGCTGATGTTTTTGTTTTTGTTTTTTGGATAATGATCATATGCTATTTTGCTTGATTTTTTTGTTTGTTAGAATTTTCAACTTTTTTTTTTTTAGTTTGTTTGTGCTGAACTCGGTAGTAATCCCAATACTACAATGGATATTGCCTGATCATTACACGCAGACCAGTTGCGGAGAAATGTCTGAGTTCCATGATGTCTTCAAAATTTATTGCTTACGTGGATTACTCATACAACTATTTTATGTAAGTGTTTACCATCTATATGAATTCTCAGAACAGTTCGAATTCGATTGCTGTCAATGGGATTTTTTTACATTAGTTAATGGAATTGTGTTGATTTGTGTATGATGCAAACCCAACTTAGTCACCACATCTTCCCTGCAAATTCCTTTTTCGATGCGATTTGTAGTACTTCCGAAGGTGGATACAGGGTCTATTAGATATGTTTGAATAAAGTCTCCAGTTGTTACTAGAATACTGGAGGTTGTTAGCATCTCCTACTATTACGTAAATGTTGTTTCTTAGTTGAGTAGTTGCTGGATATCAGCAATATAATCTGGTTAGTTTTTATTTTCTTTGTAAGCTAGGCTATATATATGTGTGTCAAGCACATGAATAAACATAGAGTTCTTTCATCATTTACGTTACTTCTTTTCTGACATCTGGTATCAGAGAAAGTGTAGCTGCAGCTAATTTAAAGAAGAATGATGGCAGCTGAAAATACGTTTGTGCAACCCTCCATTCCTAAGTTTGATGGTCACTATGATCATTGGGCAATGTTGATGGAGAATTTTCTTTGTTCTAAAGAATATTGGAGTTTAGTAGAAAATGGAATTTCAGTTGCACCTGTTGGATCGACATTGACTGAGGCACATCAGCGTCTCATTGACGATCAAAAACTTAAAGACTTGAAGGCAAAGAATTATCTTTTTCAGGCTTTGGATCGATCCATTCTCGAGACGATTCTCAAGAAGGAAACATCCAAAGACATGGGATTCTATGAAGAAGAAGTATCAAGGGTCGACACGGGTAAAGCAGGCTCAATTACAAGCATTGCGGAGAGAATTTGAGACACTCCAAATGAAGGCTGGAGAAACTGTGAATGATTATTTTGCTCATGGCACGGGTTGGAGATGAACCGCTCAAGAGTGATGAGTGGTTTTTGGACTCTGGATGCAGCAATCACATGTGTAACAAGAAGGATTATTTTGCAGATCTCAATGAAGAATTTGCTGACAGTGTGAAGCTCGAAAATAATGCTAGCTTGGTAGTAAAAGGAAAAGGGAATGTGCGGCTGCAAATTGATAACAACATACAGGTAATAACTGAAGTTTTTTATGTAGCTGAGTTGAAAAATATTTTGCTAAGTCTTGGACAGCTACTGGAGAAGGGTTTAACCGTACTAATTCAAGACAACCACTGCAAAGTATATCATTATGAAAAGGGTGTTATCCTTAAATCTGTGATGTCCTCCAATCGCATGTTCAAAGTTGCAGCAGTGTCTCTACCATCTGTTACAACTTGCTTCAATACAACAACAGAAGATATTGGTCATTTATGGCATTGTCATTATGGTCATTTGAGCTTCAATGGACTCAATAACCTGAAGCAGAAAGAGATGGTATTTGAGTTGCCGCGGCTGATACAACCTTTGAAAGTGTGTACGGAATGTCTGAATGGGAAGCAAAAACGAGATCCTTTTCCAAAGAAGAGTTCATGGAGATCTGAGCTACCATTGCAATTAGTTCATTCCGATTTATGTGGCCCTATTCAACCAATTTCCAACAGTAACAAGAGGTATTTCATTACTTTTATTGATGATTATAGTCGAAAGACGTGGATTTATTTTTTACATGAAAAAGCAGAAGCATTCCAGTTCTTCAAAATATTCAAAGCCAAAGTTGAACTAGAAGCTGGTCTACAAATTAAGTGTCTCCGAACTGATCGTGGAGGTGAATTCACCTCATCAGAATTCTCAACCTTTTGTGTTGAAAATGGAATAAAGAGGCAACTTACTGCTCCATATTTGCCGCAGCAAAATGGTGTTGCCGAGCGAAAGAATCGTACCATTATGAATATGGTTCGAAGTATGATGATTGCCAGAGGTGTACCAAAAAGTTTCTGGCCGGAAGCAGTTAATTGGGCAATCCATGTTCTCAACAGAAGTCCAACGTTAACCGTACAAAACATGACACCAGAGGAAGCTTGGAGTGGGAAAAGACCATCTGTTGGATATTTCAGAGTGTTTGGATGTGTGGCTCATGTGCATGTGGGAGCTACCCACCGAACTAAGCTGGATACACGCAGCGTTGGTTGTGTTTTATTGGGAGTCAGTGAAGAATCCAAAGCATATCGAATTTACGATCCCATTAGCAAAAGGATCATTATCAGTCGTGATGTCGTATTTGAAGAAGACCGCGGTTGGAATTGGGGAGAAGAATTCAACAACTCCATCCAATCCAAATTGGATTGGAATAATGACGATGAAAGTAATGTTGAAGTGGATGATCATGAAGAAACACGTGAAGAGGCTAATGAGGAAGGTCTAGTACAACAAGCTGAAGCTGTCCAACAAGAAGAAACTTTAGAACATCTACTTCCGAGAAGGCAACACACTCAACCCTCCTGGATGCAGGATTATGTAACTGGTGAAGGTCTCTCTGATGATGATTTTGAATCACACCTTGTTGTAGGCGGTGAAGATGATCCTGTTCATTATGAAGAAGCTGAAAAGAATCCGATTTGGAGGGAAGCCATGAAAGAAGATATGGATGCTATAGAAAGAAATGGAACATGGGTTTTAACTAATCTTCCAGGAGGGGCTAAAAAGATTGGAGTCAAGTGGATCTTTAAGACTAAGAATGATGAGAATGGATATGTCAGTAAGCATAAAGCTCGATTGGTGGTTCGAGGATACACTCAAGAATATGGTGTTGATTACACCGAGGTGTTCGCTCCTGTAGCTCGCATGGAGACTATTCGATTAGTCCTTGCTGTCGCTGCTCATCATGGATGGCCTATTTACCAATTAGATGTCAAATCTGCCTTCTTACATGGAGAATTAACCGAACATGTTTATGTTGAACAACCACAAGGGTTTGTGAAAAAGGGGGAAGAAGAAAAAGTCAACAAGCTGAAACGTGCTTTATATGGCTTAAAGCAGGCCCTTCGGGCTTGGTATAGTCGCATTGAAGGGTATTTTATTTCTTCTGAATTTGCCAAATGTGAGTATGAACCTACTTTATTTACTAAGGTAGATAAGAAAAGTATTATGATAGTCAGCTTGCATGTCGATGACTTGATATATACAGGAAATGATGATGATATGCTGATGGAATTTAAGAGATCTATGAAGTTAGAAATTTGCCTCGACTGACATGGGAAAAATGAAGTTCTTCCTCGGTCTTGAAATAACACAGAAAGTTGATGGTATTTTTGTGTGCCAAAAACAATATATATCAGACCTTTTGGAAAGATTCAAGATGAGCAACTCAAAATGTGTCCATAATCCGATGGTACCTGGAAAAAAATTAAGCAAGGATGAAGGTGGCGATGGAGTCGACAATACACTCTACAAGCAGATGGTTGGGAGTTTAATGTACGTAACTGCCACACGGCCAGATATCATGTACAGTGTAAGTCAAGTGAGTCGATTCATGGAAAATCCAAAAGATGTTCATTTTCAAGCAGTAAAGCGAATCATGCGCTACCTCAAAGGAACTTGCAAGTTCGGATTATTCTATCAGAAGAATGGAGGAAATGATTTGATCGGCTATACAGATAGCGACTATGCTAATAATGTTGAAGATAGAAAAAGTACAGCGGGCTATGTTTTCATGATGAGTGAAGCTGCTATCTCATGGAGTTCAAAAAAGCAACCAGTGGTGAGTCTGTCAACAACAGAAGCGGAATTTATAGCTGCAGCAGCGAGTTCGTGTCAAGCTGTGTGGCTTCGACGGATACTTGAGGCAGTGGAACGAACTCAAACAAGTCCTACTATTATATACTGTGACAACAGCTCTACCATTAAATTATCAAAGAATCCAGTTATGCATGGGAGAAGTAAGCACATCGATGTGCAGTTTCATTTCTTGAGGGATCTTACAGAGAATGAAATAGTTGAGCTGCAATATTGTACTTCACAAGAACAAATAGCTGATGTCATGACTAAGCCACTAAAGCATGAAGATTTTGTTAGAATGCGAGGAAAACTGGGAGTCTTAGCAAATGTAAACTGAATGTTTGAGATGATTCAGTTTAAAGGTGGAATTATTAGATATGTTTGAATAAAGTCTCCAGTTGTTACTAAAATACTGGAGGTTGTTAGCATCTCCTACTATTACGTAAATGTTGTTTCTTAGTTGAGTAGTTGCTGGATATCAGCAATATAATCTGGTTAGTTTTTATTTTCTTTGTAAGCTAGGCTATATATATGTGTGTCAAGCACATGAATAAACATAGAGTTCTTTCATCATTTACGTTACTTCTTTTCTGACAGGGTCAGGCACCGAAGCTATTCGAAAACTTAGCCTAGGTAAGTTGATTGAATGAAAGGAAAATCCCATAGCATTCTATGATCATGATCACACCCGGCAGCAATACTGTAAAACAGTCATTGCTACTTTGATGTCGTTTTTCATTGTTACACCAGCGTACTCAGCACAATAGAAATGCAAGAACTAATAGTGTACTTTATCACAACCGTACCGTGCGTGTTGTTTCATTTTCTGCACGTTTTATGTGGCTGCTGCTAGTCTTGTGCCTTGCTATAGATTTTAACTTTAGTTCCGACCATTGCTGACAAAACATATTTTGCCTTGAAAGGATTTAGAAATGAGACAATGCTTATTGTGTCTTGTGGTTTTCGTTTCGTTATGAACGGTTAACTTTATTTTTCATCTGCAGGTATTTTGGTTCTATCCCATGTACGTATTTAGCATTATTCTGAGCAATCTCTGGTATGTTTCTCATCCGTCATGCTTCTATTTTTTTACCCTATGCGATGTTTTACCTGATTACTATAGCTATTGGTTAATCACAAACCTATTTTTCCCGATTACTATAGCCTGTATCCGTTTACATTAGCAGATGAAATTTAAACTGAATGTCGAAGCTATCCGTTTTTGTAATTCTGTTTGAACTAACAATGTCTTGGTCCAGGTACAATGACATCGCTACACATGGTTTTCCTGCAGTGGGGAGATCTAGGCCTTCCGTGGTGGAATCCTCAAAACAAAATGATAAATCGACCTCAGACAGCAAAGCGCATGCAGCAAGGCTGCCCGGCCCTGGAGGGTACTAATGAGTAATGACCGTGGGCGTTCTTAAACAAAAAAGTTAAACTTTGCATAGATATGTAAGTCTGGTTTTCATTTTTTGTTTTTCTGCAGGATCATGATCGGAATAGGGGAGCAGGTTTATTCGTTGCTTCTTCTGACTTTCTTTTTCTTAGAGGTAATATTATCGTTTATGTCATGTTTTCGGACTTCCTTTACCATTTTGTCGTGTATGAAGTTATCTATATATTTCGAGATGGTGACTTGCATCCTTTATGAATTATGCATAGGTTTGTGCCACGGGATTTATACCCTATGTTGGGAAGGCACTCAATTTCATACTTTCTTGGATGTATGCTTATTCCTGTTTCGAGTATGTGTAAAGTATTTGCCGTCTTGATCTTTATGCTCTTAGTCTAAGCTAGATAAAGGATAAGTAACATTTAAACATTGTAGGTATAAATGGAACTTTACAGAATGGGGTCTGGAAAAAAGACTGGACTTCTTCGAAACTAATTGGCCGTTCTTTGCTGGTTTCGGCAAGTACTTTTCACCGTAGTTAATTTCTCTTTGAGATTGCTGTTATGGAAGCAAAAAGAACCCGAGCAACTTTGTAATTTTACATGTTTGAAATCACTGATATTCTAACTGTACTTTTAGGAAGTCCTCGTGTTCTGGCGATTTTCTTTTTCTCACCTCTCGTGAGCTACAGTCTTATGGCCATACTCTTCCCTCTGGTTTGTCTCGAATCTCTTGACCCTTTTTGTCTATTATCTCGGTAATTATAGAATCTCTCTTTCCCAAAGCACGGGACGTTCCTTAACATGCTTGTTTTTCAGTATATTCTTACTGCAACAGACACAGACGCCAAGCAAGTTATTTCCGCTCGAAGAAGAAGATTTAGTGGTGCAGAGTTGGGGAAGCTTCCCATATTTTACACGGCGGATACCTTACTGTAAGCTACCTGCTTTAATTGGCTTTCAAATAGCTTAAAAAGGATAACTTTTGTTTTCGATGTAATAGGTTTATTCGTTCTCTAGGATGCGAGTCTTGTCCCTCCTCACGTCAGACTCCCGAGAACTAATGCAAGACAACAAAACACTATAACAGATTTTGGCTGTGCTCTCACAAATTCTTCACAGTAAGTCATTTCCACAAGCTCGAAAAACGTTGTCGAACCTCTTATCTCTTTTCTCGTGTTCTAGCATGTGCCGAACCTTTTAACCGTAACACGTTCTTTCATCGTTGCAAAGCAGGTTTAATTTTCTTAAACTTATGAAACAGGATTGTTGCCATTGGCCGGGCAGCAGTTGTTTTAAATTTCATCCGAGAATCTTCACGGCACAGCCATGGCTCTCGGCATTTCGTTCTTGTACCATTGTGTCGTGTACATGAAAAAATGCAGAAAATGTGTATAGTTTGGTCTTCCTTAACTTCGGAATGAAAATGATTATGTGAAATGATACATGCTAGAGCAATTTGTGTGCTATGAAGTTTGGATATTATTGCATCCCAATACCTTTGCTTAAAAAATAAAGTTAGTTTGTTAGTTATCGAATTGTGATATTGTGAATAGAACATACTAGGTTAGGAGAGTCATCCCATAATAGATCAATATTTGATCCAGATTAATCAATCAATAAGTCAAATATCGATGATTATAAAAAACCTAAATTTCAAAACCCCTAAATACATAGTAATAAATCTAATTTTTAGTTTCCACATTTTGAAGGTTATGAAAGTATGAGGATGATGGTTGAATCCTACCATATTATGTGCAAGGTGTTGTTAATATTAGTTTTTGCAATTTTTTGAATTTTGAAAATTCAATCTTAAATCAAATGGTAAGCAAAATTAGATCTGACAAACTTGACTCGAATTGATTTACCCGAACCGACATCCACACAAAATTGACTCGAATTTAATTCAAAAATTGACTCGAATTTAATTCGAAATCCGAAATAAATCAAAATCGACACGAATTTTAGTTGAATTGAAAATAAATCTGAATTGATTTTTAACCGAACCGAATACTAGATGTCGTGTTGCGACAAATTTATTACATATATACAACACCAATACTAGATGTTGTGACAAATTTATTACAAGAGATTAAAGCTTTTATTGTAAATAGTGAGACTAACTAAGAATTCTAGGGGAGACATAGATAGAAATTGGCCAAACAGAGACCATCGGGTCTTATGCTCCACACGCACTCTCTACAAAGATGCTTATCCCTCATTTCTACGTAAATTTCGAACTAATGAGTTATTTCGTTCCATTGAAAGGTGCAGTGAAACAAGGTGTTCCGAAAGCTGTTCGGACGGAAACTAAACTCAAAGTAGTTGCCGTTACTGAGATGTTGTTCGCCGATATCGTCATCTTTCGATTTGCAGTGGGCGATAAGATCAGTCCCGAAGCCCAAATCGTCGCAGACTGATAAAAGCAGCAAAGATGGAGCAGGCAAATAGTGGGCAAAGGATTCATGTTTGGATTTGAAGGTGGGTAAAATGGCACAAATGCCTTATATAGGGTTTTGAAGTGATCCAATTTGCTAATAAGAGGTTAGGTGACAAGCGTCGTATTTGTCAAATAAAATATTCTTTAATCTCAGAATAAATAAATAAAAACGTAGTATAGAGAAGAATGGTCGATCTGCAGGGACTAAGGAGTTTTCGATATTGGTCTGAATCGATCTTTAACCAAGAAACCTGCAAGTAAAAAAAAAGGGTTTAGCGAAATGAGTTGAATAAATCTAGCAAACGAAAATGACAAATAAAGGAAAGTAAATAGTTGACAGTAATTATGATAATATATAGCCTCCAGCTTTGCGTCGCCTCAACCCGTTTCGATCACTGAAATAGATTTTACTTCGAGTTCTTGCCGGTTACAGTCTACACGGCTCAACCCTTGTAAATTGCTCTTCTCTATGGTGAACTAATTTTTTAAGGTCAATCCTTAGAATTTAGCACTTTTTTTTGGATTAACGACAATAATCGATGTTAATGTCAATGTTGTATTCTGTACTGGAAAAGTCCATGCTCGGATAATTTTGTCTCAACGAGAATTGTATCCGATCTTGATTTCCCTTAGCAAACCGCCGCTAAGTTTGTTCTTAGGGAGTTGAATTTGCTACAAGCCTACTCTTGTCCCCAACGGTAGATCAAAACGTCGATCAAACCAATGCACGCTTTTGAAATGAAGGAGTTGAGATGTTTAAAGGAAAAGCTGATTGCCAATCCAGTAATGCCGAAAATCAAGAAAGAAGTTTGAAGGTATGAAGAGCTCTTGCAATTCTCACGAAATGAATTGGGTTTCGCTTAGCTATCGACTAATGGTAAATTTAGCTAAGCATGACTATGGAAGAAATCATACTTAGCATTAAAATAAAGAAAAAGAACTTAAAATAATAACGTAAGAGAAAGGAAATTTATAAAGCTTTAAAAACATAAACAAGCCAAGAACAAGAGATGATTGATAGCTTACCCCATATGGGGTATTTATAGTATCTTAAAACCCTAAAAATAACCTTAAAAGATAAATCTCAAAATAAAATTCAAATTTTAATCCTAAACAAAAGATAATCTCAAGTTAAAATTTTAAACCTGTCTGATAAGCTATCAAAACGCGGCTTGATAAGCTATCCGACGTTGCTGACATCATCTTCTAGAATTGCTGACGCGGCGTCCAGTCAGCCTTTCTTGCCCACTAGCCCAACCTTGACTCTAGATAAAATTTGCAGAATTTTGCCTATTTTCAGTGTGTTTTCCAGAATTAAAGGTCTGCATGAAAACACATAATAAAGTCCAGATCAGTATCATATTCGAATCTTTAGAGGCATAATTAAAGATGAAAAAGTGATCATTTAAACTACTCATCAAATTTCCCCTCACTTATTCAATGCTTGTCCTCAAGCATTTCTCAATTGATGCATCAAGAATTTCAAGTTTTCATCTCAATTTCACAAAATTCCCAAGACTTCCAAGCAAATCAAAATCATAGCAATTGATAAAACTCAAGAGCAATCAAGCTAAAAGCACAATTAAAAGCAAGTAATAGCAAAGCATGACATTCCAATTATTCATTAATCTCAAAAAGCAAGACTTAGTACCTCACATTGGTTCACTCATTCTGCTCAAGTGTTTCGGGTAAAAAGAATCGCTCAAGCCTAACTAATCAAAGCATTACCATAAGCTTGTAACTAAATCTAATCTCCACTACTAAGTATGAACATGATGCAATAATCAAGAGGTCTTTAAAAGGGTTGTAATGGGGCTAAGGTTTGGGTAGGATAAAGGCCAAAGATCGGGTTTAAAAATTCAAGACAAAGAGAAAATTATTCCAAAAAATTATTCAAAGGGAAGCAAAAATGAAAGAAAGGAAAACAAGAAACCAAGCAATCAAAACTTATTTACTCTCTCTTTCTCTGTTTTTCTTTCGAACTTCTCCTTTTCTTTTTCTCTTTTTTTTTCTATTTCTTGCTGCTACTCGAGCCAAACTGATGTTTTTTTCAATGTTCGAACAGTTTATTCGACCTGTTCTGTACTGTATTTTTCTGCACAGTTCGAACCAAACTGCACTGTTTTTTTGCACTATTCGAGCCAAGTTGTACTGTTCGAACCAAACTACACTGTATTTTTTTTGAATCTCTCTTTTTTCGCTTCGGAATAACCTTAACTTTATCCTGAAAAAGGGTGGCAAAAAAGGAAAAAACAACAAAATCGTTTCGGGTTAAAAATGTGGTAAATCAAGGAAAAGTATTAGGCTCAAAATTGGTTATCTAAGGGGTAAACAAACAAAGGGTAGGCCATTTTTTGGGGAGAGAAAGGGGTTAAAACCTAATGCCTCTATCACACTAAAGCATCTCATTCAATCGTGTAGTCTCGACAAGCATTATGCCACAAGTTCTAGAATGCAAAGAATTAGTCGGCACACTCAAAATTAACAAAGAGCAATAATGAAAATGTATGCTCATTAGGCTCAAAACTCACATGAAAGGTTAATTGCACTAAGTCATGCTATCAATTTAACCAACAAATGCATGAAATGTTAAAAAATTTAAAGAAAATAAATTAATCATGCCAATTGCCATCATGCTTCCTAAATTCTAACAAAAACGAGATTAAATTTCACAAGAAAAAAAATAAAGAAATAAGGTGAAAAATAAGATATGCAACCATCAATTTCAATACATAAATTCAAGGAAAACTCAATTCCAACCATTTGAAAAAGCAAATTGAAATTTGATGCAACTTCCACCCCTCACTTAAATCATAATGTCCTAATTATGGAAAATAAAGCAAAAGAGAAGATGCACCCCATTCTAACGACGGCCGCGGAGGAGGAGGTGTCGGCAGCGAATCAGAATAGCTGGGAATGGGCGATAAGATCAGCCCCGAAGCCCAAATCGTTGCAGACTGATAAAAGCAGCAAAGATGGAGCAGGCAAATAGTGGGCAAAGGATTCATGTTTGGATATGATGGTGGGTAAAATGGCACAAATGGCTTATATAGGGTTTTGAAGTGATCCAATTTGCTAATAAGAGGTTAGGCGTTATGGATTCTAACAAGGTGGAACTTCGTGCATTGGAATATGCATTGTCGTTGATGGTGCATTCACGGTGGCACAATTGTAAGAGTTTGATTGTTGAATCCGATTCTTGTATAGCAATTGGTTGGGTGTTACACAAGGAACGCCGACCATGGCGGTTTTTGAATCATTTTGTGGTCATTGACTCGGCTTTTGAAGTTTTAGTTTGCGTATGTTTGTCTCATGTTTATCGAGAGGTTAATAGTCTCGCGGATATGTTAGCAAAGGAAGGGGTGGATAGAGATTCAATTTTCGTTGATGGTTTCGATATGGCCTAGCGTTGACATCGTGACTTGTAGGAGCCTGGATGGTTGGATTACTGGTGGGGTGGTTCCTGCATGTTTTCTTGGTTATATGTTTGGGTCCAGGAGATTTGTTGTTTATGCTTCTTTATGCTTCAGTGTACTAAATGTGCGATGCTTATGCTCAGGATGCTGGATGTTGATCCTATGAGAGAGGTGGTATTAGGGACGGGCGTGTTGGTTGTGGGATTTTTGGTTTGCTGTCATTTTTTGGGTGTTTTGTTTATTCGTTTTGTTTCGTTTATAATCATGGGGTGTTCTTTTTCTTTGTTTAGGCTTAGAGAAATTTTTAATGAGGCCTCTAATCATGTTAAAGTATGTATGATTCATCTCTAATAAAATTATATTGCTCGCTGGTAAAAAAAATTGCTAATAAGAGATCTCCACACATAATGGAGGGTATCAACCACTTAAGGTATCTTATTTCCTAATAAAGTAGTTTGATTTCGTATAATGCCAACATGGAAATACTTTGTAATAATTTATGAAATATTTGGAATCAGTAAGGAATATTTTTGTGTAATGATTATATATTCAGTTTATGTCTTGAAGTCCATCTTTATTACAAGACAGAGTAGGTAACAATCTGATTCAATTCAAACTAGAACTACTTAGAAAATTTAAATATGATCTATGCAATGTGAGATTTATAATATATGTGCTAAAAGTTTTCAAAATTGTAGTTTTTGTTAATTTTTCAAGGCCTCATTTGTATTATCTTTTATTAAAAATTAATTCTATTATATCCAATGATGGAACTGACAGATACATCAACTAGACATAAACAATGTCTTTCTAAAAAGGGATCGTTAGAAAGATGTGGACATTATTCAACCACCCCGATTTGAGAAACTGGGATCGGACGATAGTCAACTAGTGTGCAAGTTGACAAAGGCATTATATGGTCTACGACAAGCTCTATGTAACTGGTTCCTAAAGCTGAAAGAGTTCCTATGTTATTTGGGTTCTAAACACTATGGCTTGCCTACAGTTTTCTTTACGCCCCTCCCCAAATGTAGATTGCGTTCACCGATGCATCCTTCTCTGGCGCTGACGAAGATTCTGATTGGCTTTCGATTCTCCTGCCGGAGGTGTTTTCAAACCTCAAATTTTCTCACGCATTACATAGTTCTTTCGAGTAATCGGAAATACCTGTCCCCACTACACGAATTTCATGCATCATGCTCTCCACTTCTAATTCCACGACCTCGTTTATTTTCTTTGCTAGTCTTGTTAACACCAAAATGGTTACCGCATTAACAATTTCGAAAACAGTTGACAGTTTGTGGCTGAATTAAAATCGAATTGAAAGGTTAGTGATCTAGTTGACAAATTTTTTTATTTATTGATCAAAATAAAATCGACCTCATAGTTTATTGATCTTCAAGATAGTTCAATGATGGTGTTAGGAATTTGGTATGCGGCAAAATAACCAAAGCGATAACGACATAGACCAAGACATGCACAGGAGACAAGATTTAACGTGATTCAACATAGCCTACCTCCACGGACAAGAGAAATCAATCCACTATCAACGTAGAGAACTGAAGAGTACAAATACATGATAACCCATGTAATCCCAAAACTCAGTGTACAAATCCCATGACCCGGTGGAACCAAAACAGTCTTCCCAACATCCCTACAATATTCATCTCTACAACGTATGCACAATAGTTGTAGAGAACCTAAAAGTGGTTACATCTCTCCAGAGTAATTCTCCCTCTCTCTAACTCTCATTCTCTCACATCTCTCATAATTCAAAAGGTTAAACCTAGTCTATATTTATAGACCCAAAAACTTAGTCACCAAGAAACCTTATTCAATAAGATCTCTACCTAAAATAGATATTTACTCATTAAAGTAAATCCTAATTACCAAGTAATTTTCAACCACTAAAATTACAATAAAACCTAACTTAATTACCAATTAGAATTTGAGTCAAAATATAACATATGGTATTTAGACTAATAATGTTATAATGCAGCTTTTAGGCTTTGTTTGGTTGTGTGAAAATAGAAGTAGAAAGAGAAAAAATGAAGAAAAAAAAATTAGCAATGACAATTGGGTTTTATTAAAAAACAATGGAATATATCTCAAATGCAACACACATGAAAAAGAAAAAAAAGATTAGGCTGTGTTCATAAAAAACTCATACAAAAGTAAAACATGAAACCTAAAGGTGAAAAGAAAAGCAAACCTTTCCCTTTATGATTCTCTTTGTCATTATTCAAATGAGACACTTTACGAGGTGAAAAAATGATTGGTGAGCGAACCAAACTATCACCAAAGGGAATCAAATTTTCTGATTACATCAGCAAACAACCACCAAAGGGAATTAAACTTTCTATGACGTCTAAGGTATGCGAACATCGTGCCAAATAGCAGAAGAAAAGTGTGTCACAAAATCAGATATTCTTATTAAACATGATATAATAAATCAAGAGAAATAATGAATACTGGATATCGGCAACTAGCATTAAGACTAGTGTCGTAACCGGCCAAGCAAAAAAAATGAAAAAAGAACGTAAGGAGCTAGATATGTTTTGAGAGAAAAACTAGGTTAAAGTTTTAATAAAAGAAAATAAATCTTGAGTGTGTTGGTAGTAAAGAAAAGTGAAGGGAAAAAAATGAGAGAAGAAAACATTTTTCGATATTTTATTTTTTAATATTTTATTTTTTATTACCATCGATTCATTCCTTGTTATCTATGCAGCTGTGTATGTTGATGATATATTGATGACTGGCGATTCAGAAGCCTATATTACTAGGTTCATCCAAGAATTACTACATAAAAGTTGCTCCTAAGTTAAGAAGTACACCACATAGCTCCTTGACAAAGCCAAGCTAAGTAGCCCAAATGATACAACCATAGTAGTATCTCTTAACCAGCAAAGGTTGGGTATAATGGCAAGGCACATTGTTCTCCCAAGAAGAGAAAATATGTTTGAATCTGGGAGACGACATTATTGGAAGGGGAAATCTCGAATCCCGAACATGAACTATAAAATGGACATGTATTTTATTAAAAAAAATTAAAAGTATCCCTTAAACTCAGCAAACACAGTATAGATGACTTCGTAAATATCCACTTGTATAGAAGTATGGTAGGGACACTTCAATACATCTGTCAATGAAGGAAAAATGTACTACCCTCTATCTATTCTAGTCGGGAATCGAATCGGAGATGTTATAGAGGATCAACGAAAATTTTCAAACTTTGACAAAAATAAAGAAAACAATAACAAACAATCATGACTTTCTCTTTAGAACTCAATCGATGTGGATTAATCATGTTTATTCTTTTTCTATACCCTTTAAGGGCCTTTTTGAGAGCCTTACAAAGTTTGGGTACGTTTTGTAACTAATAGAAATTTGAAGGACTAAACTATAATTAAAATTTTTTATTGAACTATATCTTAATTACCAATCAACTTAAGGCATTAATCATACAATTATGGGATCTGAATTGTAACTTTTACACACTTTAGGAGTAAATTAGTGATTTCTAATAGTTTAGGGACTATTTTATCTAAAAATAAAGCATAAATAAAAACGAGAGAATAACATAGCAATTGTTTTATTACATATATAAAACAACAACACGAGATGAGCTGTGGCAAATTAAATTTATTACAAGAGAAGAGAGGAAAGCTTTTTATTGTAAATAGTGGGAATAATTAAGAATACCAGGGGAGACATAGATCGTAATTGGTCAGACAGGGACCATCGGCTCTTATGTTCCACACACACTCTCTACAAAGAGGCTTATCCCTCAGTTCTACGTAAATGTCGAACCAATGCGTTATTCCGCTCCATTGAAAGGTGCAGTGAAACAAGGTGTTCTGAAAGATGCTCGGACGGAAACTGAACTCAAAGTAGTTTCCGTAACCGAGATGTTGTTCGCCGATATCGTCGTCCTTCGATTTGCAGTGGACAATGAGATCCGTCCCGGAGCCCAAGTCGTTATAGATTGATATGTGGGCTTTTTTCGGAATCAGCGAGAAGGCATCCGTCACGACCAAAAGCAGAAGTAGATGGAGGAAGCAAGTAATCGGCAAAGGATTCATGTTTGGTTTTGATGGTCGGTAAAATGGTACAAATGGTTTATATAGGGTTTTGAAGTGATCCAATTTGGTAATAAGAGATCTTCAGACATAATCAACCAGATAAGGTATCCTATTTCCTAATAAATTAGTCATTTGATTTCGTACAATACCAACATGGAAATACTTTGTAATAATTTATGAAAAATTTGGAATCATTATGAATATTATTGTGTAATGATTATATATTCGGTTTATGCCTTGAAGTCCACCTTTATTACCAAGACAAAGTAGGCAACAATCAGATTCAATTCAAACTAGAACTAATTAGAAAGTTCAAATATGATCTACGCAATGTGAGATTTCTAGAACATGCGTCACATCGCTGCACATTATTAATTTCTTAGTGACTTTTAAATAAATATTAAAATTCTCATGGACTCGACGTACAAATAAACACATTTCAAAACAAAGTTAAAATTTTAATCCAGTGGCAGAACCTACAAGCATATCAACTGGACATAAAGAATGTCTTCTTAAAAGGGATCTTCGAGAAGATGTGTACATGGATCAGCCACCTAGCTTTGAGAAACGATCAAACAATACTCAACAAGTGTGCAAGTTGATAAAGGTACTATATGGTCTATGACAAGCCCTACGTAATTGGTTCTTAAAACAAAAAGAGTTCTTATGACATTTAGGTTTGGCTTAATACAAAAATAAGTGTCCAAAGTATCTCAAAATTTAAGTTTAGGTGTCTAATTTTTTTTGTTAAAATAGATGCATAACGTTTTATTTTGTTAATTAACTGTCGTTAAAAGAATCTATTAACCAATTAAAATTGGACACTTGACAAGTTTTAATTTCTATTTTCAATTATTTTTTAATTTTTTAAAAAAACTTAATTTTTTTAAAAGCTCCGACTATCAAATTTAACAAAAAACCCCTAAATTTTAAAAATCCTAACCCAAATTCCAAATTAGTTGTTGTTGTCGTTGTCGTTGCCTCTGGTGGAATGAAGTTCCCTTCTCTTGCTGCATGACCCGCTCGATGTTCGTCATTCGTTGCTCGTCGTTGAAATGGAGGTTTCGCGTTTGGCGGTTGTAGCGATATCCCCTTTTTTACTTACGCTAAAAAACGAGTTTTATCTATTGTTTCGAAGTGTTTGTTGTCTTTCGTAGGGTTTTAAAAATATCGTATTTTATTTTGAAAATGGAGTCGCCACCGGCAACTTAGGTAGGCTGGACACCATAAAACCAAAAATTTTAAAAATGTTAGGTTCGGGAGTCGGTTACAGATGGGGAAGGATTAGCACCCCACACCGCCCAAAATTGGTACTTTAATAATTACCGCTTTATTAATATTAGATTTTTCGGATTAAAGTGTCGATTAAATTAAAATGTGGTTATAAGTGCGAGTAAATTTTAAAAGCTCCGTTATCCGAGAGTAAACGCCTAACCACCATCACTACGCCTGATACTGGCCCCGTTTACGCTCGGATAAAAGGGCACCGCATTGACAATTTATATTCCATTATGCAATCTTAGAAAAGCACAATATAAAACATACAATTTACATTGACATGGTATTAAAACATAAAACATGAATATCACAAAATAAATAAATTAATAAATTAAACACATGGACATAACATATCACAAAACATGCACATAATCATGAAAAAAACATGCTTTCAAAATTAATTAACTAAATATGACATACTTGAACTTAAAAACAAATGCAAAACATGCATGACATATATATAATATGAGATTAAGCTAACATAACAGCATGCTTAAAAATTAAAATTTAATACTTAACAAACGACACAAATTGCATGCATACTTATTATAAACAAATCATGACCTTAATATGTAACAAATATATCACCCATTTCTAACATGAACCTAAGATACGAAATTGTAAAAACCTACCACAAAATAAGCATACGCTATGAATAAACTTAAACTAAGGCATATTAGCATGACAATACCTATGAAAAATATAAAAACATATACTAAAACAACACATAAGATCCACCACAAAAAAAAAACATTAAAACAAATGTAAAACAAGAATAAACGATCTAACAACATACTAACACATAAAGTAAAATAAAAAAGAAAATACAAGTACTAAAAACAGGGACTGGAATAAAATAAACTGAAAACAGAATGTTTAGATGAATATATAAAAAAGAACATTTGAGGACCCAATTATAAACCGAAAATAACTTGCAAGGATTGGAAATGTAATTAAACCAAGGGGCAGATTCGAACTGAAAATATCCAAAACACGGGATGACTAAGGGTGTAAATTGACCATTTGATATCTGAATTCGTTTAATTTAAGGGCCGAATTGAAAGGTTTAAAAAGGAGGGGATTGGGGTTGCAAATTACCCAAGGGGCAAGACAGAAATGAAAATTTCCATAATGCGGGAATTTTATGAGGGGATTTGCCCATTTCCTTTTATTTTCACTCTATAAAACCAATAACAGACCCCCCTTGATTTCATTTTTTCCTTCATTTTTTTTAAAACCCTAAGAGAGACTCCATTCTCTGAAATTCCAAAGACACCAACCCCCAAACTCCCTTCAGTCGTCGTGGTTCTAGAGGCCGGCGGTGGTCTAGCTACTCCGGCCACCGCCCCCTAACATTCAAACGTCCTAAAACCTAGCCACGACTCCCGTCCAGAACCGAAACCTCTCTACTTTCAAAAGGCCGAACCAAAATCCTTTTATTTTGAGACCGCAAAACCTAGATCCATGACGTTTCAAAACAAAAACAAAGAAAAATACCCTTTTTGTGGCTCACTCCTCGGAGTTTATCGCCGACAGGGAAGGATTTTTCCTTAGGTAAACTCTACCTTTTCATTTTTTATCTATTATCTTTTCATGCATGTATGCGATTAGAAAAAGAAAGGAGGAGATTACCGATGGAAACTTGTATATTTTTTTGATAACTTGAGTACAAAGGATTTTTTTTACATCTTATATATATCTTTTTTTTTCTTCTGATTTTCTTCTTTTGGTAGATAGAAAAGACAACAAAATATATTTTTGGTGGATTTGGTTGCTGATAATCCATGTTTTTTGCTGTGATTTTGCATGTTCAATTTAACGAGCTGGTTGGTATGGCAGCATGGTGGAGGGCATGACGGAGGTGACTCGTTCGGTCGAGAGTGAGTCTCGGCCGTTGGATCGGATCCCGATCCATCGGCTAGGATTTCTTGAAGCTTGGACGATCGAGATTCAATCTTGGAACCGAGAGACGCACGGATCATGACATGTGGCATACGGTGATTTGAAAGGTCTAGAGCGTCGAGCCACGCGTCGCGTGGAAGACAACCGAGCAAATGAGTGGTGTCACGCACATCGGATGGAAGGTCACCGGCTTGATCACGGTAGTTGGATCTGGATTTGATCCGACGGCTCTGGGTAAGGCTAACGTCTGAGATAATAATAAAATAGGGTCAAGGTTAGATAATTTTAGAGTTATTGGACATGGGTTAGGATTTGGCGAATTGGGCCCAATGTAAACATTAATTTTGGGTTTTATGTAATGACTTGGACTATCAATAATATTTTTTTGTTTGTTTTCTTTTTCTTAATACCTTATCTGTTTATATATTATAATAATAATAATACGTATATATACATACACATGCGCACATATACATGCAACATACGAACCCACATGCAAACATTAATTAACATAATATACTATATACATGCATATATAATCACAAACATGATAATCATGAATATCCACACACATTATACGTACAAATAATGCACTCGTAAGAAATGTAAATACATACATGACACTCATATCTCATATTAATTATTAATATGTATACATATATAGCTTATAATATACATGCACTCATCACACACACTTCACATGCACTAATCATACATACAATATAACTTGAACATATGCAATGATATAATAATCATTAAACTAATACATTATTATGATAATTACAGCCTAGATAAAAATGAGTGATTACAGCGGTTGATTGGGACGTCATTCATCGATTCAATGACAGAAGGATGGGGTAAACGGTCGTGTGAGTCTTCTGACAGTAGTAGAGGATGGTAGCATGGTGATCGGTGGGGGCGCCGACTGCGAAAACGATTGAATTTGGGATATGGGTGTTAGAGTTTTGGAATTTTTGGGTGTGAAGTTCGAGAAATTTAATTTTTTTATATAAAAAACTAAGTTAAAAAGAAATAAAAAAATTAAAATCAAAGCCTTGTATCAAACAATTATTGGGTATTATTTTTTTTAACAGGTCGACTTTAAAATTGTAATAGTGTAAACGTTAGGCACCTAAAGTTATAGCTGTCTAAACGTTAGACTTGACAAAAAAATGTTTATTCTTTAGAACTCAATCGATGTGGATTAATCATGTTTATTCTTTTTCTATACCCTTTTAAGGGACTTTTTGAAAGCCTTACAAAGTTTGGGTACGTTCTGTAACTAATCGAAATTTGAAGGACTAAACTATAATTAATAAATTTTATTGAACTATATCTTAATTACCAATCAACTTAAGGCATTAATCATACAACTATGGGATCTGAATTGTAACTTTTACACACTTTAGGAGTAAATTAGTTATTTCTAATAGTTTAGGGACTATTTTATCAAAAAATAAATCATAAATAAATACGAGAGAATAACATAGCAATTATTTTATTACATATATAAAACAACAATACGAGATGTGCTGTTGCAAATTAAATTTATTACAAGAGAAGAGAGGAAAGCTTTTTATTGTAAATAGTGGGAATAATTAAGAATACCAGGGAGACATAGATCGTAATTGGTCAGACAGGGACCATCGGCTCTTATGTTCCACACACACTCTCTACAAAGAGGCTTATCCCTCAGTTCTACGTAAATGTCGAACCAATGCGTTATTCCGTTCCATTGAAAGGTGCAGTGAAACAAGGTGTTCTGAAAGATGCTCGGACGGAAACTGAATTCAAAGTAGTTTCCATAACTGAGATGTTGTTCGCCGATATCGTCATCCTTCGATTTGCAGTGGACAATAAGATCCGTCCCAGAGCCCAAATCGTTATAGATTGATATGTGGGCTTTTTCGGAATCAGTGAGAAGGCATCCGTCACGACCAAAAGCAGAAAAAGATGGAGGAAGCAAGTAATCGGCAAAGGATTCATGTTTGGTTTTGATGGTCGGTAAAATGGTACAAATGGTTTATATAGGGTTTTGAAGTGATCCAATTTGGTAATAAGAGATCTTCAGACATAATCAACCAGATAAGGTATCCTATTTCCTAATAAATTATTCATTTGATTTCGTACAATACCAACATGGAAATACTTTGTAATAATTTATGAAAAATTTGGAATCATTATGAATATTATTGTGTAATGATTATATATTCGGTTTATGCCTTGAAGTCCACCTTTATTACCAAGACAAAGTAGGCAACAATCAGATTCAATTCAAACTAGAACTAATTAGAAAGTTCAAATATGATCTACAATGTGAATGTAATAGAGATTTCTAGAACATGTGTCCCACACATCACACCACTAACACATTATTAATTTCTTAGTGACTTTTAAATAAATATTAAAATTCTCATGGACTCGACATACAAATAAACACATTTCAAAACAAAGTTAAAATTTTAATCCAGTGGCAGAACCTACAAGCATATCAACTGGACATAAAGAATGTCTTCTTAAAAGGGATCTTCGAGAAGATGTGTACATGGATCAGCCACCTAGCTTTGAGAAACGATCAAACAATACTCAACAAGTGTGCAAGTTGATAAAGGTACTATATGGTCTATGACAAGCCCTACGTAATTGGTTCTTAAAACAAAAAGAGTTCTTATGACATTTAGGTTTGGCTTAATACAAAAATAAGTGTCCAAAGTATCTCAAAATTTAAGTTTAGGTGTCTAATTTTTTTTGTTAAAATAGATGCATAACGTTTTATTTTGTTAATTAACTGTCGTTAAAAGAATCTATTAACCAATTAAAATTGGACACTTGACAAGTTTTAATTTCTATTTTCAATTATTTTTAATTTTTTAAAAAACTTAATTTTTTTAAAAGCTCCGACTATCAAATTTAACAAAAAACCCCTAAATTTTAAAAATCCTAACCCAAATTCCAAATTAGTTGTTGTTGTCGTTGTCGTTGCCTCTGGTGGAATGAAGTTCCCTTCTCTTGCTGCATGACCCGCTCGATGTTCGTCATTCGTTGCTCGTCGTTGAAATGGAGGTTTCGCGTTTGGCGGTTGTAGCGATATCCCCTTTTTTACTTACGCTAAAAACGAGTTTTATCTATTGTTTCAAGTGTTTGTTGTCTTCGTAGGGTTTTAAAAAATATCGTATTTTATTTTGAAAATGGAGTCGCCACCGGCAACTTAGGTAGGCTGGACACCATAAAACCAAAAATTTTAAAAATGTTAGGTTCGGGAGTCGGTTACAGATGGGGAAGGATTAGCACCCCACACCGCCCAAAATTGGTACTTTAATAATTACCGCTTTATTAATATTAGATTTTTCGGATTAAAGTGTCGATTAAATTAAAATGTGGTTATAAGTGCGAGTAAATTTTAAAAGCTCCGTTATCCGAGAGTAAACGCCTAACCACCATCACTACGCCTGATACTGGCCCCGTTTACGCTCGGATAAAAGGGCACCGCATTGACAATTTATATTCCATTATGCAATCTTAGAAAAGCACAATATAAAACATACAATTTACATTGACATGGTATTAAAACATAAAACATGAATATCACAAAATAAATAAATTAATAAATTAAACACATGGACATAACATATCACAAAACATGCACATAATCATGAAAAAAACATGCTTTCAAAATTAATTAACTAAATATGACATACTTGAACTTAAAAACAAATGCAAAACATGCATGACATATATATAATATGAGATTAAGCTAACATAACAACGCATGCTTAAAAATTAAAATTTAATACTTAACAAACGACACAAATTGCATGCATACTTATTATAAACAAATCATGACCTTAATATGTAACAAATATATCACCCATTTCTAACATGAACCTAAGATACGAAATTGTAAAAACCTACCACAAAATAAGCATACGCTATGAATAAACTTAAACTAAGGCATATTAGCATGACAATACCTATGAAAAATATAAAAACATATACTAAAACAACACATAAGATCCACCACAAAAAAAAAACATTAAAACAAATGTAAAACAAGAATAAACGATCTAACAACATACTAACACATAAAGTAAAATAAAAAAGAAAATACAAGTACTAAAAACAGGGACTGGAATAAAATAAACTGAAAACAGAATGTTTAGATGAATATATAAAAAAGAACATTTGAGGACCCAATTATAAACCGAAAATAACTTGCAAGGATTGGAAATGTAATTAAACCAAGGGGCAGATTCGAACTGAAAATATCCAAAACACGGGATGACTAAGGGTGTAAATTGACCATTTGATATCTGAATTCGTTTAATTTAAGGGCCGAATTGAAAGGTTTAAAAAAGGAGGGGGATTGGGGTTGCAAATTACCCAAGGGGCAAGACAGAAATGAAAATTTCCATAATGCGGGAGAATTTATGAGGGGATTTGCCCATTTCCTTTTTATTTTCACTCTATAAAACCAATAACAGACCCCCCTTGATTTCATTTTTTCCTTCATTTTTTTTAAAACCCTAAGAGAGACTCCATTCTCTGAAATTCCAAAGACACCAACCCCCAAACTCCCTTCAGTCGTCGTGGTTCTAGAGGCCGGCGGTGGTCTAGCTACTCCGGCCACCGCCCCCTAACATTCAAACGTCCTAAAACCTAGCCACGACTCCCGTCCAGAACCGAAACCTCTCTACTTTCAAAAGGCCGAACCAAAATCCTTTTATTTTGAGACCGCAAAACCTAGATCCATGACGTTTCAAAACAAAAACAAAGAAAAATACCCTTTTTGTGGCTCACTCCTCGGAGTTTATCGCCGACAGGGAAGGATTTTTCCTTAGGTAAACTCTACCTTTTCATTTTTTATCTATTATCTTTTCATGCATGTATGCGATTAGAAAAAGAAAGGAGGAGATTACCGATGGAAACTTGTATATTTTTTTGATAACTTGAGTACAAAGGATTTTTTTTACATCTTATATATATCTTTTTTTTTCTTCTGATTTTCTTCTTTTGGTAGATAGAAAAGACAACAAAATATATTTTTGGTGGATTTGGTTGCTGATAATCCATGTTTTTTGCTGTGATTTTGCATGTTCAATTTAACGAGCTGGTTGGTATGGCAGCATGGTGGAGGGCATGACGGAGGTGACTCGTTCGGTCAGAGTGAGTCTCGGCCGTTGGATCGGATCTGATCCATCGGCTAGGATTTCTTGAAGCTTGGACGATCGAGATTCAATCTTGGAACTGGGAGACTGCACCAGATCATGACATGTGGCATACGGTGATTTGAAAGGTCTAGAGCGTGCGAGCCACGTGCGCGTGGAAGACAACTGAGCAGCGAGTGGTGTCACGCACATCAGATGGAAGGTCACCCTGGCTTGATCACAGCCGTTGGATCTGGATTTGATCCGACGGCTCTGGGCTGGCTGCGTACAGATAATAATAAAATAGGGTCAAGGTTAGATAATTTTAGAGTTATTGGACATGGGTTAGGATTTGGCCGAATTGGGCCCAATGTAAACATTAATTTTGGGTTTTATGTAATCTGGACTTGGACTATCAATAATATTTTTTTGTTTGTTTTCTTTTTCTTAATACCTTATCTGTTTATATATTATAATAATAATAATACGTATATATACATACACATGCGCACATATACATGCAACATACGAACCCACATGCAAACATTAATTAACATAATATACTATATACATGCATATATAATCACAAACATGATAATCATGAATATCCACACACATTATACGTACAAATAATGCACTCGTAAGAAATGTAAATACATACATGACACTCATATCTCATATTAATTATTAATATGTATACATATATAGCTTATAATATACATGCACTCATCACACACACTTCACATGCACTAATCATACATACAATATAACTTGAACATATGCAATGATATAATAATCATTAAACTAATACATTATTATGATAATTACAGCCTAGATAAAAATGAGTGATTACAGCGGTTGATTGGGACGTCATTCATCGATTCAATGACAGAAGGATGGGGTAAACGGTCGTGTGAGTCTTCTGACAGTAGTAGAGGATGGTAGCATGGTGATCGGTGGGGGCGCCGACTGCGAAAACGATTGAATTTGGGATATGGGTGTTAGAGTTTTGGAATTTTTGGGTGTGAAGTTCGAGAAATTTAATTTTTTTATATAAAAAACTAAGTTAAAAAGAAATAAAAAAATTAAAATCAAAGCCTTGTATCAAACAATTATTGGGTATTATTTTTTTTAACAGGTCGACTTTAAAATTGTAATAGTGTAAACGTTAGGCACCTAAAGTTATAGCTGTCTAAACGTTAGACTTGACAAAAAAATGTTTATTCTTTAGAACTCAATCGATGTGGATTAATCATGTTTATTCTTTTTCTATACCCTTTTAAGGGACTTTTTGAAAGCCTTACAAAGTTTGGGTACGTTCTGTAACTAATCGAAATTTGAAGGACTAAACTATAATTAATAAATTTTATTGAACTATATCTTAATTACCAATCAACTTAAGGCATTAATCATACAACTATGGGATCTGAATTGTAACTTTTACACACTTTAGGAGTAAATTAGTTATTTCTAATAGTTTAGGGACTATTTTATCAAAAAATAAATCATAAATAAATACGAGAGAATAACATAGCAATTATTTTATTACATATATAAAACAACAATACGAGATGTGCTGTTGCAAATTAAATTTATTACAAGAGGAGAGCAAAGCTTTTTATTGTAAATAGTGAGAGTAACTAAGAATACCAGGGGAGACATAGATCGTAATTGGTCAGACAGGGACCATCGGCTCTTATGTTCCACACGCACTCTCTACAAAGAGGCTTATCCCTCAGTTCTACGTAAATGTCGAACCAATGCGTTATTCCGTTCCATTGAAAGGTGCAGTGAAACAAGGTGTTCTGAAAGATGCTCGGACGGAAACTGAATTCAAAGTAGTTTCCATAACTGAGATGTTGTTCGCCGATATCGTCATCCTTCGATTTGCAGTGGACAATAAGATCCGTCCCAGAGCCCAAATCGTTATAGATTTGTATGTGGGCTTTTTTCGGAATCAGTGAGAAGGCATCGGTCACGATTAAAAGCAGCAAAAGATGGAGGAAGCAAGTAATCGGCAAAGGATTCATGTTTGGTTTTGATGGTGGGTAAAATGGCACAAATGGCTTATATAGGGTTTTGAAGCGATCCAATTTGGTAATAAGAGACCTCCAGACATAATCAACCAGTTAAGGTATCCTATTTCCTAATAAAGTATTCATTTGATTTCGTACAATACCAACATGGAAATACTTTGTAATAATTTATGAAAAATTTGGAATCATTAGGAATATTATTGTGTAATGATTATATATTCGGTTTATGTCTTGAAGTCTATCTTTATTACCAAGACAAAGTAGGCAACAATCAGATTCAATTCAAGCTAGAACTAATTAGAAAGTTCAAATATGATCTATGCAATGTGAGATTTATAATAGGAAAATTCTAGAACATGTGTCCCACACCGCTGCACACCACTAACGCTACACACCGCTGCACATCATTAATTTCTTAATGACTTTTAAATGAATATTAAAATTCTCATAGACTCGACATGCAAATAAACACATTTCAAAACAAAGTTAAAATTTTAATCTAGGGTTTTCATTTTGCTGTCGAGCCTCCATTTGCCTTTCAGAGCTTTGATCGACGGGCAGCTAATCGACCATGGGTCACTCTAACGTCTGAAACTCTCATCCCAAGACCCACGTCTCAGGATATCACGCCTGGCGTGTGTGTCGAAACCCTCACGCCATTATTAGGAAGTATGAGCTCGTGTTGCAGACAGTGCTTCCGTAGCAATGCCGAGGAAATCAGATTCATCAAGTATAGTTGAAGATTTTTTAGGGTGTGAAGTAGGAAGAACTTTGTTGGAGTATTAACTATTGGCAATATGTTTTTCTAATTTGAAGTGTAACACCCGAATAAAATGGTATTAAAATAAAAATAGAGAATAAGTTAAGGGATAAAAAAAAAGGAAAATGTGCTACCAAGGGGTTTCAAACTCATGCCCTTGGCCTTGTGAGACAAATCCTTAACCATCTAAGCTAAAGGTATTTCTAGTTAGATCCTACTCAATTTAAATTTTAAACTATGTTCGGTGTTTATACCAAAATTTAAATAGGTCAGATCTGACTCCCCAGCTACCCCTCATTATGGATGATTATTCGAGTTTGAAAACCCAGAAGGTTCTAAGCTTTCTCCTCATCTACTTTGTCATCGTCGGCTGGCGTACCCGCCACTACCGCCGAAAGCGTTGTGCACCCCGTTCTCAATCCTGGTTGCCAGTCGCGGAGTTACGCCGTTGTTTGCCTAGGCGGGTATAGGGGGTTACATGAAGGTTCCCTAAGTTGACGCTCTGTGTTTTGATTAGTTTAGTATGAACTTTAAAAGTGGCTGTGAACTAAGAATATTTCGTTGTTTCTCAATGAATTAATCATACCGTTTTTCAAGTTTTTAAGAATAATGAGATTTCAATTTTTATTATTCCATTAAGCAATCTAGACAAGAAATTGAGCAGAAGATGATAAATTATACCAAAAAAATTGAATTCAATGAAAAGACCTAATTGGTCAAGTTAAGTTCTTTTTTGGGACTGCATCAGGGTAGTTCCTAAGTCAGAAGAAATACATCACAGAACTCCTTGACAAAGCTAAAGCTAGTTGATACCCTATAGGAGTGTCCTTAAGCTCAGCAAACACGTATATATGACTTGGGAACTATTCACTTGTATAGAAGAATGGTTGGGGAACTTCAATACATCTGTCACACAAGGTTAAACATCTCGTTTGTTGATAATAAAATGGACTCTCGAATTTGGGTTACTGTTCTCTTCTACCGCCAATAACAAAGCTGGACTTGTGTCTTTCGTCGATGTTGAGTAGGGTAGTGATGTTGATGATTGGAGGTCTATATCAAGTTATTGCGTTTATCATGGGACTCACATGGTTCAAGAAAACAACAAGTTGCGTCAAGATCCACAATAGAGGTAGAGTGTCGGAGTCTAGCTGATGTGGCTTCTCAGATTATGTGGTTTAAGGTTGTCTTTACGGATTTGGGGATAGAAACGAATGACATTCCAAACAGTTTGTGTGATAACATCAATGCAATCTCTATGGGTGTTAACCTAGTACATGCCAAAACCAAGCATGTAGACTTGGACCTACAATTTGTTAGAGAAAAGGTGATGGATCATAAACTTAAAGCCAACTACAATTTGTTAGAGAAAATGTGATGGATCATAAACTCAATTTGTTAGAGTTTTTTGGTCGCTTTTGGATAGCTGTTTTGTTGATCTATAGGAGAATGAAGCAGGGTCCAATTTGTTCTGGTTTTTGTTTGATGACTGGTCTGGAGTAAAAATTGTAGTGAGGAGTTGTGGTGTTTAGTGGTGTGACAGATTTTCTTATTTTGAGCCCTGGAGTTTGTATTGAAAGTTGTGTTTGGATATTTCTTTGGTTGTGTGTACTTTTTTTCTCCGGTTAGGTTTAAGGAAGTTTTTAATGAGGCTCACATCGTTGGTATTTTTCTTAATAAATAATAATTTTGCTTAGCAAAAAAAAAAAACTATCTCGCTGTGGATGATTAAGTTGCAGATGTACTCACCAAACCTCACCATGTTTACCAAGAATTGAAAAGTCAATATGCTAAGGTGATTTGATCTATATTAATTAGGGGTGTTTATAACTGTCCTAATGGGTACTCAAAGGTGCAATAAGTTTAATATCACTATCATAGTATTACTATGTTTCATCCTACCTTCCACTTCATTAATTTGAGCTTATTAGGCCTCTGGATACCCATTGGACCAATTATGAACACTCCTAATATTAACCACTTTAGTGCAACTATCCCAAAATCTTCTCCCCGGCCTACATCTTTATTTTCTCAAACCATATTTTCATCATCTCTTCCATTTTCTGTTCTTCACTTTTCTTTCTTGTTTCTATTCTTCCCTCATACTTCAATAGTTCCTATACTCCATTCATCAACTTTGAGTCCTAACGAAAGCATCATAATTTTCTTGATTTTTCACCAATAAAATAGCGTGCGTATCATCATATTATTATAGAATTATTTAAATTATTTTTAATTAAAATTATAATCAAATTGATTGAATGTGTAGGTAATGATGACTGAATGCGTAAAGAATGATGACTAAATGTGTTATTATGCAAATTTACTTAACTACTATGTCAACAATTTCAAAAATAGTTAACTGCTCAGTGGTTGAATTAAAACCGAATTGAAAGGTTAGTGATCTAATTGACAAAATTTTTTATTCAATTATCAAAATTGAACCAACCTCATAGTTTAATGATCTCCAAGATAGTTTAATGATGGTATTTAAACTAATAACGTTATAATGCGCCTTTTAGGCTTTTATTGGTTGTGTGAAAAAATGGAAGGATGGAAGGAGAAAAATAAAAAGTGAAAAGAAAACTAATATTTTTATTAGAAAAATAATGGAAGATAGGACAAATACAACACATCAAACAAAAAGAACAAAAAATGAGGATTATGTCCATCAAAAAACTCATACAAAAATAAAACACAAACCCAAAGGTGCTAAACAAAGTAAACTCTTCCCTTGAGATTAACCTACATCATCAAATAACCTATAAAGCTTCATGAACCTCCTTGTATTTATCCAAACGAAATAGTGGTGAGCGAACCAAACTATCAGGCAGATTGTTCTGCTACATAGTTTCAATTACATCGACAAACAACCACCAAAAGGAAACAAACTTTCTTTGACCACTGGCAAACTCAAATAAGAAAATAAGTGTTGTGAGATGCTCTGTACGAGCACCAAACGACCACGAAAGTATTCGAAAACCGTGCCAAATTGAAGAGGAAAAGTACTTCAAAAGCAAAGGAAAGCGTGTCACAAAAACAAAGAAAAAATGAGACACAAGAGAAAAGATTCTTATTAAACAAGATATGAAAAAGCAAAGAAAATAATAAACACTAACAGTCGGCAACTAGCACTAAAACTAATGTCGCCGTTGCCCAAACAAAAAATGGATAAAAAAAAGCTTGCGGCGCTATGTAAGTTTTGAGAGAAAAACTGGGTTAAAATTTTAATAAAGGTAAACAATTATTGAGTGTGCTTGGTTTTTGTTTATCTACGTCGATGGATTTTCTTAAATCAAAATAAGACCCTGAAAAAGGCTACAAAAAGAGAAAGTGTAACTACCCAAATTTTCATATTTCAAAATATATATTATATTCGAATCATATATATATATAACCCTCGTCAATCTATCTTATCTATCATTTATTTTCTTTCCATTTTTACATTTGACTTGGCTTATATATAAAGGGGAAGGGGGGCGGTAAAATTTGGGGAAAAAAAAATGAATGAGAGGCAGATTCGGGGGAAAGCGTGGCAGAAAGGAGAAAAAAAAAGTTTTAACCTTTGGATAGTTTCGATCAAGCTCGATCGGATGTCTATCCGTGGTTCGATCGAGCTAATATTTGGATAGCAGTTAGATGGCATGATGATCTTGACGGTAGTCGGTCAGAATTTTCATCCGAGCATTATAACTTCGGGAATTCGAGTTTTTCTGCAGCCTCTTTTTGGTAACGTTCGTGCTTGGAATTAATGTAATACTTAAATATCTCTTTGAATTTGTATAACTACGGTTTTGTATGCTTGATTAGATTATAAATTGTGGTATGATATCTGTGTATGAATGGTTAAAATCATTTGTTCGCTAAATGGATTCCGTAAGTCTGATTAGATGTCGATATTGAGTTTTAGGTCTTCGTGGATTGGATCAGAGATTTATAGAATTTTTGTCTGAAATAATTGGTAAAATTTTAGGGGAATTTTTCGATACAATTAAAGTTAGTATTTTTGGGATTTCAAGTTCAGTTCAGGTTTCGATATACGAATAGGGATTTCGATACTTTGGATCCTAAAATATTAGGTTTTATTTGTTTTGAACTGTTTTGACACGTTAGGAATTTCGTATCTTTCGTAGACTATCGTATCTATTTAAATATCCGTTAATTAGTATTCTATCTCTAAAACCTCTGAATTAGCCTATTTTCTTATGAAACCAATGTTCTCGTATTTGAGCGAAATTATCAAAATGGCATATTTCTTGTAAATGGCTCAAATACACTTGTGGGATAAAAGACTAAAATGCCATTTGTTTGCAATTGATCAAAATACCCCTTTTTGGGTATTAATAAATTCAAAAATGCCCCTTTGTGCTTGAGTTGACTAAAATACCCTCGGTCTGTCAAATTACCAATTCCCCTTGTAAAGATATATTTCTAAATTACCTTTGTATAACCCATTTTTGATATGTCTTCAAAATGTGCTTTCGATTCATTTTTGCTTCTGAGTGTACCTCGAGAGCGAGTAAAGCTTAGACTTCGAATATTTGTTATCCGAGGATCTTTGGATCCTTGTTAAGGCTTGGCAGTTATGGTTTGACTCGAGTGGGTTTCGCTCGAGATTTGGTCAGTTTCGTGATTCTAGAACTCGGTACAATATGCTTGGTAAGTCTCGAGATTCTGAGTTTCGGCATATAGGCATTTCATTAAGTTTTGCATTTCTAATTAGTTTTAGGTGTATAGTTATGTTATTCAGTATTCTCGTATTTGAATGTATGACGTACGTACGCACGCGATTTCGTGTGGATGCTCGTGCAACGGCGCCGTCTTATACATCTTGTGATTTCGTCCTAGTGCATTTCTGACGTACACACGCTTTGACTTCTTGTTATTGTATGATTACGTCATGCCGTAGTGTATTAGCACCGACATCTTGTTATTGGACGGTTACGTTCCGTCGTAGTGAACTAGCACCGGCATCCTGTTATAAAGTCGTTGCACACTAGTGCCGACATCCTGTTATGGTCGACCGATGATAGCATACTTTTGTGATTATGCCTGCAATTAAGGCTTTATGCGATCTAGCTTACGATTCAGGATTTTGCGCTATTGTACTTGCGGTTCAGGTATTGTGTGATTACGCCAATGATTTAGGTACGCTACGAATGTGAAGGTTTGTGTTTGACTACGGTTTGGTTGATTTAATTATTCTGCACATTAAATTATGCTTCGTTTATTTTTTGTCAATCATACTGGTCTGGTTTATAATATTCATTTTGGTATTTTTGTATTATTGGGCTCCCAAGCTCATTAAACTATTAATCTTCGCAGATTAGCAGATTGAGAATTATTCGGGATATTGACATCAGTTCAGGAAGTTCTACCAGCATTGACTACTCAGTATGGACCCGTAGATCTAGGCGGGCATGTAGGTCACTATACATAATCATTATGTCAAGAGTTGTGTAGTCTGAATTCTGTTTTCGATTCTAAACTCGGTTTTAAATTTCATTGGTTTAATTAAAGATTTTAATTTATTTTGTATTTGATTGGCGGGTCACTCTTGTGACTCGAATATGGCACCTCAAGTCTAGTTGGATCGTCCGTACCGGTCTAGGGTGTTATAGAATGGCTAGAAAAGAGTGCCCTGATAACTCCATTGTTAGTACAGAGAATGCCTCCACAACCTGCGTTGGTGGATTTTGCAAATCCAGCCACACAAAATTTCATCGAGGCTTGAGGTGAGAATTTACAATCTGGATACACTGGTCTGAAGCAAGATAAAGGGTCATCCCACTAACCATCGCAGAATTCAAATCGCCCTACTTTTGAAGCTTGAATCCACACCAGCGCTCGCATCTTAGTATGGAAAAGAACGTCTCTAATATTGGAGACTTTTTCGTTGAATCCACACCAGCGCTCCACAGGGCTGCTGCAGTGGATACCAACCAAAAACATCTGTGAAACCCTGTGCATTTTCTAGAGAAGCAGAACTCAAGGAAAATCAGTGACGTTTGCAACCTCTTCCCAATCTTCATTCCACCATAGACAGAAGAGTTTCCAAAAACACAAAATAAATTTGCAACTCACAAACAAGTGATTTGAGTCTTCAATAGCCGAATCACACCAGCAGCAAAGACAATGATCTCTGTCACACTCGATCCCTCGTTGTCTCAAGAATTCTTTGGAATGCGGTCAAGTTTCAGCATCCATAAATTTTTTTTAACATTTGTAGTGACTTTGAATTTCCAAATTCTCTCAAAGTTAAAGGCCGGGTCGTCCACTTCAGTGTTCAAGATAAGCTGTGAAAGCTTTTTAACCGAAAACAGACCTCCTTTGTCATGGACCCAGAAAATCTTGTCTGCTACTGCAGGAAAAATCTGAACTCTGGAGATGAGGGATTGAAGGTCCTCGACCAGTCGTTTTTCTCGGTCCAGGAGAGCTATTGTAAAGATGCAGTTCCATAGAATTGAATTGAGATCATTGTTCACTGCAACCTCCTTAGATTGTGGCTCCTTCATTACCAACCAACCTATAAAGTCTAGTAAATAGAGAACGTAAGGGCTTATCTCTACACCAAACATCTTCCCGAAAAGGAATCGACTCCCTATTTCCCACAATCCATTTCTTGGTTTCTAAGACATTCCCACAGTTCCAATCTGCATTTTGTCAATTCAGATAATGTTTGTGCATCTAATCCATCAGAATTGCCGCATTCTTCCAGTTCGTTGATCATGTTTTCCAAAAGCTGCACCTTGCTGTTAAAGTTCTCACAGGACTCCGATTTCCATTTCTTCATAGCCCCTTTTAGACGCCTCAATTTCAAGGAGAGATCGGAATTGTTTCCAAGATTCTTTCCGAAAACCTCTTTTATAACCTCCCTGCATCCATCCTTTTTTAACCAGACGAAGAATTTAAATGGCCTTAGGCCCCGATCAACATTTCCAGATGCCAATATGACTGGGGCGTGGTCTGAGACGCTAGTGATTACGGTACTTAATAATATTCAACCTTAGTTTTATTGTCGGGCAGATTTTAAATTAGCATTGGCTTCGTCAATGACAATACTCTAAGTTAATCACTTTTAATCTTATGTCTATAGTGATGTTTTTAAATCATTAACTTGGCAAAGTTTAAATCTTTTACTCTTAAGGGGTAGATTCACTTTCTAAGTAAGCTCATCTACTTGAACATCTTGTGTCGAAATTTCTCTCCTTAATATTTGGCAATTAGTCTTTATCTCCTAAGTCTATTAAGATAGTAGAGAATAATGAGCAGTCAGTGCCAACTGTCGTATGAGATAAAATCTGATGAACATAAGCCCGAGTAAAATAGACAATAATACCAAGGCATTCAATTATTAAAAAAAAAACTCTAAAAGCTAAGTGTTCATCGCAAAACACCCCTAGCCAACTTAAAAGATCAGTTCATGGTTGAGGAAACCAAAATAATATCGTTTTCAAATATCACCATTATAACAAAAATAAAACTAAAAGAAAAAGTCATGAGAAGGAGATCCATCAATGCAGTCATTCAATGGATCAAGAGCTCTTAGCTAGACTGCATGGTCAAACTTTGGTCTGCATCTACCCTCACTTTTTTCTCACTGCGTAGCCTCCTTTTCTAAATTGATGGGCTTCTTTATATAAGCGCTCGTGAAAACCCTAATTAGGGTTCGATTTTTGAAAGTTTGTTACGCACCATTGTAGCCGCGTTATTCTCTTTTTAAATTAGAGCTGACCTGGCTCTGACTAATGACTATCTGACCGAGCATCGGTTATCCTTCTTTTACCAATCGAACTTGGCATCTTTCCTGCCTACCACAGTAAGAAAACAACCTTCACTCTACCAATGAAAACGGTACATTCCTTAACTCTAAATACAAATGTATGAATTTATTGGCAAAATGCATAAATATGTACTCAAAGTCAAGTAATAATATGGCAATATATGCATGAAAAATAAATCTTTTGAGGAGCTAACACCCGATGTGGCATTATTTTGTAACTAAATCTTAATATGGTTTAAACTGATTATCTTAATTTACCTATGTATGTGTTATAATTATTATTTGAATTAGACCTTAAATTTTTAAATATTTTTATAGAAAGTTTTGGTATGAGATGTGATCTCTCGGAATTAGACTTAGCGCATAGGCGGGGAGTAAAGCATACGTTCTCATCTTCAATCTTGAAACAATTCTTGTCCCCATAAGAGCATAACTTCTTATTAAACAAGATATGATAAATTAAGAAAAATAATAAACATCAACGGTTAGCAACTAGCACTAAGGTTAGTGCAGCCACCGGCCAAGCAAAAAAAAGGTGAAAAAAAGAACGAAAGGTGCTAGGTATGTTTTGAGAGAAAAACTAAGTTAAAATTTTAATATAAGAAAATAAATCTTGAGTGCGCTTGTAGTAAAAAAAGTTGAAGGGAAAAAAATGAGAGAAGAGATTATTTTTCGATATTTTATTTCTTAATATTTTATCTTTAATTACCATCGATTCATTGCTAAACGTAACTTTTATAACAATTCAACTGCTAACATTTTTAAAAACAAGGGTTAATTATACAGATTGTCCTTGAACTTTTAAAAGTTTTATAGTTCTGTATACACATTATCATGAGGTAAAAAAATCGATATATATATATATATAATAACCCTAAAAATAGTGTCGTGTATACCTCGATTTGCACTTTGCAGTCATAACCCATCCTTTCATTTTCAAATTACAAAGTATTTTATATAAAAAAGAGAGAATAACAGAGCAATAATTTTATTATAAATAAACACCAACACGAGATGTTGTGGCAAATTAAATTTATTACAAGAGAAGAGAGCAAAACATTTTATTGTAAATAATGAGAGTAATTAAGAATACCAGGGGAGACATAGATCGTAATTGGTCAGACAGGGACCATCTGGTCTTATGTTCCACACACTCTCTACAAAGAAGCTTATCCCTCAGTTCTACGTAAATGTCGAACCAACACGTTATTCCGTTCCATTGAAAGGTGCAGTGGAACAAGGTGTTATGAAAGATGCTCAGACGGAAACTGAACTCAAAGTAGTTTCCGTAACCGAGATGTTGTTCGCCGATATCATCGTCCTTCGATTTGTAGTGAACGATAAGATCCGTCCTGGAGCCCAAATCGTTATAGATTTTTACGTGGGCTTTTTTCAGAATCAGCGAGAAGGCATCGGTCACGACCGAAAGCAACAAAAGATGGAGGAAGCAAGTAATCGGCAAAGGATTAATGTTTGGTTTTGATGGTGGGTAAAATGGTACAAATGGCTTATATAGGGTTTTGAAGTGATCCAGTTTGGTAATAAGAGATCTCCGGACATAATGGAGGGTATCAACCAGTTAAGGTATTCTATTCCCTAATAAATTAGTCATTTGATTTCGTATGATACCAACATGGAAAATTTGGAATCATTAGGAATATTATTGTGTAATGATTATGCATTCAGTTTATGTCTTGAAGTCCATCTTTATTACCAAGACAAAGTGGGCAATAATCAGATTCAATCCAAACTAGAAACAATTAGAAAGTTCAAATATGATCTATGCGATGTAAGATTTTATAATAGGAAAATTCTAGAACATGCTTCACACACTGCACGCTACACACCGCTGCACAAACTAACTCTGTTGTTCTTTTTTGAACTTCCTAATTATTTCTAGTTTGAATTGAATTTGATTGTTACCTACTTTGTCTTGGTAATAAAGATGGACTTCAAGACATAAACTGAATATATAATCATTACACAATAATATTCCTAATGATTCCAAATTTTCCATGTTGGTATTATACGAAATCAAATTACTACTTTATTAGGAAATAGGATACCTTATCTGGTTGATAACCTCCACTATGTCCGGAGATCTCTTGTTACCAAATTGGATCACTTCAAAACCCTATATAAGCCATTTGTGCCATTTTACCCACCATCAAAACCGAACATGAATCCTTTGCCGATTACTTGCCTGCTCCATCTACTGCTGCTTTTGGTCGTGACGGATGCCTTCTCGCTGATTCCGAAAAAAGCCCACGTAAAAATCTATAACGATTTGGGCTCCGGGACGGATCTTATCGTCCACTGCAAATCAAAGGACGACGATATCGGCGAACAACATCTCGGTTACGGAAACTACTTTGAGTTCAGTTTCCGTCCGAGCATCTTTCAGAACACCTTGTTTCACTGCACCTTTCAATGGAACGGAATAACGCATTGGTTCGACATTTACGTAGAACTGAGGGATAAGCCTCTTTGTAGAGAGTGTGTGTGGAACATAAGACCGGATGGTCCCTGTCTGACCAATTACGATCTATGTCTCCCCTGGTATTCTTAGTTACTCTCACTATTTACAATAAAAAGCTTTGCTCTCTTCTCTTGTAATAAATTTAATTTGCCACAACATCTTGTATTGGTGTTGTATATATGTAATAAAATTATTGCTCTGTTATTCCCTCGTTTTTATTTATTCTTTATTTTTATATAAAATAGTTTGTAGTTTGAAAATGAAAGGATGGTTATCAAAAGTTTAGAAGGGCTCATTTCACTCAATCATTTGGACAAACACGACTCAATATGAATACATCAACTCCTCGAATCTAGAAAAAATCATACATATGCCAACCTCATAGACAAGCAGGTTGGTTTTGGAGATTTTGATGATCTAAGTTCCAATTTAAAAATTGGCACAGCTGGTTTATTTAAGCAGTTTGATATCGCTTAAGCATGTCTCGAGTTCAATGCTTTGTGTATGCAGAAAATTTTCACCGGGAGTGTAACACCCCGAAAATCGGCCTTGTCGGAATTAGGTTCCGGTGATCAAGAAATTCTTATCAGAAAGGTCCAAATATTGCATTGACCCTAATTGGGTAATCATTTTTACCGTATTGGACTCTAATCGAGTTCATTTATAGAAATTGGAGCTAATTGAATCTTTTGTAAACAATTTAATAACCAAATTGTGAAAATTAAAAGTTTGGGGAAAAGTGTGAACTCTAAAAAGTTGAGGGACCATGCTCGTATTTATACCATTTTGAGATGTGAGTCACCTCCTTGCTTGAGTAATCTCACGTGAAATGCTGAGTGTTGATGGAGAAGATGACAAATTGTCATCTTTGTTTATTGTTTAAAGGGAATAAGGAAAAGGAATATATATTAATATATATAGTTTACCCTTTTGAAAGGGAAACCTTTACCGGTTATTACTTCCCAAATATAGGAAGTGTTTTTCAACACTTAAGAATTCATTTTTGTGAAACCGAGCCTTACCCCTTTACTTTCCACCTTCTTTGTTAAAGTGTAAAGCAAGCGCCTCCATTGTTGTCTTCAACCTTGGACTCAAGCAAGCACTTCCTTTAAATCCTCAAGTATTCTATAGTTTCTCTACACCGTTAGATAACCCTTGAATTGGTAAGTTTAAATCCTCAAACAATTTTGTGATTCCATGAACTATTGAAGTATAATTCCAAGATTCAAGTCATGAAGGTCATGGTTAAACCCATGCTTTTAAAGCATGAATCCATAAGGGAGTTAGAGAAGGAAGGTCCATCATCCCCTTCAAAAGCTAGGGATAGAGGAATATTAATCCGACAGCCGTAGAAGCATTAGAGTTCAAGGTGAGTGTAGTTAGAGTCTCGGGATTAGGCTAGGTGTCTTTTACGGTTTTATTTCCATTGGATATATTATTTCTAACATTGATAGTTAGATTATTGCATCGAACTCTTTGGAGGGTGTAATGGTAAGCTAAGTTGCACAGATACGGACACAAGGACGGGTACGGGGATGGTACGGGGACAAGAAACGGTAATTTTCAAAATTACGGGTACAGGTACGGCAAGGGTAAGGCGAATATAAAATAATTTTTAATATATATAATAAAAATCGTTAAAATTCATAATACAATAAAGACTCAAATTATAATTGTATTAAACAATAATTATAATTATAGTTATTTAAATTTACTTCTAATGATTTTTAAATTACTTTCTAACACTTAGATTAGAATATTACTAAAATTAAATGACTAAATTGAATGAAAATTTAACTTTACATTCTAAATTAAGAGAAAATCAAGGACTAAAAATAATAAAATTAAAAGATGACACTCTATATTAAGAGAAAATCAAGAACTAAAATTTAATTTTTCATTTTTTAATAAAGTGCTAATAAAAAAGGGTAAAATTTTGATACACATTCTGTGTAAAATAAATTTTACACATGCCTGTGTTTTTACCTTATAAAACCCAAATTCTAAATTCCTAACACCTTAAAACCTAAACCCCAAACCATAATCCTTAAATTCTAAACACTAACATTAAATATTAAACCCTAAAACCTAAACCCCTAAATTTTAAACTCTAAACTACAACCCTAACCCCTAAAATTAAAATGCTCGTGTAAACTTTAGTTTACACGGCCTGTGCATTAAAGTTTTCCCATAAAAAATCCCATAATTAAATAAGTAGCAAATACTATAATATTTTATTGGGCCCCACAAAATCATAGTAATTCATTTTATTGGGCCCTACATAACTCATAAAGAAGCACCATTTAATACAATAAATTAAGCTTTTTTTCCCTATTTCATCTTCTTCACGCATCTTCTTCTCAGTTTTCACCTGGTTTTTTTCTAATGTTTTTTCCAGTTGGTCGCTCCATCTTTTCCGGTGAGACAACCGTCGGAATCATTGTCAAAGTGTGCGAGTCTCTCAACTGCAAAACAACCTTGAGGACGCGCATAAAGGTCACATACCGTCCCTAAAACGTCACCAAAAATATCCCAACTGTCCCTGGTCATTTTCAACCGTACCCCGTTCACGTGGAACGTCCCCGGTACGTACCCTAGCCGTACCCGTCCTAGAAACGTTTCTGGTACTTGAAACGGCATATGACTGTCGTACCCGTGCTTTGCAAATGGTAAGGTTACTTATTGAGTTATTGAAACATCGAGTATCGATCTTTGTCATTGAATATTAAATATTGTCATTGAATCATTGAGCATCAAACATTGTCATTGAAACATTGAATATTGAGTATTGGCATAGCATTAAAAAATCATTGTTATTGTCATGATCATTGTATATTGTTTATTGGAAATATTGCTATTGATATTGTTATTGGATTCACCAGATCATTGAAATGGACCTAAGGGTCAATTTATTGTTATCGGATCATTGAACTTTTTGATATTGATAATGTATTGAATATTGGCCTAAATTACTGGACCTTGGATTCGAGTGGACATTGGATACAATTGGCATGCCATAGGATTTATGAGCTCATTGGTACGAGTGGACTATGGTCCTTGGACTACGACCTTTATATTGGCGAGGTGGAGAGATGTTGTGTTGGTCAATTGGCGAGGCAGAGGGACTAGACATTTATTGACTTGGCAAGGCGTAGGAATCTGTGTATCCACTATCTTGAATAGATCCAAGGGTTAATATTGAACTAAAGAATTATTGATATTAAATATTGACCAATAATCATTGACTATTGTTGCATTGTCATCGATCATAGATATTGAATATTGATATATTGAAATTGAACATTGATACATTGCTATTGAACATTGACATATTGCCATTGGATTATTGATGAAACATGCATTTGAATGCATATTAATTATTGACATTGTTTATAGCTACCTCACTAGGCAAAGTATGCCTAATGCATTCATCTTCCATGCATTTCAGGTTAAGAAGTTTTGAGATCGAGATCGGAGCCGGAGAAGGTTTTTGGCAAGTCACTACGTTGATAATGTAAAGTATATCAACCCTATGAACTCCTAGAATGGTGGCAAAGTAGTTAGATTAGTCACTTTTAGTCCCTTTGTTATGTGTATATTATTGGTGGTATGTATGAGCTTTAAGGGCCCTAAATGACTTTTAAGGTTTGGCTAAAAGGGACTAAATATGCATATTTGGCTTAAAAAGGTGAAATCATAGTAAATGGACTCATATGATCATGAAATTTGACATGCTAATAGATTATGTTGATATTAATTTGCTGGTAAAATCTCCTTGCATTTGGACATTGTTTGATAGGCTAAATCGATTAAAAACCAGAACAAATCTTTTATTTTAGTGCAGGGCGTATCGATACGGGTAATGGCATATCAATACGGGTATGCATATTTGGACATAGTCAACATCAGTCAACATGATGTATCGATACGTCAAAGGGTGTATCGATACGAAAAGTCAACACTAGAATCTAAAAAATTAAATGCATCGATATGGTCTTTAGGGCGTATCGAAACGGGTCAACTTGGTCAACCCTACCGGTACGGTCCCCCAGCTGTACTGGTACGAGTATTGTTTATTGGATTCTGATAATTATAAAATATATATTGTGTGTCGATACAGGTAGACACCATATCAATACAGATTCTTGAATCCTAACTATTTTAACGGCCATGACACAGGCGTATCGGTACAACCTCTCAAGTATCGATACCGATACAAATAAATCTGTTAAAAGTTAATTGGAATAAGTTTGGAACATGGCATATTGGTCACTGAACATTGTATAGTTAAATTGAAGAGGTAATTGGACTCAGATTATCTTGAAAATTCGTATGATCATTGACTATAGCTTGAATTTCATTATAGTAAGGTTAATTTTAGAAAAGGACCTCTAAAATACTGAAATTATAGATTAGTCCCTAAAACTTGTAAAAGTTTAAAATTGGTCCGGAGTTGATCAACATAGCTTCGTACTGAGTTATCGGAATTATTGTATTGCTATTGCATTATTGTAAAAACATGACAACATTAAATTATCGAATATTGATTGCACCGATCACTGTTTTGTTTCGGTAATGCCTTCTGACCTGAATTCCTACCAGGCTGGGAAGGGAGTGTTACATTTGTGATATCAGAGCTAGAGTTTAGTCGATTCTAGGACTAAATAGAAGTTTATTGCAATGTCATTGCATTGCATTATGCCTCATAGGAGTTGTTTATTGTATATTGTGACTTGCCGGCTAACCCGATCTCTTAATTTATAAATGTCTTCATTCTTATTGTTTATGTCTGAAGGAAATTTCGAGGACAAATTTTTTTAAGAGGATAGTTGTAATAACCCGAAAATTAGCCTAGTCATAATTAGGTTCCGGTGATCAGAAAATTCTTATCGAAAAGGTCCAAATATTGTATTAACCCTAATTGGTAATCAATTTTTACCGTATTGGACTCTAATCGAATCCATTTATAGAAATTGGACCTAATTGAATCTTTTGTAAACAATTTAGTGACCAAATTGTGAAAATTAAAAGTTTGGGGGAAAAGTGTGAACTTTGGAAAGTTGAAGGACCACCCTCGTAATTATACCATTTTGAGATGTGAGTCACCTCCTTGCTTGAGTAATCTCACGTGAAATGCTGAGTGCTGATGGAGAAGATGACAAATTGCCATCTTTTTTTATTGTTTCAAGGGGATAAGGAAAAAGAATATATATTAATATATATAGTTTACCCTTTTGAAAAGGGAGACCTTTACCGGTTATTACTTCCCAAATATAGGAAGTGTTTTTCAACACTTAAGAATCCATTTTTGTGAAACCGAGCCCTTACCCCTTCACTTTCCATCTTCTTTGTTAAAGTGTAAAGCAAGCACCTCCATTGTTGTCTTTAACCTTAGACTCAATCAAGCACCTCCTTTGAATCCTCAAGTTTCCTTTGGTTTCTCTACACCGTTAGATAGCCCTTTAATTGGTAAGTTTAAATCCTCAAACAATTTTGTGATTCCATGAACTATTGAAGTTTAATTCCAAGATTTAAGTCATGAAGGTCATGGTTAAACCCATACTTTTAAAACATGAATCCATAGAAGCCTTATTGGTTAAAAGTTCTCCTAAGTACAATAATTGGTTTTGAACCCATAAGTAACAATTTTAACATCTTCCCTTTGTTCACCTAGCTCGGGAGTTGGAGAAGGAAGGCCCGCCATCCCCTTCAAAAGCTAAGAATAAAGGAATAGTAATCCAAGAGCCATAGAAGCATCAGAGTTCAAGGTGAGTGTAGTCAAAGTCTCGGGATTAGGCTAGGTGTCTTTCCTGATTTCATTTACATTGGATATATTATTTCTAAAATTGATAGTTAGGTTATTGCATCGAACCCTTCGGAGGGTGTAATGGTAAGCTTCGGTAAGCTTCCTTATTGAGTTATTGAAACATTGAGTATCGATCTTTGTCATTGAATATTGAATATTGTCATTTAATCATTGAGCATTGAACATTGTCATTGAAACATTGAAAATTGAGTATTGGCATAGCATTAGATACATTATTATTATTGTTATTGTTATTGTCATTGATCATTATATATTGTTTATTGGAAATATTGTTATTGGTATTGTTATTGGATTCACCAGATCACTAAAATAGACCTAAGGGTCAATTTATTGTTACCGGATCATAGAACTTATTGATATTGATAATGTATTGAATATTGGCCTTAATTACCGGACCTTGGATTCGAGTGGACATTGGATACAATTGGTATGCCATAGGATTTATGAGCTCATTGGTACGGATAGACTACGGTCCTCGGGCTACAGCCTTTATGTTGGCGAGGCGGAGGGATGTTGTGTTGGTCAATTGGCGAGGCGGAGGGACTAGACCTTTATTGACTTGACGAGGCGTAGGAATCCGCGTATCCACTATCTTGAATCGATCCAAGGGTTAATATTGAATTAAAGAAATATTGATATTGAATATTGACCAATAATCATTGACTATTGTTGCATTGCCATCGATCATAGATATTGAATATTGATATATTGAAATTGAACATTGATACATTGCTATTGAACATTGACATATTGCCATTGGATTATTGATGAAACATGCATTTGAATGCATATTAATTATTGACATTATTTATGGCTACCTCACTAGGCAAAGTATGCCTAATGCATTCATCTTCCATGCATTTTAGGTTAAGAAGTTTTGAGATCGAGATCGGAGCCGGAGAAGGTTTTTGGCAAGTCACTACGTTGATAATGTAAAGTATATCAACCATATGAACTCCTAGAATGGTGGCAAAGTAGTTAGATTAGTCACTTTTAGTCCCTTTGTTATGTGTATATTGTTGGTGGTATGTATGAGCTTTAAGGGCCCTAAATGACTTTTAATGTTTGGCTAAAAGGGACTAAATATGCATATTTGGCTTAAAAAGGTGAAATCATAGTAAATGGACTCATATGATCATGATATTTGACATGCTAGTAGATTGTGTAGATATTAATTTGCTGCTAAAATCTCATTGCATTTGGACATTGTTTGATAGGCCAAATTGATTAAAAACTAAAACAAATATGTCATTTTAGTGCAGGGCGTATCGATACGGGTGATGGCATATCGATACAGGTATGCATATTTGGACATAGTCAACATCGGTCAATAGGGCATATCGATACGTCAAAGGGCGTATCGATAGGAAAAGTCAACACTAGAATCTAAAAAATTAAATGCATTGATACGGTCTTTAGGGCATATCGAAACGGATCAACTTGGTCAACCCATACCGGTACGTCCCCCAGCCGTACCGATACGAGTGTTGTTCATTGGATTCTGATAATTATAAAATATGTATTGCGTATCGATATAGGTAGACACCGTATTGATATGGACTCCTTGAATCCTAACTATTTTAACGGCCATGACACAGGCGTATTGGTACGGTCTCTCGAGTATCGATACCGATACAAATAAATCTGTTAAAAGTTAATTGGAATAAGTTTGGAACATGGCATATTGGTCACTGAACATTGTATAGTTAAATTGAAGAGGTAATTGGACTCGGATTATCTTGAAAATTCGTATGAGCATTGACTATAGGTTGGATTTCATTATAGTAAGGTTAATTTCAGAAAAAGGACCTCTAAAGTACTAAAATTATAGATTAGTCCCTAAAACTTGTAAAAGTTTAAAATTGGTCCGGAGTTGATCAACATAGCTTCGTACTGAGTTATCGGAATTATTGTATTGCTATTTCATTATTGTAAAACATGACAACATTAAATTATCGAATATTGATTGCACTGATCACCGTTTTGTTTCGGTAATGCCTTCCGACCCGATTCCTACCAGGTCGGGAAGGGGTGTTACAGGGAGACTCACCCACCAAAGCTAGGTGTACGACGCAGGTCGATCCAGATTAATAAAGGCAAATCCCTGGAGATCCAGAAGGAAAATAAAAAAATTGACCCCTAATAACAAGTATTAAAAATTAGACCCTTAAGTATTGAAAATTGAGAACCCAATAACAAGTATTGAAACCCTCCCACCTAGGTTCAACTACGACATTGATCATATGATAAACACCTATCACACGTGGGAGTGCTCGGTGACTCTTTTGCTTGATGTGACTTCACGTTTGCAATGCAACAAATCATGAACTTAAATCTACCCATAGATATCAAACATTTAAATGTTTCTAGAATTCACGTGATAATTAAATAAATTTATATAATATTGTATTAAGTTATCATTATTTATACATTCTATTAATTTCATTTTAGTTTTAATTAATCCAAAATCTAGAATCCCTTGTGTGATAGAAGTATTGGACTTCCCCAACTCTGCTTCTATACTAGTGGATAATTCTAAAGTCATCTCTATTGTTTGATTGAGATTAGGGGATATTGTTATGGGTGTATCAACTGGCTTTATGCTACTCAGCTTTATAGAAAAAAGTAAAGATTGATCGGTGCCATAATTTTTAAAACCTAAATGACATATGAACTCTTTCAGCTTTAAGAACCAGTTACGTGGAGCTTGTCGTAGGTGGTTGAGCCATGTATGCATCTCCATAAAGATCCTTTTTAGGAAGGCATTGTTTATGTCCAGTTAATTTACATGGCAGGATATGTTTGAATCTAATCTTTGATCAAAGATAATGCAAATGCGGCCTTAACAAAATTAACAAAAATTGTGACTCTTGAAAATTTTTGAGCGCACATAATATAAATCTTGCATTGCATAGATCATATTTGAACTTTTTACCAACAATCAGTTGGTCTAGTGGGATAAGGTACTAGATCACTTAAACAAGGTCAAGGGTTCGAATTCCGTCGTTGTGAATAGAGTAAATTGGGTCAGAAGGGTCATCCCCATAATGAGCCTCTGCAGTATCTAATCCAGCTTAGTCAAAAAATAAATTAAATACCGATTATTAAATCAAAAAAATATTTGAACTTTCTAAAGTTTGTATTGAATCTGATTGTTACCTACATTGTCTCGGCAATAAAGATGGACTTCAAGACATAAACTGAATATATAATCATTACTCAATAATATTCCTAATGATTTCAAATTTTTTCATAAATTATTACAAAGTATTTTTGTAATGTCCTAAACCCGACGACATATTTAGGCCTCAAGTCCAACTCATTCACAAAATTTTTGTACTAGATTTAGCCCAACATATAAGCAATTCCATAAATCCGACAACGTTTTGGAAATAAGTCATTACAAAATAGTTAAACCGTTTGCATGGGAATTCCAATTTAAAATAAGGTAATTAAAAGCTTTCGACGCGATTAGCAAATCCAAATAGAGTTACAGACATAAATCAAGGGTCCTATAAATACATTGCCCGACAAGCCTAAGTACTGTACTCTTTATCACATCGATGAACCGATCCTTTGAATGCATCGCAACCACCTAAAAATGCGTAAGAAAACAACGATTCCAAATGCTGAGCTCATAAAGCTCAGTGGATACACCTCTACTCTACCATGATTCATCCAGATCATAAATACAAGCATGTATATACGTAGCGCTGCACTAGTCACCTAACACATGCTAAACACAATATAAAAAATCATGGGGCACACAAGGCCCAATTATACCATACCACATCAACATAGGAGTGTGGCCCGGGTCACATAGCATTAGGAACGTACACTCAATGGGTGAGACCGGGTTACGCAACATCGAAACATACACCCTGGATAAGGCTGGGTCACCTAGCATCGGAACATACACCCGTACTCAGAATTCCCCCCTCGAGCACCATCAAATAAGGCTCGGGTCACATAGCATCGATAACCTCTATTTGGTAATTCTTTTACCATGGTGTTGCAACATATCTTGGGTATTCGGATCCCATCAACCAAAGGTGACTCAATCACACAAGTGCCCTTACCTGGCACGTAACAACACACGATCCACCAAGAATCTCTACGGTTGTTATTATAAACAAGTCACCCACATTTACCAAGTTATTACTCATTATGTCCATATATGAGGCTTAATTCTTGGATTCTCAGTTTTACTATTCATTTTATCACATTAGAGGCCCATTGGACCCTAGTCCTCGAATTATAGGTCCCTCAAACTCAAAATGAAATTTTCGGGCAGATTACCTAGCGAGTATCGATACCCACTTCAGAGTACCGATACACTCCAATGAGTACCGATACCCACTTAAGCGTATCGATACTCGATTTGCTCTCTGAAGGGGTTTAACCAAAACCTCATACCAATACACGGGGAAGTGTACTGATACACATTTGGTACCGATATACCCCAAGCGTACCGATACCTAATTTTGCTACTAGAATTTGATGGAACAGGGACGGTACCGATACGCCCCCATGCGTACTGATAACTCCTTTAAACACTTGTTGAATTTGCCATAAAATCAACGAGGTACCAATACCAGTTCATATTGTATCGGTACTCGAGCTTAGAATTCAAATCTGGAGCTCAAAATTCATCCCAACACTCCCCAAACATTATAGAAGGACCCCAAAATGAACTTACAGGTTATGAGAGGTGTTTTAAGTGGATTCTTACTCTTTTTACACCATTTCAACACCAATTTTAGATTTTACCATTGACAACCATTGTAACACCCCGATCCCGATCTCGATCCGAATCCGAAGTGCTACATTTGGATCTCCCAAAAAATGGCCCATCAAATTTTCCATTTAAAATCACAACTTTGACATTTCTCAAAAACATCTATTTCTATAAATCCATGTAGATAAATAACATTTAAAATGAGTTTACAAAATAAGAGCTCTAATTTAAAATACACCATATAACAAAATAATAATTCAAATAGAGTTACAGTCTCGACTGTGGTAAGGTCTTATGAATACATTTCAATCCAAACTAAAATATCAAGTATTGTACTCTAAAACTAGCTCGATGTTAGGAAGTCTTCCACGATGTGCTCCTCCAAAAGATAACATGTCAACCTATGCACGGAAAAAACCACAATTCCGCATGTTGAGCTAACAAAGCTCAGTGGCACATTTCTACTCTACCGCAATTCATGAATATCATAAAACAAGCATGCATGATGATATAATTAAGAGTGCACAGATAAGGCTTCACATATAAGGAAGATCACCTTCTAGCCTACCCTAGCTAGAGTTCACAATATTTGTCTCAAGGCATCATTAATTAAAAGAAGTCTCATATGTCATCACCAGGCTTTACCATACTCGAAGTCACACGGCCCACCGAGTTAAAGCATAATGTACCCTGATCACACAACCCTAGGGTAGTATAGCCATCAACTCTTATCCAAATCACCATAGCTACAAATACGTCCCAGATATACTTGGATCATAATAGCCACAAGTAGTCTTTACTTGAGGTCACTCAGCCAACCAGGTTACTCAAGTTCACATAGCCTATCAAGTTACTCAAGCTCACATAGCCCACCGAGTTATGTTTCCTTATCCGGTTCACCATAGCCACAGATAGGTTTCTAATCGTACCCAAATCACATAGTCCGTGGATACGTCGAATATACTCAATCACATAGCCTAAACTACACATTCCCTTATATAAGTGCCCTTGCACTGACTATTGGACATCTGAAGTTTTTACCATAACACACAAGATACATATGCTCCTTGAGCATCCATACATCTCACCAAGAGATAAGAAGCATCAAGTCGAACCATTACAAATGCCCAAGGCATATTTCAATTCTTTATAATTATTAATTCATGTTTTTCAAGTTCATTCAAGACATTCTCATTAGATTATCTCATTATTCAAAGCAACTAGACTATACAAGTGTCCCTTCAGCACCTAGAAATGACCCTACACGCCACACAACATTGATTGATCCACCAATTATCCCTATGGGTTACTAATACAATCAATTCACCCAAAGATTACCAAGTCATTAGACATTTATTTTGCATATGAGGTATTAATCTCAATTTCTCAATTTTATAACTTATTTTACACCTTTAGAGACCCATTGGACCCTTTACCTTGAATTATAGAACCCTTGAACTCAATGTCTAATTCTTTGGGCATATTGCCTAACGAGTATCAATACGCCTACATGGGTATTGATAAGCCTCTCTAGGTACCGATACTCTTCTTCAAGTATCGATACCTACTTTAGTTTTGAAAGTAATAATCACAGCCCCGTATTGATACGGTATCCTCATGTACCAAAACCATGTATCGGTACACATACCTTGCGTACCGAAACCCTACTCATACCAAAACACCCCTAGTCGTACCAATACGCTATTTCGCTACTAGAATTTGGTAATGGAATAGTGGTATCGGTACGCCCCTGACCCGTACCAATACCCCCTTATAAAAACGCCTAGAAAAGCTTACTTCTAAGAGAGCGTACCGATACTGGCCTATCTTGTACTGATACACGTGCCCAAAACTCTATTTTTAGAGTTTAGATTTCTTTAATTTTGCCCCCTAAACTCAATAGTTAAACCCCAAATTAAGCCTACACGTTATGGGGAAGTTAATAGGTGGATTCCTACCAATTTTACACATTATCAACATCCAATCTTTGATTTACCATTAAAGGGATTTAAAGCTTCTAAAACCTAACCTTAGCAAACCACAACCATACACCAAGCAAAGCAATCATCTTAGGATCCTCATAAAGTGTAGGAATCAGAAATGTACTAATCTTTAGCAATCAAATCTGAAATGAAGCACCTGCCAATCTTCTTCTACCTCTTTTCCTTTGTTCAAGCTTCAAACTCATCCACAAGCTCTGGAGATATCTACCTTGGAAGATAGATCTTTGATTGTTGATTAACCTTCCCTTGACAACAATTTCGGGATTCCACACATCAAAACCAAAGTTTCCAACTTTTCCTTTGAGTTGGGGTGGGTGTTTGATGAATAAGAATATGGGAAAGTGATGGGGGACAATGGTGACTTCATTCCTTTTCCTTTTTGCAAGTAAATTAAAAAAGCTTCAACTTTTGCCTTCTTTGGGGGAGTAATTACCCTATTGCCCATCAACCCTCTACTTCATCAATCACAAACCCAACACCCAAGCCCAACAACACAAAAAAGCCCACTAGAACTCCCATGGAGCCCAGCATCTTGATCCAACAAGCAAGGCCTGTGACTCGGGTTTACCCGATTCTTGGGTTCAAAAAACCCGGGTCGTTACAACCATACTCAAGCATTTCATGCATCAGAACATCAAACAAGCATACAAGACTTTATATTTAAGATTTGCAGGAAACCAAGGGAGTTGGAAGTGTAGTAACCTTCATTCCAAAGCTAGAAAAACAATCCCTCCTCCTAGCTCAAGCCTTCCTCTTTCCTTGTTCCTTGGAGTGTTCTCCAACCTTCTTAACTACAAGAAGTTGTTGCCAAACCAGTCACAGCATTGCTAGAAGGTTAAGGAACATAAAAGGAAAAGCTTAACAGCAAGAAATGAAGCTCGTTCTTCCTTCTCACTCCTACCAAAACCTATTCTCTCTAAACTCCACCATTCTTGTTTATATTTACCTTGATAGATAGATCCTTGGACGAGGAGAAACTTTCCATCTAGCACAAATCCAAGGTTCACACAAAAGAAGGTAAATATTTGACCTTTTTTGGTTTCTTGGAGAGGAGATGATGAAGGGGTGAAAATGGGAACAAGGTGAGATTATCTCCCTCAAAATTTTGCAGAGAAAATTAAGAGGGAGCAGCCTTCTCATTTTCAAAGGGAGAAAATTACTCTTTTGCCCTTTAGACCCTTCCCCAACTCACAACTAAGCCCAACCCCAAGCCCAACAACAAGAAAAGGCCCAAAGGTGCCTCTTCTGAGCTTCTCACGGCCCAACAATAGGGCCCACATAACGGGACTCGAGGCTCGGGTGTATTCAACCTAATAATCCCAAAATCTGAGTCGTTACAACTTTCAGGTTGGTATTGTACAAAATCAAATGACTAGTTTATTAGGAAATAGGATACCTTAACTGGTTGATTATGTCTGGAAATCTCTTACTACCAAATTGGATCACTTCGAAACCTATATAAGCTATTTGTGCCATTTTACCCACCATCAAAACCAAACATAAATCCTTTGCCGATTACTTGCTTCCTCCATCTTTTGCTGCTTTTGGTCATGACGGATGCCTTCTCTTTGCTTCCGTGCAAAGCCCACGTATCAATCTATAACGACTTGGGCTCCAGGACGGATCTTATCGTCCATTGCAAATCGAAGGATGACGATATCGGTGAACAACATCTCGGTTACGTCAATTTCTTTGAGTTCAATTTCCGTCCGAGCATCTTTCAGAACACCTTGTTTCACTGCACCTTTCAATGGAGCAGAATAGCGCATTGGTTCAACATTTACGTAGAACTAAGGGATAAGCCTCTTTGTACAGAGTGCGTGTGGAACATAAGACCAGATGGTCCCTGTCTGACCAATTACGATCTATGTCTCCCCTGGTATTCTTAATTTACAATAAAAAGCTTTTCTCTTGTAATAAATTTGCCACGACACAAATACCACGTATTGGTATTGTATATATGTAATAAAACTATTGGTATGTTTGGTTCAGATAATCTGACATTATCCTGTAATAAGAGATTTCTTTTATGAATCTTAATCCTAATCCTACCTAAAGAGGAGGGGAAGGAGGACTCTAGGGGAAGGAATGGGGTACTCCTAGTGGGTCTAGAACCCAAAACCTAAGGGAATATGAGGGAACAAATATGAGCAGCTTGGCCAACCGACCAAATGTACTTGCTCCTGTAATAAGAGATTTTTGGAATCTCATTATTGTATATGTTAATATTTTCTAATAAAAATGATATAAGATTATCACTAACAAATATTGTTCGGGAATATAAGATAATATCATTACCTCCTATTTCTTTGACCCTAACAATTCTTCGAATTCGTAATATGAGATAATGGACTCGTGTGTTAAAATTATCTGACATGATGAAAGATTAATGATAACAAATATTTTTTTGTGAATATAGGTAATGTTGTTATCTCTTTTTCTTACACCCTAAACTTGAATTCCATATATATAGATTAAAAATGTGTTATACATTTAAGTTTAGGGATCAAATTGGAAAAAATTATCAAATTCTGAGACAATGTAGACCAAATTGTAAAAAGTTGTCAAATTTGATAATCAAATTAAGAGATTTTTTACTTTAAGGACTAGGTATTACTTTTATTTTATTAAAAATTAAAATTAAAATGAGATTTACTAATTAGTCTAGTGCTAAGGATGTTCATATTTTCATATCATGTATAAGTTTAGATCCCGATATGTGAATGTAATAACTCTATTTAATCAAAAAAAATTAAAAAATAAGGACACATAGCAACATTACCACCTTTGTTACGAATATACTAATATAACCATAAATAAAACAACGGTAATTGTTTCATGTACTGGTGATGGAATAAAAAGTTTTCATAAGTGTCTTAGTTTGAGGGTTTAGGGATTTAACTTAGAGTTTATGATTTAAGGGTTTATGTTTAGGGATTTATAATTTAAGGGTTGTGGTTAGAATTTAAGGTTTATATGCTAACCCTTAAATCCTTAACATATACCCTAAAACATAAACCTTAATCTCTAAACCCAAAATTCTAACCAAGACCCTTAAATTATAAACCCCTAAACTTAAACTCCTAAATTCTAAATCCTAAATCGAATCTTTAAAACTAAAACATTTATAGAAATTTTTTATTTCCACCTGCATAAAATATTTTCTCATAAAACAATAACATGCAAACCAATGTGAAAAAATCTTGACGAAAAAACCAGATAGAAAAAAAAAAAAGAATTCTCCCAATAATCAGCAAAAAATTACAATAAAATTACTTAATGTGCACTTGAACAAAAGTACTCTGTCCTTTTCGATTTTTTTAGTATTTATTTTTATATTTTAACGTTAAAAATTAAATTTTAAATCTTAATATTAAATTCTAAATTCTAAATATTAAATTTTAAATTCTAAATTTAATTTTTTAAATTTAAAACATAAATAAAAACATTAAAAAGGACCAAAAAAAAAACTACAAAAGATTTTTATTCCGTAACCGACAAGTTGCACAAGTCATGTTTGACAAATGACAAAACGACGAAAATGGTTTCCTCCTCGGCGGCTCAATGCCACACATCCTCGGCGGCTTAAAGTTTGATATTTTAATTAGGGTAAATTATGCCTCTAGTCACTGAACTTTAGTGGAACTTTCATTTTGGTTATTGAAAACCAAAAACTTTCATTACAAGTACTAAATTTTTAATTCATTTTTATTACGATCATTATAATTAACTCCCGTTAAGTGAATTTTGTTGTTAATGCTCATTGTAACAACGGCCCCGCACCCGAGAGATGCTCGATGCGTTCTTATGAAAAATATTTAGTTTGGAATGAAGTCGCTACCAATTTTTTTAGTTAGGTGAGATTGGATCACCTGAAAACTCAATTATTTTAATAAAACATATTTATTTCATTTTACAAAAACAACGAGTTTTGGTCTGTGAAACCAGAAAAATGGGTTCGAGAGTCAGTTACGTGTGGAGAAGGGTGAGCATTCCCACAACGCCCAAAATTGGTACCTGGTCGATTACAAATTGTCTTAAAGATGAAAATTAAGAATTAAAATTTGATTTAAAATTTGTGATCCCTTTTATATATTTTAAAAGAATATTTTTGTATGAAAGGATTTTACACCCCTACGTCCGGGGCATAATTTTCGTTAGATTCCCGAACGAAAAGAATCTATTTTGAAAATTATGATTTAGGACTAAAATTATATTTTTGCGGTAGAGATTAATGAAAAACGGCATCTCTTACGTTCGAGATACGTTTTTCACGATAATCCCTAATAAAAGGGTTTGATTTAAAATTCAAAATTAGATTAAAACAACATACATGATATATACGGATATACATGTTAGATTATAAATATTATGTAAATAATAAAAATAAAAATAATATATATGTACGGCAAAATTGAAGTAACAGTAATGATAATAACATATAATTATAATAGATAATGTGATAAAAAAATATAATTATAATATATTATATATACTATATAAATATACTATATATAATATATATATATAACACTATATAATATATATATGTAATATTAAGTAATATAAATATAATATGTAATAATAATTTACATAATAATAATAATATATAAATATAATTTATAATAATAACAGTAATAATAATATTAATATATATTAGTGATGATAATAAAAACAAAAAGAAATCGAAAACAGGGATTAAATTAAAAAGAAACACAAACTTTAAAAATAAAAAATGACTAAATCGAAAGCAAATATAAACTGAAGATCGAAAAGAGGAGGATACAAATTGAAATGACTGAGAGGGTAATTTCCCCTTCAAGAATCAAATTAAACATAATTTAGTGACCAGATCAAACATAAATTAAAACTTAGAGGGACCAGAAGCAATATTATACCATGCGGCAGACTCACAGTGAAAATTTCTTTTATGCGGAGGGATTTAGTTTGTAATTAAACCATATTTTAATCCTAATATATAACTCAAACTTAAAAGAAAAAACGTATTATATCTGTTGCTAAAAAATAAAAACCCTTAAACTCTCCTCCTCTCTCTCGGTGCTCGGTCTCCGCCGTTCGCCGTCGTTCGCCGCCATGCCTGAGGACATGCAAAGATGCCGGCCGATTCCGGTAAGGTCCCTGAGCCCGAATCTTTACTCCGTTTTCCTTAAATCTCCCCTATTTCCCTTAGATCTATAAAACCAAAAGGTTTTTTTTAAGATTTTTTTTACCTCTTTTCTTTTCGGTTCGATGTTCCTCACTTTGTTCTTATTTTTATTTTTGTCTCGATTTTTCCTTTTCTTATTCGATCGGTTTTTTGAACTGAAAGATCTCTTTTTTTATTAATCGAGCCCCCTTTTACATCTTTGTTTTTCGGGTTTAAATAACCCAAGATTTACATTAAAATATAAGACGAAATTTTGAATATTTCAGATCTGAAATCTTGTTTTTTGCAGGGCGACGTGGCAGTGACGTGGTGACGAAGCGGTGGCCCGTGGCGACACGTGGTGGCTACGTGTCACGGGATAATGACGATGATTTAGGGTTGGCGGCGGCGGCTAATAGAGCCAGCGGCGGCGGCGGCTCGCGGCTTGAGTGGCAGCGGCGGCTAGGTTACATAGTATAGAGCTAGGCTTTTTTTTAGGTTTAGGTTAAAATGGTTGTAATTTTGGGATATTTGAGTTAATGGTTTAAATGTATTGGGTTTAAAAACGGGTTTGTATGGGTGATTGGGTTTAATTCGGGTTGTATAACATATGTGTAATGGGCTTAAGGCCCGGACTAAACTGGTAATTACACTCATTATAAACATTTAAATTATGACAGTTTAATTCTATTATAAATAGAATTAAATTGTGACATGAAAATAATGATCTTGCCTTCACTATTTAGCCTATAAACAATAGGTAATTTCACACTCATTTGATATATCTTTGAGGAAGTGTTTTTATAAACTTGTCATGAGTGTTGCTTTTAAGTTGAGAGAAGAGCAGTACTACCAAAGTCTACTCTACTCTATCTTTCGGGTGTACAAAATTTGGAGAGCCGTGCTAATCTCAAGGGGACGTTCATCCATTGTAGCGATAACACATATTGGAGTGAATTCACTTCTAAGGCAGGGGTTAATATCACGACACGGTTATGGTTTTATTTAATTATTTTATCATTTTTCAGTCAGTGCTAATGTCTCGTTTTGCAGCAGTATATTTTCTAACAATTTAGAAGCGAATTAACATACTGGTGTTAAAAAACATGATTGCATGTCGGGAAGACAACCTTTAATTCGAATTTAAGTTTGATGATTTAGTAGTTGAAGGAGGTAATCTGACATGCAGTATGGTAATGGTTGTTGTGGTACGTAATTGAAACTTATGTTCACTATGATTATTAACAATTACATGCATCTTTGCGTTTTTGATAATGGTGAATACATGCATGTTTAATAGTCATTAAAGGCATCATTACAATATTTGAGGATTATTTTTTTGAGTTTTGAAAAATTATAGAATAATGTTCGTTATAATTCTATGAGAATGAGTTTGTTTTGTTTTCTATTTTGGACTTAGATTTAACTACTTTCGGTTCATATTTACAAGGTTTTATGATGCTTTAATTAGAGAACCGAAACAACAATTATCATTTTATTATGTTTTATCAAGTTGGTTAAATAAAAATAAATGATAATTATTAAATCTTTTATAATCCAAGCAGAATTAAGTCTTTTCAAATACATTATTATGCTATTAATAATGGAGTTATTAATGCATTTTAATATTATGAGTGACCTTGAATAGGGAAATTTTTAATGGTTACGATGCTATAACTATTTTTAGTTTTGAAACATTCTTGCTGTATAGATAGCAATGGTATAGTAATAAATTTCATTTATTGGTATTTTCAAGGTACCGTTTATAAGCATTGTTACAACTAATAATTCACTTTTGAGAACTTTGGAAAGACAACAGGACAACATCGATTTTGGAGTGAGAAAATTAGAAGCTGAGAACTCTAGAATGGAAGATTTTCTAAATCAAATAGTTGTCAAATTCTGGTTCGGTTCTTGCAATCTGCTTAGAATAAGAAATACAAACTTAAAGATAAGAATTTTTATTACTGCTAGTGAATTCTTTCAAACGAGAATTACTATCTTTCTAACCTTGTAGAATTTTCTTGTGATTCTAGAATTAACAAATTTTGAAGAGATGTTAATTCAAATGAAGTGACTGTTGCGAAAAACTCCAGAATCATGAGGATGAACAAGTCTACATAGAAAATCATGATCCTACATGTGAGGTCAGATTATTTAGACTAGTTGTTTGTTAATTCATATTTTTAATATCACATGAATTTATTTTTATTATTAAAAAATGAGACTGTAAGCTAGTCTTTAAACTAAGTGAGAATGTTTTAGACTATGGTAAAGACTAAGACTAAGGTAGTAGTGAGCCTAAAATGTGTATGCTTATCTTATTGTGAGTAAATGTATCAAGCATAATTCTTTAAGAGACTTTAATTAAAGAAAGAGAAAATTCCTAAATAGCTTATCGAAAAGTATTATGAAAATACATGCCTAGGTTTGGTTCTATGAAAGACCTGGTATTTAAGTGTGCATAGTGCACCACCTCTCTTTCATGGTAACCTACCTAGTGCATTGTTCTTTAATGTGCTCATTTTTATAAAAATACTATGACGAATAAGATCTCTTTCAACTTAGCGTAAAAGTTAAAAGAGTTTAGATTAATTTGGTTGACTAGAATACCAAATTTAGTCATAGTAAATAAAATACGTGATGGTCTCTTTAGGGCCAATATGTTGAATAATATGAATGAGAATATAATAGACATTAGTGCTACTAATAGTATGTTGTAGCAATTAAATCTCTTTGAGTTCTTTTCTTAAGTAGAGGAAAGAAATGAGATGGTCTATCTTAGGAATTGTGCTGAAATCTCTTTCAACAAACTTGAGATAATTTTCATGTTGGTAGGAAAAGTTAAAAACACCTCATAAATATTTGCATAATATTCCTAATTTCCTGAATTAGGAAAAAATTGAAATTCTCTTGTGAATGAGAAAAAAGTCATGAATGACTACGGATGAGATATAATAAATTTCATAATCGTTTGTTAAAATATAGTTTTATGGTTACAACTCATAACAAACTTTACTCTAGTATGATTGAGTATTTATTTACACGTTGTCCAAGACACTTATGGATTTATTTCTATCTTACAAATTTTAGAAATGTGGAGGTGTCTTAAAATGATGATTAAAGTCAGAGAGGAACCTAGTTAATCCGCTTACCAAAGGTTTAAGTCGGAAGTTGGTTCTAGATTCGTCGAGGGGATGGGTCTAAAGCCCATTGGTTGAGGAATTCATGGTGGATACCCAACTTAGTTATCTAAGTTCAATGTGGTCAAACGAAACCATGAAAGATTCATAGTGTACATTTCTACCTACCTATCCATATGACGAATAATGTACATGCACAGGATGAGCTTTGTTGCTCTTAATAATTTTTTAGCTCAAGCTTTGGGTGGTCTTAGTGAGAAAGACTTGATGAATTTATTGGTTTTGGATGAATATCTACTCTTAATAAGTTCATAACCCAGTGTTGAGTGGGTGATCCTATAATGAAGGACTAGATGAACTTGCCGCTAGAAAGGATGAGTTTTCGTAAACTCTTAATGAATTCAATCACAAGAGTTTAGGTGATCCTATTTGAGAAGATCTGATTGAATTCACTTGTTAAAGAGGTTAACTAATTATTCTTAATGATTTCTTATCCTAGAGTTTGGGTGGTTCATTTAAGATGAACTTGAAGAAATTCACCTTATTTGCTGTGAGGATGAGCTGTTGTAAGATATATTAATTATTTCATAGCCCAGATTCGGATAGTTTATGTTGAGATAAACCTGATGAAATAACCTACGTAAATGAGAAGCACTAACCACCTTCTATAAAAAACGTCAGGCCGTTTTTCTTGTACACTTACTAGAATCCTGAGGAAAAAGGGCTATATATATACATTTGTAAATATACTTTGTAGACACATCGAGAACTTTGGTGAATGAAGGGGTTAGTTGTTTGTTATGAGTTCACCCTAATCTTAGAAAGTTCAAGATTTATTCTCTTATCTAAGAGAATAATTACTCATCATCACTATGTTCTAGTTTCAGATACGTTCACTAGTGCTTAGGCAACTAATCTCGCTATTGCTCTTCTCATGTTTTAACTCTAATGCTCTTATTTTTACGAAGGATATTCTTTCACATTAGTCGGAGAATGTTGTTAATGCTCATTAATAAACATTTAAATTATGACAATTTAATTTTATTACAAATAGAATTAAATTGTATTGTGGAAATGATAATTTTGCCCTCACTATTTAGCCTATAAATAGTGGGCAATTTCACTCATTTGATATATCCCTAAGCAAGTGTTTGCTTTAGAAACTCTCTCTTTAGTTTTCATAAACCTATCCTGAGTGTTGTTTTTGAGTTGAGAGAAGAGCAATACCACCAGAGTCCACCCCACCTTTCGGGTGTACGAAATTTGGAGAGCCGTGCTCACCTCAGGGGGTTGTTTGTCCATTGTAGCGATTACACACATCGGGTTGAATTCGCTTCTAAGGCAGTGATTAATACCACGACACGGTTACGGTTTTGTTTAATTATTTTATCATTTTTCAGTCAGTGCTAACGCCTCGTTTTGCAGCAGTATATTTTCCAACAAATTTGACGTGACACATTAAAGTATTCTTCCCAAAAAAGAATCCCAATGGTGGGAAAGATCAGTTTCGCCAAAAAAAATTAACATAGTTTGATTTCAGGTTGATCTGACGGTTAACAATCGTAAATTAGAACTAAAAATCTCAATCAAAACTAAAAATTAAAATCCCCAATCTGTCTTAATTGATGGATCAACTTGAAACTAAGCTATATTAATCTTCTAGTCAAACGACCTTCCCACCACCGTTGGGATAGACCGGATCTTTGACCGCTTCGTTCATTGGAATTTTGTCCTTGATGACGATGGTAAATTTGTAAAATCATGGTTCTTTTTGGGAAGAATACTTTAATGTATCACGTTAGCATTTCTAAACAGCCGCGACCATAATGAAAGCGAGTTATAAGTTTAGTGATCATAATAAAAGTTTTTTATTTCAATGACAAAAATAAAAGCGCCATGAAAGTTCAATAACTACGATTGTAGTTTACCCGTTTACTTATAAGAAAATGAGATAGAAAGTACTGGACCACATATTCTTAAATTTGACCTAAGATAGTTCTATGTGGCTTGAATTTGCCCATGTTAAACTGTTATCTCCAATTCTGTTTTTATTGCAGATATTTTTTTAGTTGATTAAAACCATTATGATTGCCTATGCAAATTGGTTCATTTCTATTGAAGCACACAGCATGGAGTTCTATATACAATTTCAGGAACGTCTCCTTCCTGCACTTGTTTTCACCATAATTATTACCATATTAGTGGCCACCGTCCTTGTTAAAGGCAAGAAGGAGCAGCAAAGGAGACCCCCGGAGCCGGATGGGGCGTTACCGTTTCTCGGTCACCTTCATCTCCTCGGAAAAAACCAGCTGTTGCATAGAGCATTAGCAGACATGGCTGACAAGTACGGACCGGCCTTCTCGATCCTTCTCGGTATTCATCGAGCACTTGTCGTGAGTAGCTGGGAAGTTGCAAAGGAATGTTTCACAACCAATGATAAGGTCTTCCTCAATCGTCCAAATTCCATAGCCATAGAGCATATGGGGTATGGCCATTACATGTTTGGCTTAGGTCCTTATGGACAGTATTGGCGATATATGAGGAAACTAGTGACGGTTGAGCTCCTCTCTAGTCTCCGGCTCGAGTTACTCAAACATGTTCCCGACACCGAAATCAATAGTTTTTTTAAAGGAATTGTATGAGCAATCGGTGAAAAGCGGAGGCGTTGCTGTAGTGGACATGAAGGAAATAATTGGTGACTTAGCAACTAACATCATATTGAGGATGGTTGCTGGAAAAAGATACTGCGGTGCCGAAGGAAGTTGTAATGAGGAATCAAGGCGATGCCAAAAGGCCATGGGTGATTTCTTATATCTGGTAGGGGTGTTCTTTGTTTCCGATGCTGTGCCTTTCCTTGGTTGGCTGGATGTAGTGATGGGGAACATAGGCAAAATGAAGAGGGCAGCAAAGGAGTTGGATTTTGCACTTGGAAGCTGGCTAAACGAGCATCGCGAAAGGAGGCACAACGAAGACATCAAAGGGGAGAAAGATTTCATGGATGTCATGTTGTCTATCATGGATGAAAACAATATTCCATCTCAAGATGCTGATGTTACCATTAAAGCTACTTGCCTGGTATGTTATTGTTAAGTAGAATTATGTAATTTATAGCACCATCAGACAACATATAACCTTTGATTAGGCAATTGTGATTGCAGAATCTTGTCTTGGGTGGCGGCGATACCACTGTGGTCACACTTCCATGGGCTCTCTCCCTGCTATTGAATAACCGCCATGTGCTAAAGAAGGCCCAAGATGAACTTGACATTCATGTTGGAAAGCAACGGCAAGTGGAAGAGTACGACATAACTAACTTGGTATACTTGCAAGCCGTAATCAAGGAAACATTGCGGTTATACCCACCGGCAACTCTGATACCAAGAGAAGCCATAGAGGACTGCACAGTAGCTGGTTTCCATGTTCCATCAGGCACTCGACTTTTAGTTAACCTGTGGAAGTTGCAAAGCGACCCCAACATTTGGCATAAGCCATCTGATTTCATGCCTGTGAGGTTCCTCAGTGACCATACTAACATAGATATGAGGGGTCAAAATTTTGAGCTTATACCATTTGGTTCTGGTAGAAGGATTTGTCCAGGTATCACTTTTGCACTTCGGGTCCTGCCCTTAGTGTTGGCTCAACTGCTCCATGGATTTGAGTGGGGAACGGTCGGAGACAAAGCAATCGACATGAGTGAAATCCCTGGACTGACTAATCATAGAGCTACACCATTAGAGGTTACACTTTCACCAAAGTTACCTTCCGTGATCTATGGCTAATAGGTGCAAGAAGCATATAGCTTGGTTTGCAATTCATTTTTTGCTGAATGCATATGCCTCTGCATCAATGACTGTCAAATCAATTACTTTGGTATATTTACTTTGTTTTGTAGCTTAAGGTGGTGCAAAAAGACTTGATCTGTTATGGATATGTAAGTCCTATGTATCTTAGGAATCTAGTAAATGAAAGGAAAAGCACTCAAGGATACTTCTTTCTGAAGAACAAATCGTATATTGCTTCATAATTGAGTTCTATGCTAAGAATCTGTTTTCCCTACATCTAATTTCATGAGGTTTAGCTTGCCTAAATATCCGTAGACAACAACTCGGTGTTAACTAGGCTATTTTCAGTTTCATTCCACGAATGTGCCTCCTGTATTTTAAGTATTCATCAACAGAATCTGGCTCCAAGCCTGTAACCATTGAAATGCACAACTTATGATCAGTAAGAGAATTGAACAATCTCTTAAATTTCGTAGCGATGCTGTAGAAGGCATCCTGCGAGAGTGAAAGAGTGATAGTGGTTATGGGTGATAACCGGATTGAAGTCATGGAACCGTTCGCATTGAGCTGAGACGAACCTGCTCGATCTTTTCCTCGAGCAGGTCGGCTTTGTTAAATATTTGAAGGTAGCTTTTTTCTCAAAGGTTGGAGGGGGTCTATACTTTCTAACAGCTTTGTTAGGCTGATTTAGACTGTATTGCAGAATTGCAGGCCCTGCTGTGTGTAAACTGTCTTTATCAACAATATGTCTAATTTTCTTATAGTTTGAGTTAAGTTAAACACAGTCCAAGATATGCACATTTGTGTATTTACCAATTGAGTTGCTGTATTAGATTGTCATGTGTATTATGTGAGTGAAAGACAAATATATATATTATATATATGAAATGTTATAATTTATGGTTCATGAAGATTAACCTGTCAAGGTTCATAGCTGTCCTTCCCAACAATATCATTTCTAACTGAGTGAATTGGTGTCACTTGGCTCGATGCAATTTATCAGTAGCAGTACTCCCACGCTACCAGCAAGTGTCACGGTGCCAGTACTCGAGACTGCTTGTATGCCAATAATGTTTCGTTAGGACTGAGTTATATATGGCCAGTCAGTGGAGATTACTCAGCTTGTCTTTAAGGAGTGATTATATCCGGGATCTATGGTATTCACAAAGCTACTGTTTAGACTATCAGTGCATGATGATTCGGAATCCAGACAGAGAAGTAAAATAAAATTAGTGTTTATAATCTTTGTTAAATCCTCGTTTCACAAGAATGAGTAAAAAAATAATTGTAATCATTAATTTTATTCATTAAAATCAAAATATATAGATCTAATTAAATAAGAATAACATCCCGTGTTATTTATTTTTATCAGACCATTACATTTAAAAAGCCCAAATATATATATATATATATATAGGACAGATCTAATGGCCCAGATGCCAGCGGGATAGACTCTCTAGTCCCTCACTCGCGCGTGTGATACACGCCCGGCTCTTCTGCTTCTTCACAGTCCTCACGCGCTTGTCTCAAGTAAGCAAGACTGATCCCCTCTTCTTCCATCTCTGCTCTACCATGCTTTTGTCATGGGGCTAGATTTTGACTCTAGCTGATCCGTGCGGCCTTAGACGCCTTCGACGCAAATCAGTCGATTCCTACGCCTAAGTCAGCCTTCAACCAGCCTTGTGAGTACTCCTGCTCGACAACGGCTTCGACAATCACTCCAGGTTTCGATGGATCTCGTCACTGACACCACTTGTGTCGCGGGCTAGACCTTTGCCAAACGAATCGTGTGAACCTTAGTCGCTTTCTCGGTTGAAACGTCGGCTAAGTCACCCTGAAGTACCTTGTCACGGTCTTAGGTGAAGATCTCTCGACAAACACCTAACTCAACCAGGATTCTCGCTCCGGAAGATCAAATACTCCTCGAAGCCCTCGAATGAAAGATCGTTCTAAGCGAAAGCTAATCAAAGAACAACAGAAAGAGATTGGCAGCTAGAACAACGAAGAACACTCAAGAACAACAAAGAGCAATAAAGAACACTCAAAGAGTTTTAGAGTAAATGCTTCTTGTATTACTCAAAGTGAAGTGAATTGAATGAGATGATTTACAATGAGGATGGAGCCTCTATTTATAGTTGAACTCCCCTACATCCAACGGCTCAGTTTAAATTACATCGACGGTCGAGATTGATCTTATCTTATCTTATCTGATCAAATCTCAATTTCAAATCTCTAATTATCACAAACATTATCTACACATTATATTCAAATAAATGGATAATGCTTTGACCAAATTACCCTCCTGAATCCTCCATGGATTTGGCTAAGTCTTGTGGGCTTACGGGCTCTTTAGCATTCTCCAAGTGCCGGGCCAAGTGTGATGGTCTTGGCAAGCCCGTTCCACCGCGCAAACTCTCTTTGGCTGATTCTTGCGCCAATGCCTCGGTCCTAAAGGTTTGGTCCATGCCTTCCTCCAAGTGCTGGGCCAAGTCTAATGATCTTGGCAAGCTCGTCACCGCCGCAAAACCTTCTTTTAGCTGGTTCTTGCGCTAACGCCTCGGTCCCAAAGGTATGGTCCTCGCCATTCTCCGAGTGCTGAGCCACATTTGGCACGCCCGTTGCATTGCGCACAACCTCCCTATTTGTGGCTCGCGCTAATGTCTCGATCCGAAAAGTTTGGTCCGTGACAATCTCCCCCACTTGACTTAGCGACGCCGCCGCGTCGCTGCACCGAACGATCTTGGGCGGGGTCAACTTGATTACTCGTCGATGCCTCGGCTTCATGCAATTCCCCATATGAACTGCTCGCCTCGACTCAAATCGTTGTTGAACATCGCGTGCTAACACGCCTCTTGATACATCTCCCTTGTAGGAGCACTCTCCCACAAACTCGATTTACCTCGACTCGGACCCACTTGGTCTGCGCGGGCAAAGACTTGGAAGTCGTCACAACATTGAACACAGATCAACTCTCAGTTAAATCGACAACTCGCTTGCCCTTTGAACTCTGAAAGGTCTCTTCCAATCTTCTTTTCCCCCAAGATCAAGACTAGGTCGTACTTGACCTACGCTCATCAACAATGGCAAATCAAAACCAAAAACACTAGGAATGTGTTTGAGATGTACCTTCTCCTCGATCACATTTACTCTAAAATGTGTCAGCCCTTCTTTCTCCTTGAAGTCCGGCCCTCTGCATTGAACCTTCCTCATCGAAGTTCTTTGCATGCATCGGCACTTTCGCCACAAAGTCCGTTATGTTACTCACGATCGGCACTTCTTCCCCAAGTCCGTTGCTTTCGCGCATCCGCCTTTCCGACTTGAAGTTTGGTGCTCTCTTGCATCGATCCTTCTTCCTTGAAGTTCGGTGTTTTCTCTTCTTGCGTCGACACTTCCTACCGGTTCGTCGCCGTTTCCCACCTTACCCATTGGTGGTGTCTCCACGGTTACTATGTCCCCTAACGGCTTGGCCCCCTTCGACTCTACAATGGTCTCAAAAGCGATGCTCTTTCCCCGAACATCCTCGGCAAGCTCCTCGGTAGCCTTCTCGGACATGGTTACCCCTTTCTGCTTTCGGTCCCCCTTGGCCTTGGCAGAACTTGACATTATCGGATCAAGGGATGCAGCCTCGTTCTCTTCGGGCTCACCCAACTCCTTGGGTGGCTTGACTCGATCCAGGCAATCTCGCAATTTGTGAGGCCCCTTACACTGGTAACACTCTAGTTGCTTAATCTTGCGTCGGCACTTCTTCCTTGAAATCCTTCGCTTCTTTCCCACCTTGCCCATAGGTGGCATCTTAACGGTTGCTATGTCCCTCGACGGCTCAGCCCCCTTCGACACTGTACTGGTCTCAAAAGTAATGTTCTTCACTCGAACATTCTCGGCAAGCTCTTTCCCAGCCTTCCCAGACATCTTCAACCCATTCTGCTCATGGTCTCCGCTTACCTTGGCAGAACTAGATAACTCGGAACCAAGTTTCACAGGCTCTTTACTCTTGGTCTTGTCCTGTCCCTCGGACCACTTGGCTCAAAACGGGCATCTCCGCAACTTATGAGGTCCCTTACATCGGTAACACCTCAATTGCCTCGTCTTTACCCTCGGCTTGACAGCTTCCTCACTTGCTATCGCACCAAGTCTCATCGTCGGCTGGACTACTTTGGCACTCGTAGTTGAACCACCGCTCTCCCTTTGCTTGGTGGCATTGACACTCACAATCGCCCCAAGTCTCATTGCTGGCTGGACTACTTTGGCACTCGTAGTCGAACCACGGCTCTCACTTCGCTTGGCGGCATTGACACTTGCAATCGCCTCAAGTCTCGCTACTTCTCCCTTTGACTCGTCTGCTGTCTTCACCATGGCAGCTAGGCGATTCTTCTCGGGACATCCCCTTATCAAATGAGGACCATCACAGAAGTAGCACTTCAACTTCTTGCTCCCCTTCTTTTCTGGCACAGACTTAGCCTCACCATTCCCTTTGTCTCTCGAACTGGGCATGGTTGACTCAACACTCGCCTGCTTGCATCCTGCGGGCTCGGTCAGAGGTTCGGCAACAACAAAAGCCTCTGAAAGTCTCTGGGCATCTCCTTGCTCTACTGCGAGCTTCACCCCAGGTCTAAATCCCTCTAAGAAGGTCTTGAGCGCATCACATTCGCTCATTGCCGTCTTGCAACTGAGCAGCTCCCTCTTGAGCTCATCCACTTCTTTTCGCAAAGCTTCCATCTCAGCTTCACTCGCATTACTCCCTCGAAATGTCACCAACTTGTTGAGAACTTCTCGTGTCTCGTCCTTGAACTGGTCATCTATGGACTCTACCTCGTCAAGATGGGACTCGAAAACACCTTGGGTCTGCTTGGCCTCCTCCTCGGATTTCTCAAGTCTACAAACCCTCTTTCCCAACGACTCCAATTCCACCTTCATTGCCTCCACTGCATCTTGAAGGGAATTACCTTGTTGGTTCAACTTCTCGCACACTGAGTTGAGAACTTCTTGGATCTCCTTCGCGGTTTCCTCCTTGGAAGAATCATCCGCTTTTTGCAAATCCACCATCTTGGCTTCACAAGCACAACTCTCTCGAACTACCTCCAACTCGTTGAGGATGCGTTGCGTCTCGTCATTGAACTTGCCCTCCATGGACTCTAACTTTTCAAGACGTGACTCCACAATACTCCGGGTCTTTTTGGCCTCCTCTCTTAGAGTTTCCACTGTAGCCTCTAAGGAATCGCCACGCTCAGATATCTTCACATCCAAGCCATTAAGAGCCCATTGAACCTCCTCCTGGATCCCTTCTAGAGACTCTAACATCTCGATATCCAACGAGCCCAGCTTCTCAAGGTTTACTGACTCTAGCTGTTCAAACACCACCTCGGCCTCCTTCTTGAAGTCCAAGAATTTATCGACCCCAGCCTCCACAACTGTTATGAATTCAAGATTCGATTGTACCTTATTTTTAAGACGGTTGCTCCTCTCATCAAATTCATTCAGAGTCTTTCTTACATCGTCCATTGTCAGTGTCTTCTTCTTTGGTGCCATCTCAATCACCACTTTGCCACGAACTAGTCTAATCCCTGATCACTTGACTAACTCGAACGCAAACCACCACCACGCTTAACTGCAACTACAAGCTGGAACCCACCACACTTGACTGCAACTACAAGCTGGAATCCACCACACTTGACTGCACCTGCAAGTTGGCTTGAACACAAGTCACCACCACGCTTGACTGCAACTGCGAGCTGGCTCGAACGCAAGTCCCTTCCTCGACTCGCTCGGATAGCACTTATCACGGCACTTCTCTGATTCCACCTCTCGTGGCTCTCTCTGTTACCAACTCTCACGGCTCTTTCTGATATCAACTATCAGCAAGACTTCACTCCGATGCCAACTATCACGGAACCCGCTGCCGTCTCTGATACCAACTTATCACCGCTCAGCTCTGATACCAACTATCACCGTTCAGCTCTGATACCAACTTATCACCGCTCAGCTCTGATACCAACTATCACCGTTCGACTCTGATACCAACTGTGTCGCGGGCTAGACCTTTGCCAAACGAATCATGTGAACCTTAGTCACTTTCTCGGTTGAAACATCGGCTAAGTCACCCTGAAGTACCTTGTCACGGTCTTAGGTGAAGATCTCTCGACAAACACCTAACTCAACCAGGATTCTCGCTCCGGAAGATCAAATACTCCTCGAAGCCCTCGAACGAAAGATCGTTCTAAGCGAAAGCTAATCAAAGAACAACAGAAAGAGATTGGCAGCTAGAACAACGAAGAACACTCAAGAACAACAAAGAACAATAAAGAACACTCAAAGAGTTTTAGAGTAAATGCTTCTTGTATTACTCAAAGTGAAGTGAATTGAATGAGATGATTTACAATGAGGAGGGAGCCTCTATTTATAGTTGAACTCCCCTACATCCAACGGCTCAGTTTAAATTACATCGACGGTCGAGATTGATCTTATCTTATCTGATCAAATCTCAATTTCAAATCTCTAATTATCACAAACATTATCTACACATTATATTCAAATAAATGGATAATGCTTTGACCAAATTACCTCCCGAATCCTCCATGGATTTGGCTAAGTCTTGTGGGCTTGGGGCTCTTTAGCATTCTCCAAGTGCCGGGCCAAGTGTGATGGTCTTGGCAAGCCCGTTCCACCGCGCAAACTCTCTTTGGTTGATTCTTGCGCCAATGCCTCGGTCCCAAAGGTTTGGTCCATGCCTTCCTCCAAGTGCTGGGCCAAGTCTAATGATCTTGGCAAGCTCGTCACACCGCGCAAACCTTCTTTAGCTGGTTCTTGCGCTAACGCCTCGGTCCCAAAGGTATGGTCCTCGCCATTCTCTGAGTGCTGGGCCACATTTGGCACGCCCGTTGCATTGCGCACAACCTCCCTATTTATGGCTCTCGCTAATGTCTCGATCCGAAAAGTTTGGTCAGTGACACTTTGCATGAATCCGGCCAAAAAGAACAGTGGTCCTTCTACGTCTTCGTACACCAACACATGCAAACAAAACCAATTATCAGAGAATAAAGGAATCAGTTGCAACAACAGTCAATAGGGATTTTATAGCCTTTTTTAATTCATTATAATATTCAGGGTATAAATAGATGAAACCCTATCATATTGTAACATACGAGAGAATCATTGAGAATCAATACAAAGCAAAAGACAAGTATTTCAGAGGTATATTGTCTCCTTTTTTTTACATTTTGAATCAAAATGAAAAAGAGATTAAGGTTTCTTACCCAAAAATGATCTTGGTTTACCGAGGTTGGTGTAACAGACGTTTGGCACCTGGGTGGCGTCGTCTCTTCGCCTCCCTCCTCATCGCGTCGGCAAGGTTTTATTAAAATATTGAGTTTTTAAAAGAGATGGGTTTCAAAAATTGGGTTTCGCTTCTGTTTTTTGAGATTCAATGGCGAAGGAGTTCTTGTTTCAAAAAATTAAGTTGGGATTTGGTTTTAAAAGGGAAAGGGAAAATTTTTTAGGGAAGTTTTGAGAGTTGTTGACGTTGGTGAGCGACGACCGACCGACGATGGTTTACGACGGCCGATACGACGGTATTTATCGATTTGTTGTGTTGAGGGAATCGGAATTTTAGAGAATTTCTCTTTTTTTAGTAATCGGTTAAAAATGGCGTGTTTTAAAAAATAACTTTTATACTCAGTTCATTCTCGAAATGGGCTATTAACGTTTTAAATCTCCCAGTGTCCTTTTAATTCCACCCTCAATCCTTCTGTTTTTCTAAACCCTTTCCGTGGTCTCTATTATTTTTAAAACCTTTTCAATTTCACCTTTTTCTCAATTTAGACCGAAGATTGAAGGGGTTAATCAGGTTTTTAGCCCCTGCAGTTTTATTTCTTGCCTTTACTTTTTATTGTCATGTATTTATTTTATACATCATGCTATTTAGATTATATCTTTATATATACATATATCATATAGTATCGTATTATATTATACTATGTATTATATACATATATATGGTTCATACGATATATATATATATTGTTGGATTAAAATCTGTAATAGTGGGCACATATGTATAATGTATATTGCTATTTTAAAGTATGACACAAAATTAAGTGACCAATTATGTTAGGCGTGTCATGGGTATTAAAATGTCATGGAAATAAAAATGTAGATACCGTAAGATATATTTATAATTCAATGAGGGGCAGAGTTATAAATATTTAATAGTTGATTTAATAATCAACTATATAAAGAGGTAGTGGTCCCCAAGAAATAGGTTAACTTGTTTTTCTCTCCTTCCCCGTCAGAGAGTTTTACATCAAGAGAAAACCTATCTTCTTGGAAGATCAATACCAAAGATTTGGATTTCAACATCAAGATTTAAGGTTTTCAGTCTATCGATTAATTCAGGTACGCTTCCGCAATTCAGTTCATTCAGTTTATTGTTCTTGATGATTTGACATGATAGATCCTGGGTTTAGATTTCATATTTAGTTATGGTTTAATTCTAACAAGTGGCATCAGAGACATTCATGTTGAATCATTGAGAATTTATTAATTATGTATTTATTTTAGATGCTTTGTTCTTAAATCGCTTTAAATCGAAACTCTATGTTTAGCGGTACAATATTTATGTTTCGATATTTCTATTGTACGATGGAGATTATAAAGTTATATTTTTTTCTTTCTCGCATGATTAGGGTTTGTTTATTTTTAATATGTTTTGGAATCGCCGATTGTTAATATATTAATTTTCCCATTTGGTTTGTTATATGTGAAAATCTTGTGTTGTATTAGTAATCGGCAATTGTGGATTGGAAGCTTTAGAACCAATCCTATACATTGTCCAGTTTCTATTGAATTTAAAGTTTTAATACTTATGTATACTCATGTATCGTATCATAATTTATTAGGAAATTCATTACAGTATACTATTTCCAGAATATAAATATGCCTTTAATTATGATATTGCTTTTACTTTTCGTAATTGTATATGATAACTCAAGTCGTGAAATATGTATTTGATTTAAAATATATATTAATTCGGTTTGATCAAAATTTTAGTTTTGATCGTTAGTTATTAAAAAAAAAAGTTTGACTTGGGCTTTGTCGTGGTAAATTTACCGTGACTTGGAAACTTTATAATCATGTTAGCTCTCAAAGTTTTATATTCAGATTAGTCTAATAAATTACGGTTGAATTTATTAGATCTTGTTTAGTTTTGAACAGAACCTTTGGCTTAAATTTATTTCACACTATGCTTAATTATGCCATTAATGTTATCTACGGAATATACATTTAGTTTTGGTTATGGAAAGCATGTCATTAATCTTATGGAATTCATATTCGATTCAGTTTGATCAATAATTCATTTCTTTTGATCGCTAGATTATTATGCACATTAAAGTTTCATGCGATCAATATAGGAATTATTCATTTACATAATATTTCTGTTTTTTGACTTTTAGTTAAAGATTGAATGTTTTGAATTCGGCTTTGATTTTGGTAAATGCATGTTTAAGGTTTAAGATATTTTTTTAGAAAACAGTCGAAAATTTCGGTTCTTTGAATTCTGATAGCCCCATTTAGACAACCTTATTTTGGGTTATTTCGGAAACTTAAGTGTTATCAGAAATTTTAGTTTTGACTGTTACAAAATTTTAAATTTGAATATCGGTATATTTATGTTATATATTTTGAGATAAATTAATTGAAACATTAAGTCACCAAAGTGGCCTCTATTGTGAAAATTATTTTATTTTAAAATATAGAAGGTTCTGTGCATGTAATTCAGTTTATGTTAGTATTAATCGGCCCAAAGGAAGGTTAATAATTAACATTATTACATGTGCAACTGTGGTAATAAACATGTGATAAATATTCAGCTTTATATGTGAGCAATAAATCGGCCCAAAGCAAGATTTCTGTTTGACATGTTCTTATTATCAATGTTTGATTACTGTACCAAGATATCACTTGCAAGTTAATGTTTTGTCCAAAGATAAAATATTAATGGAGTGTCCGGTATCTTGATATGATATTTACATTTATTCAAATTTATTATTATTTTTGGTTATCTTTAAAGATAAAATTAAGACAAATATTTTGAAACAATTAAATTTATATTTTGGCTTTAGATGTCTAATATTTTAATGGATTAATTGAAACATAATGTCACTAAAGTGACCGCTTTTGTGTAGATTAGTTTATTTAAAATATTAAGATAATTATGTGTTTTTGTAATTCATGCGTTTATTAATTGTCCCAAAGGAAAGTTAATATTTGGCCGAATTACAACGACAATCTAATGGTGATAAATGTGTGACAATTATAAGGTATTTTATGTGAACAATACGTTAGTCCAAAGATTAATCTATTGTTTGACATAATTTATTGTCAATGTTTGATTGCTACAACAAGAGTACCGCTTTTTGCTTATTAATATTACTGTCCAAAGACTTGATATTAATGTTGTGCTTGGTATCTTGAGGGGAACTAGCCATTATTTTGAATTTATTGTTTATTTATGGATATGGATGTGAGCTTGTTTTTATTTATTTATTTTTGTTCTCTATTTAGCTCATTTAGCTTTTGTTATCACAATGTCTCATTAATATACATTCTACACTCATGTTTAGTGAAATTAATTTCAAGGAGTAGAAAAGGCACTTACATAAAGTATTTGGTTGTATGAACATAGACCTTGCACTAAGGGAAGAACAACTTGCACCTCTCATGGCGGTAAGCACCAATAAAAGGGATTTTGAGAGGGAGTTCGTTCAAATTGCATGAGTTTAATGATCATAAAGTACAACATTCTAGAATTCTTTAGGAGCAAAAATTCTAAAGAGATTACTCATATTAAGGGTTTCCTTGACGAAATTAAGAAATGTTTTACCCAAAACATTAAGGTTAAGTTGACATCACTTATGCCTTCTTTGATGTCTATGAAGTATAAGGGTCAAGGAAATGTGAGGGAGTACATTATGAAAAATGTTTAATATTGCTTCAAAATTTAAGGCACATAAGATCAAACTTTCTAACAATTGTTTGTTCTTATGATTTTGGTATCGCTTCCTATACAGTTTAACCAATTCAAAATTAGTTACAACTCAAAAAAAGAGAAATAGACTTTAAATGAGCTTATTTCTAATTGTGTTAAAGAGGAAGAAAAGTTGAAGCATTATAAGTGTAAAAGTACTCATTCGGTTAGTGCTTATTTAGTTAGTGTCTTTAAGAATAAGGGCAATAAAAAATATATTAGAATAAAGTTGCTAAAGGTCCTAATCAAAAGAAACAACAATAAGTTACAAAGTATTGATTCTTTTGTATAAGTTAGGACACATGTGAAGAAATTAAACTTCAAAAGTGAGCAACTACTTGGTTATTTTGAGTGATCCATGGATCAGTAAATTTTATGATCCCACAATAAAGATTATTTTAAGGAGGGGTTTATAACATTTTTAGGATGTTGAGTTTGGAGGAGAAATAAGGTTAGATACATTGCTATTGAGGGAAGTTGAATTATAATTTAATTCATACTATCACTTTTAATGATGTTTAGGTTTTTACACCTATCATAATCAAGAAGTGAATCAAGTACCTCAGCAAAACAATGTTGAACAACTCACATTCAAGATAAGGTAATTGTTTCAGAAGAACAAACTCAACAACCTTAAAAAAATAAGTGTCATTAAAGATATCCACGAGAGGAAGGAGAAATACTATTCTAGATTATTACTTTATATTTATTCAAGAAAATAAGGATAATAATGGAATGATAAAAATGATTCAATCATTTTTTATCAAATCATAAAAGTTCTGACTCTCAAAAGTGGATTGATGTCATTCAAGAAGAGTATAATTTTATGCAAGACAATAAAGTTTCGGAACTTGTCTCATTATGTGAAGGTGCAAACCAATTGGTTGTAAATGAATATTTAAAACCAAGAGGGATGCAAATGATAATGTGGACAAGTATAAGGCATGTCTTGTATCTAAAGGATATACTCTAAAAGAAGACATTGATTTTGTGGAGACTTTCTCTCAAGTTTTATTGAAAGAATCTTTTAAGATAATCATGACGCTTATTGCTTATTTTAATCTTGAGCTACATAAGATGGATGTTACGCTTGTGTTTTTCAATGGTTACATTGAAGAAACAAATTATATGGTACAATCATAGATTTGTGTCTAATGATACAAAATCAATGATATGTAAATTAAAGAAATTCATCTATGAGCTTAAGTTGGACTCTCATTAACGAAATTATAAATTTCATATTGTTTATCTCATTTGGTTTTGAGATAAATTTGGTTCACAATTCTATATACTACAGTTCAGTGGGAGTAAACCAAGTGATACTCATATTACTAAAGAAGACAAATTTAGTCTTACTCAATGCCCTAAAAGTAACCTTGAAATTTAAAAAAAAATACAAAAGATTCCAAGTGCATAATCTATTTAGAATTTAATTTATGCTCAAGTATGTATGCGTTCGGATATTGCATACATTGTTAGAATGTTAGACAGATATTTAAGCAATTCTAGTTTGAACCATTAGATAGCAGCCAATAGGGTTATGAGATATGTTTAGAGAAAAAAAAATTACATGCTCACATATCGGAGTTCTGGTAAGTTAGAGATCATCAAGTTTACAGACTTCGATTTTATTAGAATATTGATGCAAAAGAATTTTGTCACATGGGCTGCTAATTATAGATTGAATAGAAAGATCACTTCGGTTATTTTGTGACAATAAATATGCATTCATTTATTCTATAAACAATAGGAACACTTTAAATTTGAAGCACATAAATATTAAGTTCCTAGTTGCTAAAGAAAATTCAGAGTGGTTGTGTGTCTATAGAGCATGCTGGTACAAACTTCATAATTGCGCGCTTATTAAGAAACTGACACCCTAGGTCTTTCATGAGCACACTACTCATGTGGGTGTAATGTTATTTAAGGATATTTAGTTTTAGTGGGAGTTTGTAATTTTGAAAAATGCTCATTCGTTTTAGACACAATTTCAGTTACTTCAGTTTAAGGATATTTTAAGATTATTTTCTGCAGAAATAAAGTTCTTTTGGTTTATGCACACTCTGAATTCAGTAAAGTTTGATCTCGCTAAGCTTTAGAAGGACCAGTTGGAAATAGACATGTTTGGTTCACATTTCATGTAATTTTCCATGCTACGCATCCATGATTGATCTATGTCATTTGACTATATTTGTATACGTGACCATTGATGGGTCTTGTCATGATTGATACGACAAAGGCTGCTTTGATCCTATATGGATATAGTTGATGGACGAGATTGTTACAGAATACCTATTATATAATAGCAAATTTTTGAGCTCATAAGGTTATACATTTGTCAGGAAACATATGTTGCCCAAGTGGGAGATTGTTGGATTAAAATCTGTAATAGTGGGCACATATGTATAATGTATATTGCTATTTTAAAGTATGACACAAAATTAAGTGACCAATTATGTTAGGCGTGTCATGGGTATTAAAATGTCATGGAAATAAAAATGTAGATACCGTAAGATATATTTATAATTCAATGAGGGGCAGAGTTATAAATATTTAATAGTTGATTTAATAATCAACTATATAAAGAGGTAGTGGTCCCCAAGAAATAGGTTAACTTGTTTTTCTCTCCTTCCCCGTCAGAGAGTTTTACATCAAGAGAAAACCTATCTTCTTGGAAGATCAATACCAAAGATTTGGATTTCAACATCAAGATTTAAGGTTTTCAGTCTATCGATTAATTCAGGTACACTTCCGCAATTCAGTTCATTCAGTTTATTATTCTTGATGATTTGACATGATAGATCTTGGGTTTAGATTTCATATTTAGTTATGGTTTAATTCTAACATATATAACTTTACATATCAGTTTCATATATTATATTTATACTTTATATGTTACATACTATATTATGTGTTTTAAATATATATATATATATACACACATATATAGGTTACGTTTAGAGCAACATTAGTTTTTTCAAAAACCCTAGTCCCACAATGTCTTTTTTTTATTCTTTAATTGTCGACGGCATCACTAATTTTAATGTTGGTCGCCGATCGCCGGGATCTATCGTTTCGTTTGTTTTGTTTTTTAGTTTTTAATAAATAGTTTTGTTCTTGTGGCACAATTTACTCTACCTTTTGGTACGTTTTTTGTCTTTTGAAACGCTTTTTTCTTCTTTATCGGTCGTTTGGCTGTTTCTTTCATTTGATTTTCTATTAGGATTGAATTTGACGTCGCCACGACTGATCAAGATGACGCTCTTTTCACCATCCTGCTAATCTCCCTGTCTCGGACCTTCAAACTAGATTTGAATATGCGATCACATTCACCGTTCCTTGTTCGCGATTGAGTTGTGGTAATGACCTTGTTGCCAACGTGCCTCATTGTAATATACATTTTTATGTTGTTTGTTGATGGTTTTACCTTTCATCGTCGATCTTTGGTGATGTTTGTATCCATCTTTTGTTTTGAGTCTTTGGGTTGGGTTTTACCTTTTCCTTTTATGGTCCTCGTATGATCTCAAAACACTAGTTTTGTTTATTAAGAATATGTCTGGATTAAGTGATTTTGTTTACTAGGTTGTGAACTTTCATTGTAATATCATCGTTCAATAAAACTAGCGGATTTCAATTCAATATATATATATAAGAGAGAGAGAGAGAGAGAGAGCTGCCCTTTATCTTTATATTATGTATTATAAAGTTTTTATTATAATATGTGTAGCTTTTTTTCATGTCGTATAGTATATGATTTATATATTATATAATGGAAAAAATTGATATAAAAGCCGTGTAAATTTTAGTTTGTACGTGATTTTTAGCTTTAGGGGTTAAGGTTTTAGTTTAAGGTTTAAAGTTTAGGGGTTTAGGTTGTAGTGCTTAGAATTTAAGGTTAGTGTTTAGAATTTAAGGTAAATGGTTTAAGGTTTAGTTTTTTAGGGTTAGGGTTACAAATTTAGAATTTTGGTTTTATAATATAAATATGCATGCTTGTGTAAAATTAGTTTTACACGGCTTATGTATCAAAATTTTACCCTTATATAATATATATATATATATATAGTTTTACCTCGTTATAAGTATATTATGTAATGTATACATATAGTATGGTACCTTTCTATTTTGTATTCATTTCTTGAATGGTATTATCATTTGTTGTTCTTGTTTCATGCTTTTATTTACATTGGTGCTTGCCTTTATTTCATGTTAAATAATGATTTTAGGATATTTTTCTATATTTTTTTCTCACTTAAAAATATTTATTTTAATTTATTCCCGAAACCGACTCGAATCCTATAATCCGGTCCAACGAATCGTCTAATCAACCTAAAAAACTCCTAGGCACAAAACAATTATGATTGCCTATGCAAATTGGTTCATTCCTATTGAAGCACACCATGGAATTCTCTATACAATTTCAGGAACATCTCTTTTCTGCACTTGTTTTCACCATAATTATTACCATATTAGTGGCCACCATCCTTCTTAAAGGCAATAAGGAACAACAAAGGAGACCCCCAAAGCCGGCTGGGGCGTTACCGTTTCTCGTTCATCTACATCTTTATGGAAACAACCAGCTGCCACATAGAGCATTAGCAGACATGGCTGACAAATACGGAACGACCTTCACGATCCATCTTGGGATTCATCGAGCACTTGTTGTAAGTAACTGGGAAGTTGCAAAAGAATGTTTGACAACCAATGATAAGTTCTTCCTCAATCCTCCAAAATCCTTGGCTTTAAAGCATATGGGGTATGACCATAACATGTTTGGCTTCAGTCCTTACGGACCATATTGGCGCAGAATAAGGAAACTAGTGACACTTGAGCTCCTCTCTAGTCGCCAGCTCTAATTACTCAAGCATGTTCCTGACACCGAAATCAATAGTTTTCTAAAGGAATTGTATGAGCAATTGATGAAAAGTGGAGGCATTGCTAAAGTGGACATGAAGGAAATAATTGGTGACTTAGCAACTAACATCATAGTGGGGATGGTTGCTGGAAAAAGATATTGTGGTGCCAATGGAAGCTATAATGAGGAATCAAGGTGATTCCAAAAAGCTATGGATGATTTATTATATCTGGTAGGGGTGTTCTTGGTTTCCGATGCGATTCCTTTCTTTGGTTGGCTCGATGTGGTGATGGGGAACATAGGCAAAATGAAGAGGGCTAAACGAGCATCGTGAAAGGAGTAACAACGAAGACTTCATAGGGGAGAAAGATTTCATGGATGTCATGTTGTTTATCCTGGATGAAAGCAATGTTCCATCTCAAGAGGCTGATGTTACTGATAAGTTTAGAATATTGCATATTTTTAGTGTTAATTATTCCTCATTCTTCACTTGGATACTACTAATTCGTCACTTTTTGGTTTTGTTTTGGTTAGGAGTTTCATTGAACTATGTCAACCCAAAACCAACAAATGAAGGTAAAATCTGGATATACACTGGATGTCATGGTGGGAGTCGTGGGCACGACGCAGTCCGAATCCGATGCAGTAGATTTTGGCGACACAGTCAGCAGCTTTTAGAAGGCAGATCGACATTATCTCAAAGTCAAAATTTGGAATTATCTTAGGGATAAATGCCTGAGAGATAAAGATGGGATTATCCAGAGAATTCAACCAGAGTCACATGATTTAAATCAATTATCTTTATCATTTGCGATAAATCCTTGGTTTAAATTTAGTCCACTAGTTTAAAATATCTATTTTTTATGTTATTTTTTATTTAGGGTTTATCTTTTAGGGTTTTGAGTTATTTTATTTTGTTAGAATTCTTGGGTATAAATACCCCTAGGTTCAACCTTTGGACACAGATTATAATTTGTAATTACCTTGATTATTTCTATAGCATCTTCATTTTCTTTTAATCTTTTACTTTCTTCATTTATTTTTCCATCATAAAAATGCTAAGCATGATCCAATCCGTGCTTAGCTAAATTTTCACTTAATCTAAAGCTTTGCAATGGATAAATTCTAATCGTGAGAATTGAGTTGTACTTCGCAACTTCAGAAAGTATTCTTTGATTCTCTGGAAACTAGGAGTGGCAATTGAACATTCCTTTAAAGTTACTGCATCTTCAACTCAAAAAGTCGACAATTGACAAGTGCCAAAATTGTCAAATAATTATATTCCTAATCTCTAATAATTAATAATGAAAAGTAGTATAGAAAAATAGGGTCGATCCACAGGGACTAGAAAATTTTACAGCTTCACTTTTTGGTTCGAGAGATCTGCAAAAAATAAAAGGGGGAATTTTAGAGATAACAAAGATAAAAGAATAACTAATAAATGAAAATAGAAGATTGTAAGGAATTTAATAATGATAAGATAGCCCTAAGCTTTGCTAGCCTCAATGTCGATCGATCATCGAAATAGATTTTCCCTCCTTGACAGTACGCTGGTTACAATCTGCAGGGCCCAACCCCTACTAACTCATCTCTTCGATTAACCGAGATTTCCAAGTCTATCCCCAAAATCTGATCCTTGTTGGTCTAACCACGTCTATCGCCGTTAGCACCAAGTCACTTTGAGTACTGGAAGAGCCCAACTCAAGTTATAGTGTCTCACAGAGAATCAAACTCGATCTTGATTTCCTTTAAAGGACCATCGCTAAGTTTGTTCACAGGAATCCGAATTACGACCAACTGATCCGACTTTCAAACCGTAAGCTAAAACACCTTTCAAATCAACGTCTACTTTTTAAGTTAAAGATGTAGTAACTTTTAAAGGAATGGTCGATTGCCACTCCTAGTTTCCAGAGAATGAATAATACTTCTTGGAGTTGTTAAGTGTAAACCCAATTCTCACGATTAGAATTGAATCATCGCAAAACTTTAGGCTAGGTGGAAATTTAGCTAATCATGGATTGGATCATGCTTAGTATTATGGTATGGAAAATAAGGGAAAAGAACAAAGTAAAAGATGGAAAGAAAATAATCTTCTATAGAATTAACCAAGGAAAATACAAATTTCAATCTGAGTTCAAATGTTGAACCTAAATGGGATATTTATACCCAAGAATCCTAAAGAGATAAAATAACAAACCCCTTAAATTAAAGATAAAATAAGAGATAGTTATTTTAAACTAGTGGACTAAATTTAAACCAAAATATTATCACAAAAGATAAAGATAATTGATTTGAATTATGCGCCTCTAATTGAATGCTGCTTTATCTTTTGTATAATCTCATATTTATCTTCCAAACATTATCTTCTAGATAATTTCAAATTTGACTTTGAGATAATATTGGTCCACCTTCTAGAAGTTGTTGGTTGTATCGCCGGAATCTGCTATCGGATTCGGACCTCAAGGTGCCTTGGGTCACGCCCACGACTTCTGCCATGACATACAGTAAACATTCAGATTCTGCCTTTAATTGTTGGTTTTGAGCTTATTAGGTCCAACAAAGCTCTTAACCAAAACAAGCCCAAAAAATGACGAATTAGTAATATCCAAGCAAAATTTGAGAAATAAATATCACTAATAATATGTAATATTTTACACTTATCAAATTCTCCCTCACTTGTTCAATGCTTGTCCTCAAGCATATTCTAATTTTCACTCATGTCACTTAGTCAAAACTTACTCAAAAGTTTCACTAAAATTCTAAAAACATGCATGGATCGAGAAAGTTAAACAAGATAATCAGGAAGAGCAATAAAAATAAATCAACAAAAGCAGTCAACTGAATGAACAACAATCAACTATGCAGAATTTTTGTTTGTTCGATTTTGGGATGAGACATCATAGAACCAAGACTAACCTTCTTCCTTGTGGTGAACGATTGGCGGAGTGTGAGTTTTATTTCTCTTCCCTATTGTATCTCTCTCTTTTTTCGCTTTTCTTTTTTTTTCATTTTTCATCATTCTTTTTCATTCTTTTTTTGTTTTTTTACTTCGTAGCCTCGGCTCGTCACTCGAATCTTTGTAATGGAAACGAGATGACAACCCAAGCACCTCGTCTCTGCCTCCAATTCGGTCACATTCTCTATCTACCACTCACAATCGTCCCACCATGAAGCAGCACACCTGATGACATCGTAACACAAAAATTAGCGATACAAAACTAAACTCATATTTAAGCAAAATTGAATGTTGTACCACTAAGTTAAAAGCATTCATAAAATTCATTAAAGTGCCCGAACTGGCCTATACATGAGTAACCAAATCAATTCAAGCATGGCAATAAGGGATTAAAACGAAACTCCTAAGTCGGGCTAGACAAATGACAGTCATAATCATCAAAATAAATTTTGAAACAATCATGAATAAGCAAGAAAAATTTTGATTCCACCCCTCACTATTGTCCCTAATACTTGATTACTGTTAAGTAGAATTATGTAATTTATAGCACCATCGGACAACATATAACCTTTGCTTAGGCAATTGTGATTGCAGAATCTTGTCTTGGGTGGCGGCGATACCACTGTGGTCACACTTACATGGGCTCTCTCCCTGCTATTGAATAACCGCCATGTGCTAAAGAAGGCCCAAGATGAACTTGACATTCATGTTGGAATGCAACGGCAAACTGGAAGAGTCCGACATAACTAACTTAGTATACTTGCAAGCCATTATCAAGGAAACATTGCGGCAATACCCAGCAGGGCCTCTTATACCTAGAGATGCCATGGAGGACTGCACGGTAGCTGGTTTCCACGTTCCATCAAGCACTCAATTTTTAGTTAACCTGTGGAAGTTGCAACGCGACCCCAACGTTTGGGATAAGCCATCGGATTTCATGCCTGAGAGGTTCCTAAATGACCATGCTAACATAGATATGAGGGGTCAAAATTTTGAGCTTATACCATTTGGTTCTGGTAGAAGGATTTGTCCAGGTATCACTTTTGCACTTCAGGTCCTGCCCTTAGTGTTGGCTCGACTGCTCCATGGATTTGAGTGGGGGACGGTCGGAGACAAAGCAACGGACATGAGAGAAAGCCCTGGACTGACTAATCATAGAGCTACACCATTAGAGGTTACACTTTCCCCAAACTTACCTTCCATGATCTATGGCTAATAGGTGCAAGAAGCATATAGTTTGGTATATTTATTTACTATGTTGGTCTGTTGTGGTCCTTGCGGATATGTAAGTTTAGGGAAGCTTTCTTTAAATGAAAGGAAAAGTACTCAAGGATTCTTGTTTTTGAAGAACAAATCGTATGTTGATTCACAACTGAGTTGTATGACAAGAATTTGTTTTTATTCTACTTTCAAACAGCTTTGTAAGTAGGTGTAGCGACCTCTTTTTCAAGATCGAAATCGCTAGAAAAATAGTTGTGATTTTTTTTTGTTGAAGAAATTTGAAAATTGGGGTAAATTGAATTTTTAGGGAAATTTGTTTAAAAAACTTGTTTTTGTTTTGAAAATAAGGGTTGGAGTTGCCACCGGACACCATTAAAATAGAGATTCTTTTGAAAACGGTACCAAATTATACGATGCTTTTAATCGATGGAAATTATTGAAATTTAAAATTCGATTTAATTAACAGTTCCTAATCGAATATAAGCTTTAATTGAACGGGCTTTGACAATTTGGAGGGATTGAATTAATTATCCGTTTAATTAATAAGGGTGATTGTACATCAGACCGTAGATTAAATCGACATCGAATAAGACCGATTGTCGTGTTAATATACGGTTCAAATCGAGTACCGCATTTTTATGCATGATGCAAACAATTTAAAAATGATGTTATGACTTGTCGAAATTTTACCCATTTTAATATTTACCTTCAGACGATAAGAATTAATTCGAATATTTAGTCTATATCCATTAAGCCAAGATTAAGACCAAAATAATCGAGTTAATGAATATCTCTTTTTTATAACTTAGGTTAATTAATTAACCGTGTGGGATTAAATAAATTAAAAGTTAAATGAAAGCTAGATAATGCATGTCACAAAAAAGGAAGCAAATAAAGACAATAAATTAAATACAAAAAAGGATCGAACAAAATAAAGAAATGCGGAAATTAAAGAACGAAAACTAAAATGTCCAGAAAAAAGTACCGGATCAAACAAAAGATAAGTGCGTGAAATAAAAACAAAAATTAATGGGTAGAAATATAAAATACGAGAAATTAAATTACGAAAAAAATAAAAAAAAATAAAAATTAAATGCTACACTAAACGGGCCATAATAATACGTGTCGTCCCCCGTTGCGGGTCACCGTAAGACCGATTCGAACACAAAATAAAAGAACAAAAACAAAAGAACCAAAATAAATAAATAACATATAATATATACTAGAATATAAATAATACTATAATAATAACATATAATATAAATATAATATAATATATAATATATACTACGTAACTTATATATATAACATAAATAATATATTATGATATATACAATTTATCAAATATATAATGTATATATGTAAAACATAATATACAGTAAACACATAACATATATAAAATGGGATCGAAATGAAAATAAAACGAAATTCATGGGGCAAAATCATAAAAAGGAATTAAAAGAAAGATGGATTTGAAAAAGAAAACAAAGGGGAAGGAGCAAAATGGGTATTAACCCGTTGAAATCAAACCGAGATTGGCAAAATAAGGACAAAATTGAATGTTTGAAAAAAAATGGGATGGACTACAGGAAGGATTTAGAAAAGGTGGAGAGTTTTTAAAACGGTAAATATCCCGCATTTGAGGTTGGGTATAAAAGACAAAAATCAATAAGCACTCACCACTTTCCTCCTAAAACCGATCAAAGCCGAAATTTTTTTTTCTCTAAAATGTTCTTTAGAGTTTTTGAAGAACTCATGAACGCCGCTGTGATTCCCATAATCTAGTGGCTCTTCCTCCTTTCTTCACCACGTCGGCTGCCGTCTGTCGGCAGTCGATGAATTCAAAACGTAACTCCAAAAAAAATTCTACTTCTCTTAAACCCTAATTTGACTTCCGATTTTAAAAACAAAATTTCATTTTGCCTAGATTTAAGAAAACTTGAACCGAAAACCTTTTTTTTTTTAAAACTCAAAACATTTTGAATCCCTCAATGGACAAAGACGAAACAAAAACGGTGTTGTTCATTGGCAACACCCACCTCCACCGTCACCGTAACAACGGCCGGCAGCCGAGTCAGGTATGAAACCCTAACTTTTACTTTCCTTTTTTGATATTCAAAATGAAAAAAAAACAGAAAAAATACCTTTTGAAAAATTGTTTTGTGTATGTTGATTTGAAATCCCCCTCCCTTCTCCTTTACATTGTTTTTTTATTTGGGCTTTATAGTCGAAATTTCATGGATTTTTTAGAACGAAGAAAAGAAACCTAAAATATTATTGGTTGATATCTGAAATTGTTGTGTTTTTGTTTACTGGTGTACGTGAGCATTTTGGACAAATTCAAATGTGCAGAAGATGGCAGAGAATGGGGATCAGGGTTGGCACGTAGGCTGCTGGCGTGGCTATGGCATGGCTGTGATGTGGCGTTGAGGTAGCCACTGATGTGGTAGCAAACCAACGGCCACGGGAGATAGATAGTTCCAGAAGGGCAGCTGAAGGGTCGGGGCAGCTAAAGAGGTAGCGGTTGGTGGCTTAGTTGGTTAGGGTATTATGGTTTGATAGGTTTAGGGTATTTTAGGTAATCGGGTATGGGTGAATCAGGCAGAGTGAACCGGATATGTTGTTTAGTTTTAGGAGTGGGCCGTTCGGGTTAGTTTAGATGTTGGATTGGGTAATTGGGTCAATAGGTAGATTAGGCTTAGGGATATTTGGGCTCATTGTAAATAGACATTTTAAATATAAATGGATATTGGATTTTTTTAATTCTATTTTTTATGTTTTTTTGTGTGCTTTAAATTATTTGGGTTTGTGGCCCGGACCGAAAATGACTACTACAGTTGTCCATCTTTTCTCATTGATGTGAAACAAAAATAGAATAAAGACTAAAAGATAGCCATTTTCGTTCGGTCAAGCTGGAGCACCCTTTCTGGCATGACCTTTTCTTCAAACTCTAACTGGTCCATCTTCCAACTTTTAGAGAAATAGAACTCATCTGTTGATCCGCTACACCACCGAAAGAAAGTCATGACCTAGTCGACTCATCTACTTCCCCGTTTTTAGAAAAATAAAACCTACGAGAATAAACAGCAATCGTTTTAGACACTGAGTATCCACTTGGCTATTTAAAACTGTAAATTTAAAAAGGTTTGAGCAAAAAGATATTTAAATTTGGGTGATTCTCTATGCCATCGACGACGAGACAATATCGGGAGGTCAGATTGGATCGAACTACTACTCTGACGAAGAGGCATGATCCGGTAATTAGATTATGATCAAGATACAACTCTGACAAAAAGGCATGATCTTAAGAGTTAGAGCTGATCAAGCTACAACTCTGATGAATGGGCATGATCTAAGTTAGTGGTGATCAAGCTATAACTCTGACGAAAAGGCATGATCTGAGGAGCTAGAGACGATCATGCAACAACTCTGACGAAGAGGCATGATCTGAGTTTATAGGTTACGATTAAGCTATGACTCTGACGAAAAAGCATAATCAGAAGGGAGATTTTGATCTGCTACACCACTGCCGATGAGTCAAGATCTAAAGATAGATTTGACCAAGCTACAACTCTGACGGAGAGGCATGACGATAAGTCAATATCTAAGGAAAAATATGACCCGCTACACCACTGACAGAGAGTCTAGATCTAAATAGAAGATGACTCATTACACTATTGACGGAGAGTTGATATTTAAAGAGAAGATGACCCACTACACCACTAACGGAGGATTGAGATTGAAGAGAAGTCTGATCCGATACACCATGGGCTATGAGGCAAGATCTGAAGAGAAAAAATTTGATCTGCTACACCACTAACGATGAGTCAAAATGTGATAGATCTGCTACACCACTGACGATGGTGTAAGACCTAAAAAATAGAAGTAAACAATAGTTAGTAATTGTTCACTTAGAGTTTGAGTTTTGGTTGGGCTTCCTTTTTTGATAGTTTTCCATTTCGTGTTGGGTGTTGTTATCCTTCCTCTTGAGGTTTCAAATCTTTGTTGGACCAACTCCCCTTAGTGGTTGAGGACCTGCCAATTTGTTATTGTCTTACATGGTTGAGGTTTCTCATCATGAACCTGTTCATTTTTGTATGAGTAAAGTAAATGTACTTAGCATGAATGCATCTAACTTTATGTGTAATGTATGCATTTAATGTGAATGCATGATGATGAGATGAATGGTATGCAATGCAATTGGCCATGATTTGACTTTCAGAGGGGATGCCCCATGACTTCCTGGTCGTATTGGTGGCTCATTCTTGTTTTTGCTCAATTTCTATCTTGTAGACAGAGTAGACGACTTTTTGTCTTGTGCACTGATGCCCCAACCTCTTGCGGGTTAACCATCTTCTTTTGAAATGTTATCTTTCTATGTGATGGTCAACTTGTGAGTGCTTTCTTTAGCTGGAGTAGCAATCTGAGGGCACCTTTGTTGTTGGTCCTTATACTTTTGAACTTCTTTGTAAGTAATACAAAGGAAACTTGGTGTCAAATCTTAGACTACATATTCTGATTTCAATGTGATGTGTTTTATTAAGAAAACTGGTTTTTCTTTTCAAATTGTGAATATATCAAGCTAGATTGAATGCCCGAATATCATGTGCACGAGCAACACTAGAATGGCTTACCGAGGATTGCCCCAAACAAATCCTGTGTCTAGGAGACCTCGAAAGCTGAATTGATGTCTAAAAATGTGAAGTGCATTCTTTTTCGGTGCTTGACCAACTTACATTTGCCAGGTTTATTTCTGTCTCATTTTGTTTGGGGAATTCAATTCATCACATTCCTTTAGCTAGAAATAAATGATGGAGCAAACAATAAATTCTCGAGCTACTCGGCATTGTCATGATTTCGAAAATATTACCATCACTCATGAAGTGAAGAGTTTTGACTTCAGCGGAGTGCCCCAAAAATTTCACACTTTTATCCGAAAATGCCTATTACCAGGTTTTGAACATTGGAGAGCTTTTTGATTAATTTTTGAAAAATACCTATTATCATGCTTTGAAGTGTTTTATTTGAAAAATGCCTATTACCAGGCTTAGAAAGTTAAATGTCCATTACCGAGCCTTAAACATTATATTGCATCAATTTGTTATTATTTGTGGTCCTTAATATGAAATGTGCGTCACTTATTCATAATCTTCGCAGCTTATGACTTCAATTAGACACAGGCTACTCAGACTCAACCTTTGGGTCAAAGTCAATGTCTCTTGTGTACTTGATATATGGGGACCCAATAGACAAACATTTACACCAAATGAAGAGAGAGCTGAAAACAAAATGCACATTTTCATTGAAAATTAAAGCATGTGGTCTTAGGACCTTACAAAAGATCAACACCACCTTTGGGCTTAAGCAGGTAGATTTGATTTACATGCATTACTTTGAAAGAAGCTAAAAGCGAAAGGATACCTACTGAAATTGATTAGCTTGGCATCTAGACAAAGAAACAAGTGGGAGTTCATTTCTCAGAGAATTCAACTTCTTTGTTGTCTATTAGGCCTTGAACATTGCTTTTGAACCCATGGCAGTCCTGAATGACGTGCCCCTCTTTAGTATGGAACTCACAATACAGACCGATATGCCCCTCGAGTATCATTATTTCGTGACTGATCAGGACCGCTTCAAATAGTTTCTTCTAACCCAACTGAGGGGTGATTTGACTTTTGATATCTCAGACTTAACTATTAGATTACTCTCCTCGAAGACTGCATTCATTCTACCGGTGTGATTTGGTAGGGGGTTGGCAGTTGTAGCTGGCCCATCGAGTTTGTCAAAACCTATAACCCCGAGCTTGATAAGCTTTTCTATGGTCTTCTTAAAATCGATACAAGTTTTAATCGAGTGTCCTACTTGATCACCATGGTATACACATTTTGCGCTATGATCATACCACTTTGGGAAGGAGGCTGTAATGGTGTTTGATAGAAGGGTGCCACCACATGAACATCGAACAATTGCATGTATAGTTCACCATACAAGATTGGTAACAAGGTAAACTCCATCTTCTCGGTGTTCATTCTTTGGCCAGAGTCTTGGCTCAAAACACCCTGGGCACTTGGTGTAACACCCCTAATAATTTAAGTTATAATAAAAAATGAGGAAAGGAGGAATTGCAGCCAAGGGGGTTTGAACCCGTGACCTTGGTTGCACAAGCATGAGGGGTAACCATTTGAGCCAAGGCTCGTTTCTAATATGAGTTACCCTAACTAAGTAATAATCTTTATGGTTCAGGTTTTTTAGAAATGATAAAGCCAGATATGGCCCTTCACCTCCCATTAATCGAACCAAATTGGAAAAAATCCCCCAAAACCTCTCATCTTCCCTCCTTTTTTTGCCATCTCTTCGATCTCCCCCACCGCCCGTTCGTGGCCGTCACCACTGCCACTAATTTGTTTCCTGTCGAGCTTCGATCAAAACCCTTAAGATCACTCGCACAGCTACCGTCCCGTTTGCCAGGAAATAACGATTAAAGGTTCGTCGAGATTTAAGGTCTTCGTCAAATTTTTGTTAATTTTGGCCGATTCTGCCATCCGCCGGATACGTTTGTAGAACCATCGTCATCCCCGCCTCGAGACGAGTCTAACCTTGGTCATCGATCGTCCGATCGAGGTCATGTGAGTCCTCACTGGTGTTCGACCAAATAGGTAAGATAGGAATTAGTGACTGCGTATGTGAGATTTGTGGGTCATCGAATTCGGGTTCGAGAGTGATCAAATGGAGTATCATGGATCGATCGATATAGTTCGGAATCAAGGTAATACATTACTACCTTTAGTATGCTTTATGATACATATGAATTTTGGCTAATGCATGAATTTATATTTGAATGTACCATTAAAAGGCAAATGACTTCAAGAATAGATAAATGGTTAACTGTTAAGATTTAGGTACTCCAATAAGAAATTTGAGGAACCTTAAGGATCTCTAAGTTCGGTAAGCAATTATTAAAAGTTTTAACTTTCAAAATTCGGGTTATGTTAATAAAAGAGTAAATTTCGAAATTTGTGGATTAGTGATATGTCAAAAATGACCATGACGCATAAAATAACGAAAATGCCCTTAAGCTTGAAAATGATATGAATTATACCTGTGACTGGATTTGAATGACGGATTCACCTGAAAGTCTCGAATTACTTGGAAAATTTGGGTATAAGACTTAAACTACCTTTAATGTTATATCTTGAGTTATGAATAAAACGTCTGAAGATAGAATAAACCAGAGTTCTCTACCTATCTGAATTAACCTAAATAACAGAGCAGACAGAATTGACTAGTATGTTTATAATGTGGGTAAAGTTTGAAATAATCTCTTATATGAAACTGTGATTTCTGCTCTGATTTAAAAGTACAATTGATATTCTTCTAGGGTATTATCGGGATCATGATCTGAAGTCTTGTAAGCAGCCTTGATCAAGCTAACCTCTTGTTAGGCTTTGTTCCTCCTGTTAGGCTCCTACATCATTTCAGATCTAGGTTTAGTCCTTCTGTTAGGCTCCTACATCCTTTCGAATCTAGGGTAAGTCCTTCTGTTAGGCTTCTACGCCCTAACTGGCCTAGAGTAAGACCTTCTGAATCCAGTTCTGGGAATTTTCATATTGGTGTTCGGTTGGAGGGTATCTAGGTGATACTTTTCTTCTGTCCCTCTATCTGTTACTGTTGAAATTCTACAGTTGTCTGAAAAATATCATCATTTCCGATCTAAAATTTGTAGTCGTAGATTTATGTTTAGTCATATGCCTACTTATACTTATAGCATGTTTGGTAGTTCTGTATTACTAAGCTTTCCCAAGCCCACTTTGTTTCACTATTGCAGGTTAAAGAAATTCGATCATGGATCTATGACTGATATCGGAGTTCCCTTGGCATTGTACGTGGAGTACGGTACATATGTATTATTGGGCATGTATGTCACATTTTATTATATGATTATGGTTTTCATCTATGTGTAAATAAAATTTTAATATGGTTTAACAGAAAATTTTATTTTACACTTTTAATGTATTTCTAAGAATTTTCTTTGTTTTGTCGTGGGTCCCTCCGGTGACCCGAATGTGATCTCCTAAATTAGGTTTTCTGCATAGGCGGGTTTAGAGGGTTACATTTTGTGGTATCAGAGCTTAAAGTTGTGTCATTCTGGGTAGATCGGCCGATCGTCTGTCATAGAGTGTCTGGTCTGTGCATGACCCTAGATCATAACTGTACTCCACCGATCGAGGACTCTGATGTTGAATCAATTCTTGTAATAAGTGCATCTAACCTTTCTGTCCAAATAGCTCGATCTGTACTGGCAAAGAATGTTGGTAATATTCGTCTATAATTTAAATTAACATGATAAATTTGAATTTGGATAGAGAATCTGAGATGGTTAATACATGTGAAATTGAAGATCTGATTCAGATTGTGAATAAATGTTTGATCATATAAAGTAACTGATATAAGATTTCATGCAAGATTATTCAGTAATGATGATGATGTTTGAGCATCTTCTGATGGAAAATTTGTTAGAAGTATTACGAATTTAAAAGAAATGTGTTTGTCAATGTAGCGAAAGTGTAAATTCTGTGGTGACTCTGTAATATATGAAGGAAATAGTTGTCTAAAAATTTTGTTAAAGGTAAGTGATGTCCGTTTAAAACATTAGTTATATAAAAAAAGACTTTGTCTCTGAAAATGTAGCATGGTGTATCGTTATGTATCATCCCTGATGGAAATTCGATGATACATTCTAATTTCGGAAGGCCATGTTGCAGGCCTTGAGTACTCGACTGGATTTCAGTTATAGTTTTTCATCAGTAAATTGATGGTCAACCTGGTAGAATAATTCAGATTCTAGAGGATATAATTTATGGGTTGTATGATTAACTTTTGTGGTGGTTGGAATGGTTCCCTATCCCCGACGGAGACTGCTTATAAAGACAATCATGGGATGAGTGTTCGCATATCATAGTATGAAGTTTTGTATGGATTCATATATCGTATTCTGATCAGTTGGTCTGAGATGCATGATGGGATAACTTTTAAGTACAAAGTCAGTTGGAATGATTGAGGACACTACCAGATTGATCGATGACCGTCTAAGAGACATGAGAAACAAAGATACTTCGATGGAAAAGTTTCAGTACAAGAATTGATGAAAGAGTAGTTTTTGCATTTCTCCACGTAAATTTTGAGGAAGAAATTTCTTTTAGGGGGAGAGTTGTAACACCCCTAATAATTTAAGTTATAATAAAAAAAGAGGAAATGAGGAATTACAGTCAAAGGGGTTTGTACCCTTGACCTTGGCTGTAGAAGCACGAGGGGTAACCATTTGAGCCAAGGCTCATTTCTAATATGAGTTACCCCAACTAAGTAATAATCTTTATGGTTCGGGTATTTTAGAAATGATAAAGCCAGATATGGCCCTTCACCTCTTATTAATTGAACCAAATTGGAAAAAATCCCCAAAAACCTCTCACCTACCTTCCTTTTTTAGCCATCTATCTTATCCCCCCCACCGCCCGTTTGTGGCTGTCACCGCTGCCACCAATTTATTCCCCGTCGAGCCCTGATCAAAACCCTTAAGATCACTCGCACAGCTGTCATCCCGTTCACCAGGAAATAACAATTGAAGGTTCGTCAAGATTTAGGGTCTTCGTCGAATTTTTGTTAATTCCGACCATATCATACTTAGTTTATAAAACTGGAAGTTAGCTTGTGACTGTTAAACCATATTAAAATTTTGTTTACACTTGGCGCAGCCTTGGTTGTATAAATGCCATAGGCTTCGAATAACCGACATTGTAAACACCCAAAGAGTTTACTTCATGGTCTTTATTTGTATATGATGTCTTTTTATAGGATAAACTACCTTCAATTCTAATTTTGCCACTCTTGACGATATTTTCGATGAGCTCACCGGATAGCACAAGGTTGGCGAAATTGGTAGTCGTGTTGCCTATCAAGCAATCCAAGACTGGACCCTTCAATGTTTGGATAAACATGACCACTTTTTCTTTTTCACTGAGCGGGGGTTGAACTTGAGCCGCCATGTCTCTCAACTTTGGGCATACTGGCTAAAGCCTTCATTTGACTTCTGTTTCATGTGTTGCAAGGTTCAACGGTCTGGCATCATATCACTGACATGTTGGTACTGTTCTGGAAAAGCTTTAGCCAAGTCCTTCCATGACTTTATCTGATTTCGGTACAATTGATTATACCATCTTGTGGCAGATCCCAAAAGACTGTTTTAGAAATAGTAGATCAATAAATTGTCATTTCTTCTGTATCATGTCATCCTTCGGCAGAACATGGTAAGATGTACACAAGGACAACTCATTCCATCGTACTTCTCGAATTCTGGGACCTTGAACTTAGGAGGTAATACCAAATCCGAGATGAGGCTGGGCTCATGGGTATCAAATCCAATGAAGGTGTTAGTTACCTCTATGGCTTTCATCATTCTTCGAGTCGCTTGCATCGGTCTTCGATATCTTTAGAGGTTTCAATTCTATGCTTCTCCATTTTGATTAATTAATCCATCTCTGAGATAAAATTTTCAGCTTGATTTCCCTAGGGCTTGACTTCCGATACGGAGGATAGATTCATAGGGAAAAAGTCACCAGCCTGATAAAGTGGTGATTTCCCTCGAGAAAGTATTACTTGAAGGAACGCTTGAACCTTAGCATGAGTAGGAGTAAAACCTGATGGATATGTAGGACATTCATTCCTATTAGTGGGGTTGAGATTTGCCGTAGGATTTACAATAGATTCCTCTCTAGGTTCGAGAAGCCTAAATCTAAGCATTTGGGTTATTTAGCCTAGTGTATCTTGTTGAGATATCTTGAACTGTTCCACCATGTCTTGTCGACCTTAGCCAACTGTTCTTCTATCTTTCTGGCCAATTCCGCTTGCATATCCTTTTGTGTTTGCTCAATTCGATCTAATCTGTCTTCGTTCACCATTTTGGTTTTTTGTCGAGTTTCGTAGGGGTACTGAATTGACTTACTTTTTTTATCCAGAATCACTATCACGGGACATACAAAAAGTTAGTCTCGATGTTTTCAAAATAAATGCATGTAAATGTAAGTTAACTGCCCTAAATGCAAAGGTATTGATGCAAAAATGATTAGTTCAATATAATGAAGATGACATGCCACTATGATGCAAATGAATGAAATTGATGTTGAATGCCAATGCAATCACCGTAAAATGAGTGAAGTAAAACAATTAATAATGCACGAATGAATGCCAAAAGTATTGATCGACGAACATTCTCGTTGAACAACTTCCCATAATGAAGATTAAGTCCCATTACAGCGAGAAGAATAGAATGAATGTCATAGAAGGTACATCAAGATTAGCCTTTGCTCAACTCGAAATTCGAGAATCTTTAACTCGTCATTATAAACTCTTTCTTCCATAATGAAAGCCCTCAATTTTGAACTATTCTCGAATCAACAATTCATATGAATATGCCATGAAAATAAACAAGCAAACATGACAAGAAGAGTATATTAGTAACAAGTATAAATACAGACTAAAGCGACCTAACAACATGAGTTCCAGTTCGCTATGTTTATCTACATGGCTCTAAAGGGGTGAGCTTCCTAGATTCTCACACATGCGGTTTGGGTTCTAGAGAGGGATACTCAAGCCTATCTTATTATCTACTAAGATAACAAGAGCCTCGATTCTAATCCATGATAGGATTTGGGAATCGGATTCGGTTCGAAGAAAAGCATGACCTAGTAACGTGAAGGGCTGCTCACGTGTCAAAAGGCGTGGATTCCAAAAGTAAATTACCGACCCATGAAGGACTGTTCACGTGGGTATGTGGCATTTCACTCCCACTTAAGGGACAGAGCTCGGGTATAGAGCTTGATGATCATGATACAACACATGTCGGTGATTCCTTAAAAATTAAATGAACAATTAATTCAAGACCACTAATTATCAAAGCCCATTGAATTAACATGTATCTTTGAGAAAGAACAAATTAATTAAAGTCAATTTAAACTTTAATAATTTCCATCGACAAAAAACAACCTATGTTTTTTTGGCTTAACTCGCAAAAAACGTCCCCAGCGTAGTCGCCAGCTGTAGCGACCTCTTTTTCAAGATCAAAATCGCTAGAAAAATAGTTGTGATTTTTTTGTTGAAGAAATTTGAAATTTTGGGTAAATTGAATTTTTGGGGAATTTTGTTTAAAAAACTTGTTTTCTTAAATGAAGGGCTGGATTAGCACCCCATCACGCCCGAAAACATAGATTCTTTTGAAAATGGGTTCGGGAGTTAGTTACGTGTGGGGAAGGATCAGCACCCCCATCACGCCCGAAAATTGGTACCAAATTATACATTGCTTTTAATCATGGAAATTATTGAAATTTAAAATTAGATTTAATTAACAGTTTTTAATCGAATATAAGCTTTAATTGAGCAGGCTTTGACAATTTGATGGGTTTGAATTAATTATCCATTTAATTAATAAGGGTGGTTGTACATCGGACCGTAGATTAAATCGACATCGAATAAGACCGACTACCGTATTAATATATGGTTCGAATCGAGCACATAACATTTATGCATGATGTAAACAGTTTAAAAATGATTTTATGCTTGTCAAAATTTTACCCATTTTAATATTTACTTTCAGACGATAAAAATTAATTTGAATATTTGGTCTATATCCATTAAGCCATGATTAAGGCCAAAATAATCGAGTTAATGAATATTTCTTTTTTATAACTTAGGTTAATTAATTAACAGTGTGGGATTAAATAAATTAAAAGTTAAATGAAAGCTAGATAATGCATGTCACCAAAAAGGAAGCAAATAAAGACAATAAAGTAAATACGAAAAAAGGATCGAACAAAATAAAGAAATGCGGAAATTAAAGAACGAAAACTGAAATGTCCAGAAAAAGGACCGGATCGAACAAAAGATATGTGCGTGAAATAAATACGGAAATTAAAGGCTGAAAATATAAAATGCGAGAAATTAAATTGTAAAAAAAAAAACAAAAATTAAATGCTACACTAAACGGGCCATAATAACACGGGTCGTCCCCCGTTGCGGATCACCGTAAGACCACACGAAATAAAAGAACAAAACAAAAGAACCAAAATAAATAAATAACATATTATATATACTAGAATTTAAATAATACTATAATATATAATAATAACATATAATATAATATAATATAATATATAATATATACTACGTAACTTATATATATAACATAAATAATATATTATAATATATATAATATATCAAATATATAATGTATATATGTAAAACATAATATATAGTAAACACATAACATATATAAAATAGAATCGAAATGAAAATAAAACGAAATTCAGGGGGCAAAATCATAAAAAGAAATTAAAAGAAAGCTGGAATTGAAAAAGAAAATAAAAGGAAAGGACCAAAATGGGTATTAGCCCGTTGAAATCAAACCGAGATTGGCAAAATGAGGACAAAATTGAATGTTTGAAAAAATGGGAGGAACTGCGGGAAGGATTTAAAAGAGGTGGAGAGTTTTTAAAACAGTAAATATCTCGCTTTTGAGGTTGGGTATAAAACCCAAAATTCAATAAACACTAACCTTTTTTTCTCCCCTAAAACCGATCAAAGCCCAAAATTTTTTTTCTCTAAAATGTTCTTTAAAGTTTTTGAAGAACTCATGAACGCCACCGTGATTTTCAGAATTCGGTGGCTCTTTCTTCTTATTCCGCTGCGTCGGCTGTCGTCTACCGACGGTCAACGAACTCAAAACTTAATCTCCAAAAAATTATATTATTCTCTTAAACTCCAATCCGACTTTCGATTTTGAATTCCTCAACAGGCAAAGACAAAACTCCAATCCGACTTTCTCTTAAACTCTAAGAAAAACTAAACCGAAAACCCTTTTTTAAAAAACTCAAAACATTTTAAATTCCTCAACAGGCAAAGACAAAACGACAACGGTGTTGTTCATAGGCAACACTTACCTTCACCGTCGCCGCAACAACGACCGATAGCCGAGTCAGGTATGAAATTCTAACTTTTACTTCCCTTTTTCTATATTCAAAATGCAAAAAAAAAAAAACAGAAAAAATACCTTTTGAAAAATTGTTTTGTGTATATTGATTTGAAATTCCCCCTCTTCTCCTTTAAATTGTTTTTTAATTCGGGCTTTATAGTCGAAATTACATAGATTTTTAGAACAAAAAAGGAAATCTAAACACTATTGGTTGATGTCTGAAATTGATGTGTTGTTTACTGGTGTTGCATGCTGTGTATGAGAGCATTTTGATCGGATTTAAATGTGCAGAAGATGGTAGAGAACGGAGACCAGGGTTAGCATAAAGGTTGTTGGCGTGGCTCCGACATGACGGTAATGTGACACTAAAGTGGTCGCTAACATGACAACAAACAACGGCCACGGGAGATGGATAGTTCTAGAAGGGCAACTGAAGGGTTAGCGTATGGTGGCTTAGTTGACTAGGGTATTAGGGTTTGATAGATTTAGGGTATTTTGTATAATCGAGTATGGGTGAACCGGGTAGGGTGAATCGGATATGTTGTTTAGTTTTAGGATGTGGGTATGGATGGCAACGGGGCGGGGCGAGTTTTTGGTCGCCCCGAACCCTCTCAGATATATTAATCCCAAAACCCGACCATGCCCCGCCCCGAAAATAAAATAATAATTTACCCGCCCCGATTTATAAACCGTAAACCCGACCCCGACCCGACCCGAAAATGTAAAAATATATATTAAATTTCGTCGACGATAAATGTTAGATTCGATCGAACGACCATTATATTTACAAAATATAAATTTCACAGACTTTAAACTATATAAAAAATAAAATAAAACCAATTAAATTACTCATATGAAGAAAATAATACATATTTAAAAAATAAACTCGACCATTGATTTTTAGAATCAGATATGTTAAAATTCGAACAATATCTAACACAAATTTACGATAAACACAAACTAAAAAATAGCTTGAAACTCCTAAAAGTATTTATAAATAGTGGTATTTTTATAAATATAATAATAATAAAAAATATCGGGGCTGGGCGAGAAATTATCATATCATACCTGAACCCGCCCCGACTCGACTTTACATTTTTAAATACCCGCCCTGATCCCCGAAAATCATAAGAAAAACTCGATCGGGTCGGGTCGGAGCACACCGGGTCGGGTCGGGGACGAGTAATTTTGAATATAAATAGATATTAGATTTTTTTATTTTTTTATTTTTTGTGTTTTGTTTTTTTATGTGCTTTAAATTATTTGGGTTTGTGGCCCGGAGCGAAAATGGCTATTACAGTAGGATGTGTTGCAGATCTGCTTTGTGTTATGTCTTGGGTAAGCTCTCCCTATACAAAGTTTGGCGACAGTGCTTGGTGGCTGTCTCTATCTTTCTTTTTCAATATGTAAGGCTTTTTTCTCTGATATGACACTATTTTCATGTGCAACAATTATTCATAATATCTGAAACCCACAACCTTATCTCTAATTTTGCTTTTGTTCTTCAAGGTCAACGAATTTATGAGTGGTTCTATGTGGCATTAACTTGCCTATTGTTAAACACTTATCTCCAATTTTGTTTATATTCTAGATATTTTTAGTTAGGAAAACCACTTTGATTTCCATGGAATTCTCTATACAATTTCAGAAGCAACTCCTTTTTGCACTTCTTTCCACCATAATTATTATCATATTTGTGGCCACCATCCTTGTTAAAGGCAAGAAGAAACGGCAGAGGAGACCCCCCGAGCCGGATGGGGCGTTACCGTTTCTCGGTCATCTTCGTCTTCTCGGAAAAAAACAGCTGCTACATAGAGCTTTTGCAGACATGGCTGACAAGTACGGACCGGCGTTCTCGATCCGTCTTGGGATTCGTCGAGCACTTGTGGTAAGTAACTGGGAAGTTGCTAAAGAATGTTTCACAACCAATGATAAGGTCTTCCTCACCCGTCCAAAATCCTTAGCCATAAAGCTTATGGGTTATGACCATAATATTTTAGGCTTTGCTCCTTACGGACCGTATTGGCGCAGTATAAGGAAACTAGCAATGGTTGAGCTCCTCTCTAGTCGTAGACTCGAGTTACTCAAGCATGTTCCCGACACCGAAATCAATAGCTTTATAAAGGAATTATATGAGCTGTCCGCAAAAAACGGAGGTGTTGCTGTGGTCGAAATGGAGGAAAGAATTGGCGACTTAGCAACCAACATCATAGTGAGGATGATTGCTGGGAAAAGATATCATGGTACTGAAGGAAGCTGTAACGAGGAATCAAGGCGATGCCAAAAGGCCATGGGTGATTTCTCTTATCTGGGAGGGTTGTTCTTGTTTTCCGATGCGGTGCCGGTTCTTGGTTGGCTCGACGTAGTGATGGGAAACATAGGAAAAATAAAGCGGACAGCAAAGGAGTTGGATTTTGTACTTGGAAGCTGGGTAAACGAGCATCGCGGAAGGAGGCGCGACGAAGGCATCAAAGGAGACCAAGATTTCATCGATGTCATGTTGTCTATCATGGATGAAAGCAATGTTCCATCTCAAGAGGCTGATGTTACCATTAAAGCAACTTGCCTGGTAAGTTATTGTTAAGTAGACTCTTGTAAGTTATAGCATCATCAGAAAACAGATAACCTTATCAGATAATTGTGATTGCAGAGTCTTGCCTTGGGTGCCATCGATACCAATGTCGTTACGCTTACATGGGCAGTCTCCCTGCTGTTGAACAACCGTCACGTGCTAAAGAAGGCCCAAGATGAACTTGACATGCATGTTGGGAAAAACCGACAAGCGGAAGAATCGGACATAAGCAACTTGGTATACCTGCAAGCCATTATCAAGGAAACAATGCGATTATACCCAGCAGTGCCTCTATCGATACCAAGAGAAGCTATGGAGGACTGCACAGTAGCTGGTTTCCACATTCCGGCCGGGACTCGACTTTTGGTTAACCTCTGGAAGTTGCAGCGTGACCCCAGCATTTGGCATAAGCCATTAGATTTCATGCCGGAGAGATTCCTCAGTGACCATGCTAACACAGATGTGAGGGGTCAAAATTTTGAGCTTATACCATTTGGTTGTGGTAGAAGGATTTGTCCGGGTATCACTTTTGCGCTTCAGTTGCTGCACTTAGCATTGGCCCGACTGCTTCATGGATTTGAATGGGGAACGGTCTCGGATGAAGTAGTCGATATGAGTGAAAGCCCCGGAATAGCCGTTCCTAAAGCTACACCATTAGAGGTTACTCTTACCCCAAAGTTACCATCCATGCTCTATAGGTAATTGGTGCAAAGATGCATATAGCTTGGTTTGCAATTCACATGTCTGCCCAAAATTACTGTCAATTAAAGCAACTGTATTTGATTTTCAAGTTGTATGTATATAGGGAATATGATAATGAAAGGAAAAGCACTCAAGGATACTTTTTTCTGAAGAATAAATCATATATTGCTTCACCATTGAGTTCTATGCAAAGAATCTGTTTTTTCTACATCTAATTTTACAATTTGAAGAAAAAAATGGTTCATGAGGTTGTGCTTGCCTCAATATCCGTAGATGACATCTCGGTGTTAACTAAGCTATTTTCGGATTCGTTCCACTTAAGAATGTGCCTGGTGTATCTTAAAGCTTCATCAACAGAATCAGGCTCCAAGCCGGTAACCATTGAAACGTACAGCTTACGATCAGTAAGAGAATTGAACAATCTCTTGAACTTCGTAGCGATGTACTCGAAGGCACTCTGCGATAGTGAAGTGTGGTTATTTCTATTATTGCTGCAGTTGTAGTAATTATGGCTGATAACTGGATTGAAGTCATGGAACTATTCACATCGAGTGAGAGGGACCTGCTCGATCTATTCCTCGAGTAGGTCAGCTTTGTTGAGTAATAGAAGGAAGTTCTTTTTCTCAAAGGTCGGATGGGTGACTATACTTTCAAACAGTTGCTTGCTTGCCAACATTTTGTTTGTGAGAACTCCATTACTGTCTAACGAAAACTCATCATAGTCGGTCAACGAGACAGAAAATAGAACAATGTCGATGTCTTCAAACATTTCCAACCATTTACATTTCTCCCCGAGGCTACTGGGATGCAGTCTAATAAGCTGGTACCTGTCGATTCAAAGCAATAAATGCTAAGAACGATAAGTATAGATGAAATCGTCCTATGATGCACCAATTAAGCCCCAACGAATATTATGAACTGTACATGTTGTATATCTATTCCAAAGAATTAAGTGAACTATTTAAGCATAGGCTAGAATATAACTAACATTGCTGATGGATCATGCTGATAACTGATAAGTGTTCAAAAGTACTACTTTTTTACTCTTTTTACTCATATTATTGTTAGACTTAGGCTCATATTAGTTGCATAATTAGTCATTCATGCATTAATCCATGTTTCCTTCCATCGTTGAGCTTGATTACATAACTTGGTAGTTTTTGTGGGAAAAGATGCTGCTTTGGTGTGTTTTGTGTGTATGTACAGGATCACTTGCCAAAGCAAGGCTAGAGCTAGTTGCCAGGGCAATGCATGAAGGAGACGCCGAGCCAGTTGCCATGGCAATTATCCACAAGAGCAAAGGTGATATGGTAGTCGAAATTGATGACTATACAAGCCCAAGATGACGTGGAGCAAAGCCCAAACCCAAAGGAATTTGATTGCCATGCAGAGATTAAAGAAGAATTAAATTCCAAGAATATAGGAGAAGTTCTAGTAGGAATACAATTATAATAAAGAATTATATTCTTTAAAGATAATTTAATTCCAGCTTAACTTCCTCCTCAAAGAAGGACTTTGGCCTAGCCCTATAAATAGGAAGGAGATTTCGACAATCAAGAGAGCAAAGGAGGGGAATTTCGACAAGTCCAAGGAGGGCAAGAGGAGAGAATTTTCGACAAGCATCAAGGGCAAGGAGGATTTCGACAAGCCTCCTTCTTCATCCTTTCCTTTCTTGTTCGATTGGGTTCATGCTAGGGATTGTTTATCTTGTGTTTCTTTGGAACCTAGCCATGAACTAAATCTATTTGGCTATGGTTATTGTGTTTTGTGGTTGTGAGAAACTATTGGTTTTTGTTTAGGTAATAAGAGTTTGCACTTTTCTATTCAAGGTTTATTCATTCTTGGTTCTTATTATTGATTGCGAGTGAATTGGGAGAGGATCTCGTGATTTCATCTATTTATCTAATATCGGGAGAGTTAGATTCAAGAAACGAATGAATATGATCTTTATTCAATCTATTGATGGTGAAGATTAATCCGGCTTAGGAATAAGTTGAGGATTTCAATGGCTAAGAGGAGCGCAAGATTGGTTGTTGTTCACCCTTGATTCACGCATGGATGTATTATCAAGGCATGCACAAGTAGCTAGAGTTTCGACTTAGGGATAAGAAGAAACCATTGAAGAACGCTCTGCCGAACCTTGAAGGTTGCTGCCCTGACGCCCAAGTAGTTGCCCAACTAGTTGCCCAGGCAACCCCGTTGTGCAAGTTGCCACGGCAACTGAGTTGCCCATGCACTCTTTTACCAAGACGATCCAATCGGCTATCACACCTCAACTCACGATAACCTGGCCTATCTCTCTCTCATTTGATCTCATTTATTCTTTTACTTTATTGCTTTCTAGTTTAGTTATTAGTTAAACTCATATAATTTTGTCTTTGTGTTTTTACTTTTTACAGTGCAAGAGACTAGATTCTTGAAGTGGCACCAATCCATGTGGAGACGATATCTTTTATACTATAACTTGCAACGTGTATACTTGCACAATTGCGTAGAACTTATTACGCGCAACAAGTTTTTGGCGCCGTTGCCGGGGATTGGCAATAGCGACTTTGTTTTTATTTTCTTGCACTTTCTTTTTACTTTTCTTGTTTAAGATTCAAAGGGCTAACAAACTTTGGTTTTGCATTGGTATATGACCAGGGCGAGACCGACTACACCAGAATATTCCTTTGATCCAGAAATCGAACGAACTTTACAAAGACTTAGACGAAGGATAAGAGTAGCAATGGCTAATCAAGACGGCAATATGAATCAAGATGTTCTAGCAGGAGGAGGAGTGATTCTTGCACGAAACAGAACTATTCGAGACTATCTTGAAGAAGATCTTGATGGACTTAATCCAGGAGTTGTCGCACCTGAAATTGAAGCCGACCAGTTTGAGTTGAAACCGGTAATGTTTAATATGATCAACACAATAGGTCAATTTGGCGGCTCAGCAACTGAAGATGCACGGAAACATCTGAAACCTTTCCTCGAGATTTGAAACTCGTTCAAAATACACGGAGTCACCCCCGATGTCTTACGATTAAGATTACTCCCCTATTCACTAAGGGATAGGGCGAAAGCATGGTTGAATAGCATTCCTGTCGGATCAATAGCATCTTGGACTGATCTTTGTCGTGATTTCCTTGCTAGATTTAATCCTACAAATTTGACTGATAAGCTTCGTAACGACATTACTTTTTTTCGGCAGGCAGATGATGAATCCATGTACGAGGCTTGGGAGCGATATAGAGAACTTCTACACAAATGCCCCCTACACGGATTCCTGGTGTGGACTCAAGTAACAATGTTTTACAACGCCGTGAATACACCAACAAGGATGATGCTAGATGCCTCGGCAAACGGCATACTCCGAAATAAGTCGCCGGAGGAAGCAATGCAAATTTTAAACAGGCTGGCCAAGAATGATTATCAATTCCCATATACTAGAAGAGGAGGAGTTAGACGCCAAGCCACAATACATGAACTAGGATTATCATATTCAATTTCGGCACAATTGACCACTTTAACCAAGATGGTCCAGAACATGCAAAAACCAAACAACACACATAAAGTCAAGGCAATGGATTCTTTTTGTGAGTTATGTGGTGATAACCATAATTCTTCTGAATGTATGCAGAATCCGGAATCCAGCTTCTATGTGGGGAATTACAATCGGAACAACAACGTGATGTCCAATACATACAATCCAGCTTGGAAGAAGCACCCAATTTTTTCATGGAGTAATCCCAAAAATGCTCTAAACCAGAACAATCAGAATGCACAATCATCGGGATTCCAGCAGAATATGTCACGACAACAGCTGCCGCAGCAACAACCGACAACATCTAGTTCTTTGGAAAATTCTCTAAATGCTTTTATGATGAAAACTGAATCTTATATGGCTGAGAATAGTAATTTCATAAAAAGAACTGATGCTTTTATTAACAGGACCGAGATGAGATTGCAAAACCAAGAGGCGGCAATCAAATCATTGGAAAATCAAGTCGGACAGTTTGCTCAAAATCTGAATACTAGACCGCAAGGAGGTTTACCTAGCGATACTGAAGTCGCAAGAGGAACTGGCCATGAGCAATGTAAAGCAATCACCACTAGAAGTGGCCAACAACTTAGAGAGGCTCAAACCCGCTCATCAAGCAAAACTCCACAAAAAGATCAAGATGAACCTAGCGGCAAAGCCTCAGATGCTGAACCAGGAATTGCCGCGGCAACCGGCAATAAGCATGCCTCGACAACCGACGATAAAGATGCATCGGTAACTTGCGATAAGCATGCCTCGACAACCCCAGTTGATACCGCCTCGGCAACTCCAGATGTCCCGGCAATGCCGTCAATCAGGTTTCAAACCAATGAAAGAATCGAAGATATCCGACTTCCACCACCATTCCCACAAAGGTTGAAGCGACAAAAGCAAGAATACCAATTCAAGAAGTTTCTTGATATCCTAAAGCAAGTCCACATCAACTTGCCATTGGTGGAAGCAATTGAACAAATGCCAAACTATGCCAAGTTTCTTACAGACATTGTGTCCAAGAGAACAAGGCTAAGAGAGTTTGAAACAGTTGCCGCAACAAAGGGATGCATGGCAATGTTGCACAATCGTATGCCACCCAAGTTGAAGGATCCCGGAAGTTTCACAATACCCTGTTCCATTGGAAATCACTATGTCGGGAAAGCATTATGCGACCTTGGGGCTAGCATAAACTTGATGCCTAAATCGGTTTTCCAGAAACTAGGAACCGGGAAGGCAAGACCTACAACAGTTATGCTGCAGCTAGCCGACAGATCCTATGTGCATCCAGAGGGAAAAATCGAGGACATACTGGTAAAAGTTGATAAATTTATTTTTCCCGCTGACTTTATTGTTTTGGATTGTGAAGCAGATGAGCATGCACCCATCATTCTCGGGAGACCATTCCTAGCAACAGGGAGAACTTTGATCGATGTTGAAAAAGGAGAACTCACAATGAGGGTGAATGACCAGCAAGTTAAACTAAATGTGTTTCAAACACTAAGGCATGCCGATGATCCAGAAGAATGCCAACTTCTTCATGCCACGGCAGAGTTTAACTTCGACGAGGAATTTAGTTGCCTCCGCAACTACATTGCCGATCAAGAGGAACCTGGGGAGTATGAAGAACCGGTCGATGAGGAACAACAAGAAGAGGCAAATTGGCTAGTCAATCGACCAGGTACATACTTTGAACCACTGGATTACTCAGGTAAGGAAGGTAAGCTCGAAAAACCCTCTATTGAACAACCACCGATTCTTGAGTTGAAACAATTGCCAGAGCAACTAAAATATGTATACTTAGGAACCGATAATACATTGCCTGTAATTATTTCTTCTAAGTTACAGCCTGAGCAGGAAAAGAAGCTGATCAAGATGTTGAAGCTACACAAAAAGGCAATAGGGTGGACAATTGCCGACTTGAAGGGAATTAGCCCGACAGTGTGCATGCACAAGATTTTGTTGGAAGATGATCACAAACCTTCAATTGAGGCCCAGAGGAGACTGAATCATGCCATGAAAGGGGTTGTAATGAAAGAAATCATCAAGTGGCTTGACGCCGACATTATATACCCTATCTCTGATAGTACATGGGTAAGTCCGGCACAATGTGTACCGAAAAAGGGAGGTGTAATAGTGGTAAGTAATGAAAACAATGAACTCATTCCAACCAGGACTGTGACCGGTTGGAGGGTTTGTATGGATCATCGAAAGCTAAACAAAGCCACTAGGAAGATCACTTCCCATTACCCTTTATTGATCAAATGCTTGACCGTCTTGCAGGTAAACCCTTTTATTGTTTTCTTGATGGTTATTCAGGTTACAATCAAATTGCCATAGCACCAGAAGATCATGAAAAGACAACCTTCACATGCCCATACGGTACTTATGCCTTCCGAAGGATGCCGTTCGGATTGTGTAACGCCCCGGCAACCTTCCAAAGATGCATGATGGCACTCTTTTCAAACATGGTCGAAGACTTCCTTGAGATCTTCATGGATGATTTTTTTGTTTTTGGTAATGACTTCGACAGTTGTCTCGGCTATTTAGAGAGGGTGTTCGCAAGATGTGAAGAAACTGATTTAGTCCTCAATTGGGAGAAATGTCATTTTATGGTAGATGAATGAATAATACTCGGCCACAAGATTTCATCCAAGGGAATTGAAGTAGACAAAGCCAAGGTGGACATGATAGAGAGATTACCCCCACCAAGTTCGGTTAAAGGAATTCGAAGTTTTCTTGGACATGCAGGTTTTACAGGAGGTTCATTCATAATTTTTCTAAAATCACTAAACCCTTGTGCAATTTGCTAGAACAGGATAAAGTCTTTGATTTTGATGATTCTTGCACCCAAGCATTCAAAACCCTAAAGAAAAAGCTTTCCTCGGTACCCATTGTCGTTCCACCAGATTGGACGCTACCTTTTGAGCTCATGTGTGATGCAAGTGATTTCGCGGTAGGAGCAGTCCTAGGCCAACGCACAGGTAAGACCTTCCATGTGAAATACTGCGCTAGTAAAACTCTTAATAGTGCTCAAGTGAATTACACAACAACGGAGAAAGAGTTACTAGTTGTAGTTTTCGTATTTGACAAGTTCTGATCCTATTTGATTGGTACAAAGGTAATTGTTCATACGGACCATTCGGCAATCAAATATCTATTTGCTAAAAAGGATGCCAAACCTCGTTTGATTCGTTGGATATTACTTTTACAAGAATTTGATATTGAAATTAAGGACAGGAAAGGAATAGAAAATCAAGTGGCCGATCACTTATCACGTTTGGAACGCAATAGGGAGGAGGACGCGGATCTAGAGATATGCGATGCATTCCCGGATGAACAACTTTTAGTTGCCTCAGCAACCATGGACGCGCATGCCTTGGCAACCCTCGACGCCGCAGCAGCCTTTGACGTGCACGCCTCGGCAATTTTGGGAGCAGTAGCCACGGCAGCACATGCCTCGGCAATACCCTGGTACGCGGATTTAGTTAATTTCCTTGTTTGTGGTATTTTACCTTATGGCATTACTCACCAAGGGAAGAAGCGGTTCCGCCATGATGCTAAGCATTACTTTTGGGACGAGCCTCTTTTGTTTAAACAATGTGCAGATTAGGTTATACGCCGATGTGTCCCTGAAGAGGAGCAACAGAATGTACTCCGGCAATGCCATTCTTCACCCTATGGAGGACATTTTGGAGGAACTCATACCGCGGCCAAAGTTTTGCAATCCGGTTTGTATTGGCCAACATTGTACAAAGATGCCCAAGACTTTTACAAGCAATGTGATCGTTGCCAGAGGACGGGCAATATCTCTAGACGACATGAGATGCCGCTCCAGAACATCATCGAGGTGGAATTGTTCGATGTGTGGGGGATCGATTTTATGGGACCTTTCCCATCTTCATTCGGCAACCTCTACATCTTACTTGTCGTCGACTACGTGTCTAAATGGGTGGAGGCAGCTGCAGTTCCCAACAATGATTCCAAGACCGTGCAACAATTCTTGCAGAAAAATATATTTACACGGTTTGGGATGCCAAGAGCAATTATCAGTGACGAAGGCAAGCATTTTGACAACGGACTAATTGCCAAGATGTTGCAACGCTTCGGCATATCACACAAGATCGCCACGGCATATCACCCACAAACTAACGGGCAAGCAGAAATTTCCAACCGGGAATTGAAGGGTATACTCGAAAAAGTTGTAAATCCCTCTGGGAAGGATTGGTCATTAAGACTAGATGACGCACTTTGGGCATATCGCACTGCATTCAAAACACCCTTAGGTATGTCCCCCTTCCGACTTGTCTATGGCAAAACATGCCATCTACCGGTGGAAATCGAACATAAGGCATACTGGGCAATCAAGACCGTGAATATGGATTGGAAAAATGCCGGACAAAAGCGTTTGTTGGACCTCAACGAGATAGAAGAATTCTGTGCACTCGCCTATAACAATTCACGAATATACAAAGAGAAAACAAAGCGATAGCACGACAAGAAACTATTGCCACGACAATTCACGCCAGGGCAACTAGTTCTCCTATTCAATTCTCGGCTAAAACTTTTCACGGGAAAGCTGAAATCAAGATGGTCGGGACCATTTAAAGTTGTCAAACCATTCTCCCATGGTGTCGTGATAATCAAGTCCATCTCTGACAACCATGAATTCAAAGTTAATGGACAAAGATTGAAGCACTATAATGGGGCCCATGTGGAACGTAACAAAGAAGTGGTCAACTTAGGAGATGCATGAGCATGCTCCCCTTTCAATATTTTCTTTTTCTTTTTATTTTTTTTATTTTTAGGAGATATTTTATTTTTCTTCATTATCTTTAGTTTTCAGGTTTTCTTTGTTTTCTTTTCCATAACAAGACTCACAACTACTATGCTAAGGAAATTTTCAGCAACCGCAACAGATGATGCCACAGCAACCAACCTTGAAGATGCCACGGCAACCAAAGCTAAAGACATCCCGGCAACAAGAAAACAACCATCGCGTTCAAGCAAGAGAATCAAGACACCGACCAAAAGGAAACTAATCATCTACAATGACGAACTCTCGGAGTAAGTCCTCATATGCATTTTTATTTTTATTTTTATTTTTATTTTTCGTTATTTTTATGTATGCCTTGAGGACAATGCCTCACTCGAGTTTGGGGGGGATTGTTATTAGTAGTTACCATGTTTAGTTACATTCATCTTAAGTATTACATTTAGGATACATAAATTGCTTGCCATGCCTTTAATTGGAACAATAATTGCTTAGATTTGATGAGTATCCGATGATGACTTTGCCAATGCACTTAATTGATAGAATTTTTATTCTAGGATAACCATGGAAAAACTTAGAATTTTACTATGATGCTAATTTTGATGAAACATTGTTGTGGTTTGATTAATTTAAGGAATTCTAGTAAACTTAGGTTGATAATTAACAAATTGAGGGGATTAGAATAAAAATTGGATGAATGTTAGAGGTGCCCGAAATTCGCTCTAGCATATGCTAAAAAAATTGATCGCTAGAGGTGCCCGAAACTGGCTCTAGTATGTGCTAAAAATAATTGATCACTAGAGGTGCCCGAAACCGGCTCTAGTCTAATAAAACTAAAAACAAAACACTAGAGGTGCCCAAAACTGGCTCTAGTTAAAACATGTTAAAAAAAACCCAATGAAGTAATTTGAAAACCTATTGTTTGCATAGAATCCGAAAAATCAACTTGCACACAACTCCGCACATACTCACAAGCATTATAGTTTGATTCCGAGTAATTCCTAAGTTTTCCGAAAAATAAAAAGTCAATCATACTTTGTGCCCCGGTTCAGAGAATTGAAATCAAGTTCAAAGCTAAGTTTGTGAAAATTAAAGTCTTGGCAGGTAATTATGAGTTTGCATTGCTTGAGGACAAGCAATAGTTCGAGTTTGGGGGTGTGATAAGCGTTCAAAAGTACTATTTTTCTTACCCTTTTTACTCATATTATTGTTAGACTTAGGCTCATATTAGTTGCATAATTAGCCATTCATGCATTAATCCATGTTTCCTTCCATCGTTGAGCTTGATTACATAACTTGGTAGTTTTTGTGGGAAAAGATGCTGCTTTGGTGTGTTTTGTGTGTATGTACAGGATCACTTGCCAAAGCAAGGCTAGAGCTAGTTGTCAGGGCAATGCATGAAGGAGACGCCGAGCCAGTTGCCATGGCAATTGTCGACAAGAGCAAAGGTGATATGGTAGTCGAAATTGATGACTATACAAGCCCAAGATGACGTGGAGCAAAGCTCAAACCCAAAGGAATTTGATTGCCATGCAGAGATTAAAGAAGAATTAAATTCCAAGAAGATAAGAGAAGTTCTAATAGGAATACAATTATAATAAAGAATTATATTCTTTAAAGATAATTTAATTCCAACTTAACTTCCTCCTCAAAGAAGGACTTTGGCCTAGCCCTATAAATAGGAAGGAGATTTCGACAATCAAGAGACCAAATGAGAGGAATTTCGACAAGTCCAAGGAGGGCAAGATGAGAGAATTTTCTACAAGCATCAAGGGCAAGGAGGATTTCGACAAGCCTCCTTCTTCATCCTTTCTTTTCTTGTTCGATTAGGTTCATGCTAGGGATTGTTTATCTTGTGTTTCTTTGGAACCTAGCCATGAACTAAATCTATTTGGCTATGGTTATTGTGTTTTGTGGTTGTGAGAAACTATTAGTTTTTGTTTAGGTAATAAGAGTTTGCACTTTTCTATTCAAGGTTTATTCATTCTTGGTTCTTATTATTGTTTGCGAGTGAATTGGGAGAGGATCTCATGATTTCATCTATTTATCTAATATCGGGAGAGTTAGATTCAAGAAACGAATGAATATGATCTTTATTCAATCTATTGATGGTGAAGATTAATCCGGCTTAGGAATAAGTTAAAGATTTCAACGGCTAAGAGGAGTGCAAGATTGGTTGTTGTTCACCCTTGATTCACGCAGGGATGTATTATCAAGGCATGCACAAGTAGCTAGAGTTTCGACTTAGGGATAAGAAGAAACCATTGAAGAACGCTCTGTCGAACCTTGAAGGTTGCTGCCCAGACGCCCAAGTAGTTGCCCAACTAGTTTCCCAGGCAACCCCGTTGTGCAAGTTGCCACGGCAACTGAGTTGCCCATGCACTCTTTTACCAAGACGATCCAATCGGCTATCACACCTCAACTCACGATAACCTGACCTCTCTCTCTCTCATTTGATCTCATTTATTCTTTTACTTTATTGCTTTCTTGTTTAGTTATTAGTTAAACTCATATAATCATGTCTTTGTGTTTTTACTTTTTACAGTGCAAGAGACTAGATTCTTGAAGTGGCACCAATCCCTGTGGAGACGATATCTTTTATACTATAACTTGCAACGTGTATACTTACACAATTGCGTAGCACTTATTACGCGCAACAATAACCATCAAGTACGACTTCTCGTTCTATTGGGGGAAAAGAGAATTCCATGCAAGAGAGTCCATTCGATGATGTAATTCCCTCGGCATACACGATATCCATGTCGGATGGCTCATAATCTGTCCTTGAGATCTCAACAGCCTGAGAAGAAGATAAGTTTAAAGTATCAGAGTTAGTAAGAAACCGAAACTGAATAGAGTGCAGAGACAAAAGGTCAGAATGAAATGCTCGATATAGTGTATGTTACTTAGAAACTAGGAAATTCAGCTTCCACTTTAGTTAAACTAAAACCCCATAGAGCAAGTGCAAGCTTACCCGTTCTAGGAAATAAGTAGCAATTCTGGGCAGCAGTTCTAGTTCATGCCTCCGGTTATATGTGGCCTGAAAGGCTGCATCATTCAACAGCTCCCCAATAAATGGTGCATATTCACGAGTAGCAGCGGGGAAGATGACTTCCAAATTGCTGGACACCATCACTTGGACGAGCCAATCCGAGAAAGCTTTCAATCTCGGGGAGAATGAATATTTTGTTTTGCCATCAATCTGGCTTGCACCACCTGTTGTCAACAATGAAGCTCAAACTCTATTCCAAAATAAATTAAATTATTCTATGACAAACTTCAAGTTTCCTCTAGCCAGATAGCAACAGCGATACAATTAGGTCCAATTGGTGAAAATGCATACAGAATAAATCATTATTATTCTACCTGGAGAACATGATCCATCAGCAATCTGCCTTTTTCTATCCTCCTGTAATATCTCTTCTTCAAATCGTTCTCGCCCCTGAAGAAATATAGCAAGATAGCCATACAAATTGCTTTGGATCATCGATTTGATACTTTGGCGTTCATTTTCAGAGAAAGAAACATTATACAGAATCTTGGCCTAAAATAAGCAAGTAAAAAATTCAACGTTTCATTAGACGACCTATTCTGCATTTCTAGTGTCGTAAAACCAAAGTGTGGTGGACATAAATAAACATCAAGAAAAAAAATTCAAATCATTATTGAAAGTAATGGTGTCTACAAGCATAAGCTAAGATTCATTTACAATCCAAACCACTAATTGCATATTATGAATTTAAAAGGTTATTGTAATAACTCCATTACTCTTGTTCAACCTCAATCCTTTGAAAACATATTGTAGTCAGAGGCATCTATTCATGGCTGAACTGATGAGCTCGATTGGCCAAAGCTCAATGGAAAGTCAGCTTAAGATCCCAAGTTCTCAATCTAAGCTGATGAAGGATAAAACGGAGGTATGCGTAAAAGAGCATAAGTAACAACTCCATTTACATACACCAAACGTGGGGGAAATGTTAGTTGAAATAAGTTTCCATGATTGGTATATTACCTGCTTATATATCGTACTCGTGTCGGACTTTGGATACCCGACTAGTAGAATTTTGGGAAGTACTTGTTTCTCTCGAGTTCTTTGGCTGGCATCCTCTCCAGAAGGATTCACGGTACTAGGAGGAATCGGAGAGCGCAAAAAATCTTGATTCCCATCTGAAAATAAGGTACATTCATGTTACTGGTGCAGGATATAAGAGAAAATAATTATGCCTATGCAAATATACCTTGTTCCATATTGGCCCCTTTATATTATTCTGACCCTCTTCCTGGTACGATCCAATAGCTAGGATTTCTTTCGCAATGAACTCCTGCTAACTGCAAGATTTAACAGAATGTCGTTTATTGAAATTGCATCGTCTATAAAAACATTCATTTCGAAGAACTTGATCATGTAAAGCACAACAACCTGCAGCATCCACAGCTCTTTCTTAGTGATCACCCGATTATTTACGATTATGTTCGTATTTCCATTGCTAGCATTACTCTTGATGTGAGATCCAACATTTAGCTGGGCAGTAATAATCTGGCACAGCCCATGTCCTTCCTGGTTTTCAACACAACAGTGGTTCAATTTATAATTGGAAGAGAATGACAGCTACATCATGTAAACGAATATCAAAGTTTGGTCATTACCTTTCCCCAGAATCCGGACAATTTATCGTACCAATAGAAACCGGGTTTTAGCTTATCCGGTGGGTTTTGGCAGGTCTGCAAAACCTGCAACTCATCTTGAGTCAATGGCTCACCATTCACAACAACCAGCTTGAGGTGGTAGCTGGTTAGCCTCACAGGCCTTCTCCGACCTCATTACCCTTTGCACTTCCAATTCACCGAGTAGGAGCTTGAGAAGCCGAGAACGTTTTCCGAGACGTCCTCAGCTTGACTCATTTATCTTCTTACCTATGCAAGTAATACATTTCCTTCCCTCCGGCATTGACCCCATTGTTCTCAATACACACTTATAACAATACTTAGCATTACAAACAATGCATATCTCCTTCTCTGTTAACCGGTTTCCCTTTAAACACCTATAACTTCTTGTCGTTCCGTGCAACAGGTTGTTCATCACAGATGATGCTTTCGGTGTCGGAATAGTCGGATTCTTCGACATCACACGATTCAGGTTCTCGGAAAGTTACAACAGATGGTCTCCTAACATGACCAGGGGTGTCATTGTTAACATCAGAAATTTCCTGAATTTCAGAACTTCCTACTCCACAATGATCACCATCAATCCCCTTACTCAATAGCAAAAGAGTATTCAATAGCAGGACAAACCAGGATGAACAATCGATTTTCGAGCCGAGATAGATTTAGAGGCGTATTTCTTGTCTCTAGGTGGTTTTTGGCTCACTGGATTGATCTTGACTATCGGTTGGATAACTGGCAATGGAATATCATTCAAAGAAAAGGAAGAGGAAACTTCGGCAGCCGTCGGGAGGCTGTCGACGTCCACGGGAACTAATTTGGGGATATCAAAAGTGACCGGAGGACCACGGTACTCAATAGCAAAAGAGTATTCAATGCTAATATCGTCATCTACAGGACATGATTTCTCAAAAGGAAGGATTTTTCTAAGTAGGGTGGCCATTGTTTCTTTCAATTCTCAATTCCCAGAATTAACCTACCAATAACCTCAACAATCCATGGAGAAGTAACCACCAAACAACAAAAAGAATCAAACTTTAGAAACCCATTTTGCAACTAACCCTTTCAAACAATCAAAACAAGCTAAATTCGTATACTTTAAACCCCCAAACAAAGCTAAAAAATACCCCTTTTGTTAAATTCCAAGAAAATCAAAAATAGAAAGGCGGGAAAAACTGGGGAAAATCCAAGAAAACAAATGAAGAACATGAAGATGGCGAATCTTCTCTGGCCAGTAAACTATGGAAACCTGAGAGACGATCGAGTGACATGCTTTTAATGTTAAAATTTATGAGTGATTTTTCCAGGTGAACGCGCTGATGAAAAAATTACCGGGCAACAATGGAAACTGAGGATTGAAGAAGTCAAAACACATGGCCAGCCAGCATAATCAACCACCATCACTGCTTGTTTACGGACCTTTTGGGTCAATAAATAAATTAAGTTAATGCGGACAGAATTTGGAGGCCAGTTGGCTTTTTGACATTTTGACGCAATTTGGGAATTACTTCATCTACTTTTTTATGTTTGGATGCCGAGAAAATAGACGTATTGCAGAGGAAGGAAATTCTTTGGTAATATTAACCAGGTTTAATAGTAAAAAATATGTCTAACCTATATTTTTTTTTAGTTTAGTACCTAATATTTTTAAGCTATTTTAGTGTCTAATGTTTCATTTTTTAATTTAAATCAAGTTTTTTCGTGACGAACATTAAAAAAAATTGTTATCCAATAAAAACACGATACGTGGTATATTTTGGTATTTTCTTTAATTTTTATTTTTAAAAAATTAAAAATCTTTAATTTTATAAAAAACAAAATCTTTAATTTATCTAAAAGCCCCAAACCCAAACCCTAAATTCCTCCCCTCCTACCATCGGTCACCCTTATCTTTCTTGGCCCCTCACGACTGAAAAGTCTCATCATCCTATCGTCGAAAATCGACGAATGAACCGTCTATTACTCCGTTGACGGATATTCAAAAATAAAAAAAGAAACCGATTGAGTTTCTAACCGACGGCTAGAGAGTGAGAGATGATAAACTGTGAGGTACCTGGCGTTTGAGTGCTGAAAGGTGAACCGTCGACGTGTGGGGATGCCGGATGATAAGGAAGTTGTGATTTGAGGGTTTGATTGAAAGAAATTAAAATTTTGGGGTTTTTTAAGAAGCTCATATTTTTAAAGATTTTTAAAAATTAAATAAATAAATAAATAAAAACATGTCACATGTCATACTATAATTGGATAACTGAAAACTTTTAACGGTCATTGACAGAAAAACCTAAATTGAGATACGAAATGAAACGTTATGCATCAAAGTGACCTGAAAAACGTTAGACACCAAACTAGGAAAAATGGTATAGGTTGGACACCTTTTTTACTATTAAGCCTACTAAAAATAGGGGTCCACTTATTGAAGAGTGACCAATGATATTCATGTGGTACGCTAGATTTAAATTTCGACATTTGCTTTATAAATGTAATACATTTCTATTTAATTAAAAAAATATAAAAAAAATAATAAATAATCAATTGGTCTAGCCGGATGAGACGTAAAGTCCCTTAAGCATGAGAGAAAATTGAGTCCGGATTAGTTGACTATGAGTCATATACTTTCATGTGATATAAATTCTAATTTTATATATTATTAGGTAATACTAAAATAGAGATCTACTAATTAACTGAGTGATCAATGATATTCATGTTGTATGTGTTTTTCCTTTCAAACATGTACAACTTAACATATTTGTTAATGTTTATATTATAATTTTATATATTATTAAAAAATTATTTTCCTGTAATATAAATTATATAATATATAAATATAATAACATAGCGGGCAACAAAAAATTTGATACCAATATAGAAAAATAGGTATAATTCGAGGACTAAATTGAGTATTATACCCAAAGAAAATTGAGAAATGCCAAAAAAAAAAAAAGAACTAACTACCTTTGAATGGGTCATTATATGTTTTTTTTTAATTCTAAAAATTTTCTAATCTTAAACAAAAGCTTTGGAAGATTAATGACCAAACCTAATGATGTTATAAACTCTTCTAGGTTGAAGAGTTGAATCAGTCATTATATGTTTTTTTACTTGAATTGACATGTTTTCTTTTCTTACAATTCTCATGGAAATAGTGTTATTTCAATAATCTTTTTATTTTTAAATTATTTATATTTGACTCATTGATCGATTAGTTTCGATCAAGTATTGTAACGGTTCATTGTGTGAATTATCTTTCTAAACTAGTTTGTTTCATTCACAATGTCAGAATTCAAACATCTAACGTTGCTTAACGTGTCTAACGTTTTATATTAGACGAACTGATAGTTAGTATTTTTTTTTACATTTTTTAATATACCCCAAACTCTTAAAACCCACAGTTGTAATTTTTTTGTATGTAAATTGACTCGAACTCATAATACATTATAATCAAAATTAAAATTAACATTAATCTTCAAGGTTCAAAGTTGATAAATAAATTTTCTTTCTTTCTCTCAAATTTAAATAATACTAGAAAAATTATGATGTAAATTTTGAATTTTCAATTTTAAATAAATGTCAGTTGAAATTAATTTGATTGATATAATTATTATCACTTATATTTTATAAATTGTGAGTTTAAACATGTTTAAACACGTAGGTTATAAATACTTTAAGCATAGTATAAAAAATATCTTGATAATTTCCATTATCAAAAGGTTGACAAAGTCTAATCGGTTCGCATGAGCTATTTTATTGGTTTGGGTCCACATTGTGGCTTTTATGAATGGCCCCTAACAACAATTAAGACCAATTAAATTTTGGATAGGCAAAGGCCCACGTGTTATACTTCTACAACTCAAAGTTTTTTTTATATAATTACTGATATCTGATTTATTAGTTTGTTAATTCAGATCGAATACTGTAAATATTTGTTGACTGATAAAATAAACAAGGGTTTAAGACAGTGGTCCAGTGGTGGTCTCAATGGTGATTATTGATCTGAGCTCAAGTGTAATATTTTTGGTATGGTGTTGGTGTTTTTAGAGTGGAAGATTGTGGGTTTTTCTTATTGCTTGTGTCCTTTTATACCATTTGGACATGTGTCACAACATGATTGTCATGGTGATGTGATTGGACTGACTATGACTTTACGTCCTAGGTTTGCTTTGTCATCAGTAGCGATCACGTGTTTTGACACGTGGTTGCTAAACATTGTTTCGCCTTCATGGGCCCACTTATTTTATCACATGTTGTTTTTACTTGTTCGCCTATATGGAAGCTCGTAAGGGTAGTTATCGTCGTTCGCCCGCAGTATATGTTCGCAGGTTGTAACTCCTCGACACGTGACAGTGGATGTTCAAAGATATTAACAATGTTCATTAAGAAAGAGATTCTTGTAACCTAGTTTGTTTCATTATTTTAGTTTTGGATATCCTAATTCTTCTAAATCTATCAATAATCATCCCACTTATATCTAAACAAACTCGTATAGAGAGAAAAAAAAGTTTGTCTAATTTTTTAGAGTTATATTTTATACACAAGCTGTGTAAAAAAATTACGCAATCCTTTCTATTTGAACTATAAAATCTAAAACCTAAATTCCTAACCCTAACACTCTAAACTCTAACTCTAAACTCTAACCATAAACCCTAAATTCTAAACCATATAATCTAATCCACTAAATCCTAAACCCATAAACCCTAAATTAAAAGACTTCTATAAAGTTTATTTTACACTAACTTATATATCAAACTATTTTCCATTTTTTAACCATAACTCCTAAGAATTTAACTATACACTATTAAATTTTAATTCAATTGACATTGATATTATTACTATAACTTAAAAATCATGAGTTCAAACGTACTTACGTAAACAATTTCTTCCAAAAGACTCCATCCATGCAAGCAAAGCATGGAATTAATATGAATTTTTTGTTTAATATTTACTAGCTTGAACTAAATGGAGAGTGGAAGGGCCCACCCCCAATTTTTGGAGGTTTAATTATTTTAGTCCCTATATCAGTTTCAAAGAGAAGTGAACTTCGGTCTCAACTTTTTGGGTTTAATTGTTTCTTAGTCCTTGACAATTTTGAAATTAGATAAAGTTAACCCTCCCTTCAATTTTTCTAGATTGATGGATTTCAAAATCTCGTTCATATTTTATTGGCATAATACCAAAAGAATGCTCATGACATTTGACTGGATAGTTACTTTGTCCCTATTCTTTTTTAAGCATTTTAACCATTAACGTTTTATTTTATGTCAAAATGACCCTTCTATGTATGAAAATTATTAGTCAATTACGGGTAAATAAATTAAAATGATATGATAAACCTACATGGCAATGCATGTAGACATAGCAGTGACATATAGACAAATGTGTTGACTTGACAGAATAACACATTAATCAAAAAATATTTTTTGAATCTTGACATAACTGGTCTATTATTACTTATATTTAACCACATATTTAATTTCGATTACGTCCGTAAATATAAGTGTTGCTCAAACAAAATTCTTAGTTGATACCAACAACCAAATGGTAAGTGAGATGAGACACTAGATCCTTCAAGCAAGGTCAAGTGTTTGGATTTTAATGTTATGAATGAAGCAAATTGGTTGGGAGGGTCACCTACATAATAAACTTATACAGTACTCGTTCAAAATTAGTTTACTAATATATTAGATACCAATTATTATAAAATAATATACATGATTGATAGGTTCATGTTGAGTAGAAAAGATGGGAAATTATATAAATGATCGATACCTTCCATTGCAAATTTACAACTAGGCAATGCCATAATTCAAGCTTAAAATTCAAATTACAACCAAGCAATACCATATTACAATTTGGAGGAAGAAAAAAAAAAGAATAAGCAAAAATTCTTTTACCAAATCAATAAATTTAAGGGTAAATTACAACACATGTCATTCAATTGTTAGTAAGATTATAAATAAGTCATCGTATTTTAAAAAAATTACAAATGGGTCACTCTATTTATTTATTATAACAAACAACTCACTTTGTCGTTAAGTGTGTAACGGATGTGAACTTTTAGTTACAATTGAGTGGTCTGATTGTAACTAAAAAGTTAACATCTATTTCATTTTTAACAGTAGAAAAACATGCTTGTTATAAACAATTAATTTAACGACTCATTTGTAAATTTTTGAAATACGATAACCCATTTCTAATACTCCATCACAAATAATCGAGTGACTTATAGTTTAGTTTACCTTGAGCTGCAAGTAACATGCCCATGAGCTATTCATTCTATCTTCATGCAAAGACTATATGGAAAATTTGAAATTACCCTCTTTTAATAATACTTTTTTTATCCGAGGTGGCAGTTAAAATCATTATTCCGTGCACGTGGCACCATCAAAGCCGTCAAAAACGCCTACAATTCTCGAGTGTGCATCTTGATTTTGGCTCTTTCTCGATAGCTATTTCCTTGTCATCATCCGCGGAGTAGTCGGTGAGGAAATCATGCTGGATCTCCTTCAGATCAGGCGCGTGTTCAGGCACGCGCCACACCTTCACCGACTTATCGAGGCTGCCGCTGTAGATGATCCACTTTCGGTCGGCGTTGCTCGACGTACCGTGATCTTCTTCAACCGCTAAGCATTTTACGGGGCCAGAGTGGCCGGTTAGGACCGACACGCACATGTGGATACCACCTTCTTCTCGCCTCCACAAGCATATGCTCTTATCGGCAGAGCCGCTGAACACCAGATTCCCGGCAGTAGCCAAGCAGAGAGCCGCCATTTTGTGGCCCCTTAAAGCCCCGCCGTGGGAGAGGGTTTGGTTGCCGTATTCCCAGAAGTTGACGAGCCCGTCCGACGATCCGCAGTACAACGTTGCCGATTCCCAGCCCACGGCCAATGCCGTCACCGCGTTCTCTTGCTTCAACAACAAGTGAATCATGGAATGCTTCGTTCCTTTCTCTAGTAACTCTCTTTGCCAGGCCTTGACCGTCCCGTCGGCCGATCCGGTGAACACCAAGCTCTCGAAACCGGCAACGACGGAGTTTATGGCGTCGTCATGAGCGTCGTCGATGGATTCCAAGCACTTGGAATTCGCTATCCGCCACACTTTCAGGGTTTTATCCCACGACCCGGAATACAACAGACCGAATTCTTCAGTCAAACTCAGGCACGAAACGGCGTCGAAATGCTTGATCTTTACGACGCTCTTTTTCCGGTGAACTTCAATGTAGTTCTTCGGTTTAACGGAGCTTTTAATGTAATCCTTGAGGCTCGGGAAACTTCCGTGTCTTTTTATCACGCCGGGGTTCGACGACGAAATCTTCCAGCAACGGATTTTTCCGTCTTGGTGGCCAGTGAATATCCGATCACCCAACACGATAATGGCCTTGACCAACCCACTCTTAGCTTTGAAACTGGAAAACTCCTTCAAATTCTTCCACACACGGATGTGCTTGCTATCGGTGCCCGTGATCAACATGTCACCGGCGGCGGCCAACGAATAAATGTGGCCTTCTTCTTTAACAATGGACCCGATGAGTCCGTTTTGTCCGTAATCATTTTCGACCGCAGACGAAGAGACATTCCACGGCGAAGGGCAAGGCTGGTTCCACGGCGAACCTTCGGTGCTGATGGAATACCTCGGACTTGACATCGAGGCATTGCTTTTACGTGGAGAGGAGGAGGAATCCTCCTCGCTGTAACCGTTGTTTATTGCAAACAACGTGTTCATATTATTCGGTTGGCCATGGAGGCCGTTGGCCTGCTGCTCCATAACCATCGTTCCACCTTCATCGTTTCTCATTGTGAACAGATTCATATCGATCACGACAATTGGAATTCGTAATTCCGATGGAGAATGGAAAAGGGATTTTTTTAAGGTAAAATGGCGGCATTATGGGAAGATTATATATAGATGGATATTGAATTTGTGTTAGGTAAATGTGAGGTTCTGGGCTTTGGACACGTGGTGGGATGAGACGTAATCGTTATGAATGACTGGAACTGGCTATTACCGGTAATTAGGAAATTAATAATGAAATTTCTCTTTTTTTTTCTAATTTTAAAATTTTAATTAATAGCAATTTAATATGGGTAAAACTTTGATACACAGGCTGTGTAAAATTAATTTTACACAAGCATGTGTATTTACACTATAAAAACTCAAATCTTAAATTCTTAACCCTAATCCTAAACAACTAAACCTTATATACTAAATTCTAAACACTAACATTAAATTCTAAACTTTACAACCTAAACCTCTAACCCCTAAAACTAAAAGGCACGTGTAAACTTGTGTATCAAAATTTTTTCCAGTTAATAAACATTTTAAATCAACCAAAGTACATCGTTGAAATGGGATTCATATATAGCTCATTTCTAGGACTATGACATGTGAATTTAGGAATTTGATTTAAAATGAATTATTAATTTTTAGTATGATTAAAGATGTAATTTTTATACTTAACTATGGGTTAATAAAGATTATTATACCAAAAAAATGAAGGGCACACAATCCTTCTCGATGTTTAATTTAACAAATATTCAAATTAATATAATTCAATTGTGTTTCATATCAATAGTGCATCGATCGATCTTTTTACAATAGTGGAAATCACAAATTTCAAATGAAAACAATGTCTTTTGACGTTTGGTGTTGCTTTTAGTGCCCTTGGAAGTGGACCGTCTTAGCTTCCGTCACCATACAAGTAACATATTGGTCTCTTTCTAGTATCTTCTATTACCACCGCCATTCACGATGCATATGTTCATCAATCGAAAAAATATAAGTTTATCTTAAAATATTCGGGTTAGAGTAATTTTATTATCAAAAGATTAAAAAATACGAATAAATATTATCTTAAGATTATTTAAAAAAAATATTCTTAACCAACAACAGTTGGTCTAGTAGGATGAGCCACTAGATCTCTTAAGCAATGTTAGAGATTCGAATCCTAGCGTTAGGGGTGTTCAAAATTTCGATTAACCGAATTAACCGACCGAACCGAATTTTTTTCAGTTAATTTTAGGTCTATCGGTTAACGGTTAATGATTTTTTCAAACTTCGGTTATCGGTTAATTAACTGAATTAACCGAATTACCCAAAATTTTATATTTTATATATTATATATTTATTTTTGGTCACTAAACTTTTAAAAATTATAAAATGGTCATTAAACTTTATCAAATTAGCACAAAATGATCATTAAATTTATTAAATTATTAAAAAATAATCATTAAAATTTTCAATATTTATCAATAATTTATAATGTGCAATAAATCAATGATCATTTTGTAATAATTCGATAAGTTTAATGGTTGTTTTATAACTTTTGAAAGTTTAGTTGCTAAAAAGATAAGTTTAACATAGTTTAGTGATCATTTGTGTAATTTACCTAAAATTTTATAACAAATTTCGGTTAACCGAACTTATTTCAATTCGATTAAAAATTTTTGAAATAATTTCGGTTCGGTTAACTGTTAATAGAAAAAATTTTCAGTTAATGAAATTTTGAAAATTCGGTTCGGTCGATTAACCGAACCGACCGTTTGAACATCCCTACCTAGCGTTATGGATAAACAAATTGAGTTAGGAAAATTATCCTTATAATAGACCTTTGCAGTACTTGATCTAAACTATGAGTTGGATTCTAACGCTTAAAAGAAATCTTAATTTCTTATTAGCAACAAAGGCACGATAATATACATCAATAATGACGCCAAAGTAGCATTTAATTGTCGCCGGCCATTGGTTTAGTGGTAAGATTTTACATGATCTAAAATTTAAATTTTAGAGTTTAGGTCCCCTAAAAGATACAAACACCTTTAGAAACCTGTTTATGGAAAGAAAAAAGCTTTATAATAACTATACATCAAATAATTACCTTTTAAATTTTATTGGTATTAATTTTAAGATTTGAGTTTTGTGAGTGAAAATTATTTTACGTTCTTTTAAAATAAGTTGGCATCATCATTCAATTGTGGTGTATGTATTATATACTTGTTGGATTTATGTACATCTAAATTAACAAAATGTGTAAAATGTTTAATAAAAACCTAGCGGCTCTCCATTTTTTCTCGCAAGTTTTATTTTTTATTTTATTTAGTCAATGGCGGCATCAGTTTTGATGTTGGTTGTCGACCGTCAGATATGTTTTTTATTTATTTTTTAGTTTTTTAATAAAAGTAACCTTGCCTTTGTGATAAGTTTTTCTGTGTCTTTGTGACACGTTTATCTATGTCTTTTGGCATATTTTTTTCTTCTTCGGTCGTTTGGTTGTTCTTTTATTTTATGTTTTTTTCAGGGTTGGATTTGGACACCACGACTAATCAAGATGACGCTTATTTGTTATCCTGCTGATCTTCCCTGCTCTGGACCCTCGGATTGAATTTGGATACACATTTTGCACTCGTGGATAGTTTCTCACGACGCTCGGCTCTGATTTGCGATTTTGGTGGTCTTTTAATAGCTTAATCCCCTTTTGTTGTTAGTTTGCCAATGCAGTCAGATTTGTTCGTGTCTATTTTTTATTTGAGTCTTTTGGATGGGTTTTTAACCTTTTCATGTATGGTCCTTATATGATCTAGAGTAGCTAATTTTATAAAAATATTCAAATTATGTATTTAGTTTACGATGATGGCTGTAAATTCTTATTGTAATTGTGAGTATTTTATCGTTTAATAAAACTAGCGACTTCTATTAAAAAAATTAACAAAATGTGTAATAATTAATGGTTAAATTTTTCGTATGTTTATTTTTTTACTACAATTTTTTTAATATTGCTATAAATTTTCTTAAAAATGTTATTCTTATTGACATGATAAAAGCATTGTACCGATTTGAAACTTTAAGTGAATGAAAAATATAATTTCATAAACAAATTTAATAATCGAATGTTAAAATATTGATTATACAAAAATATGAAAGCACATACATTTATTTTAAATTTATATTAATGTAAACTAATCCTGCATATTTGTCAAAGATTGCACATGGGCAGTTTGGTAATTTGAAAACCTCTATTTCCTAATCATCAAAATTCAAAGCAATCGTTATATGATATAATCGTAAAGAACCTGCTCAATCTATATATAACGTATTCAAATCTAACTTTTTAAAAGTTTTATTTTAATTTGTACGAATGCGATTAATTGTAAGTCATATTAGAAGCGTGAAACTCAATATTATTTACTGAAAACACGCAGTAGACTCAGTAGTTGATGTTAGTAAAGAAGACCTCATTCTATTTGTGTTTGTTTTCAAGTGTGCTCTCAATGTTTTGATTCTAGCACGATAGTTTTGCCTCGATATTTTTTTTTTTGGAAGGATAATAAGCCATGTTAAAAATTTCATTCGCGACCAAAATTAAGTGGGGGCGGGGTGGAGTTTAGTGTAAAAATTCTCTGTCCTCTTCCGTTTTGATATATTTTATTTCTATGAATATTTATTATATTTACAAAAGTGCTATTGGTTATATATATGGCTTTTAAGTTAAAATTTCCCCCAACTTTTGATTTCTTTACCTCCAGCCGAAGCTCTCCTCTGCTCTCCATTTCTTTTTTTTTTCTTTAATTCTTCTTTCCATTTCGTTTTCTCTTTTTTTTTCTTTAATTTTCATTTCATTTTCTTTGTTTTGATTTTTTTTAGTTTTATACTCCATAGATAGAAGTTTCTTCATCTTATTGTATATTTTTAATTATAATCTTCATCTATTTCATGGTTTTTTAACGATGTTCTAATTTTATTATTAAAATGAATATTTGGGTTTTTTTGAGATATTTAAAAGTTTTTTTTTTTTTACTTTTTGTGCTTCATTTTGTAGTTTGCATGCTTTTTAGTATCTGTTATGATTTTAATTTTTTTTCCAGATGTGTTATGGTTTGTTTGGTTGCTAAGAAAATATAAGATTGGGTAAGAATGTGAGAAAATTTAAAAATTTTAATTGTTTCGGGTCGGGGTCGGATTTTCTTCCTAAAATTTGGGGCGGGTGAAACATTAAAAAAATTGGGGCGGGACGAGGCCAGGTTGAAGCTTCTAAGTGTCGGGTCGGGGTCGGGTTGGCCAAAAATCCGCTCTGCCCCGTTGCCATCCGATTTTGGTCAATTTTTCATTGGTAAAAACACCTTTTGGTCCTCTCAATTTTGAAAATTGAACAAATCGATCCCTCTTAAATGAAGAAAAGCAATTTAGTCACTTTTAATTTTAAAAATGAGTAATTAAAAACAATTATTTGCGACTCTCATGTTTCCGTCAATTACAAGATTTTTATTAACATAATAAAAAGTTAGCCCTTTGTGACAGCATGTTTTGTCAATTTGATCCCAATTTTAAAAAATCAACATATAATTTATATATTAAGTATTCAGGATTAAAAATGTTACTTTTTTAGAATAAAAACTAAATTGACATGACATATAAATTTTAAAGACTAAATTTATTATTAAATCAACCGAAATATAAAATTGATAAAACGGTATAATGCCAAGAAAATGCCCTAACGTTTAATTGAATATTCATTTTAGTTGTTATTATTATTTTGAAGCATTTTAATTCTTAATATTTTAATTTGGGTCAAAATGACCCATCTATGGATGAAAACTATTAGTTAATTAATATTAAATGATTTGAAATAATGTGGCAACCTACATGGTAGTGCGCACTGACATAACATTGTCATATAGACAAATGTGTTGATTTTACATAATAACACAGTCAAAAAATATTTTTATAAAATTATATAAAATATAAAATTATTTTTTCTGATGACATATCATTCTATCAAGTTATTTATCATCTGTTGACGGATAATTTTCATCCACGAATGTGCTATTTTGACTCAAAATAAAACATTAAAGACTAAAAGCTTCAAAAAAATATATATGTCAAAATGACTATTCAGTCAAACGTTAAAAATATTTTTTAAAGGCATTATGTCAAAAAAAAATATAAATATGATAATTAATTATCCTTAATCGATGACTTTTAAAATTGGTAAGGACTAAATTGCTTTTAATTTTTTTTTGAAAGGGGCTGATTTTTGCCACACGGCTTCCTCTAAATAGCACTAAATAAAACCCCAAATGCGCCTAGGGTTTTAGCGTCTCCCTCAATCCATCGACCCAGACTCAATCAAAAATCACAACACAAACTCAAATAGAAGCAGCGATGTTCCCAGGAATGTTCATGAGCAAACCCGACAAGGCGGCGGCCTTGAAACAGCTGAAGGCACACGTGGCGATGTTTGGGGTCTGGGTCGCCGTGGTTCGTGTCACCCCTTACATTCTTCATTACCTCTCCGACGAAAGAGATGAGCTCAAGCTCGAGTTCTAGAGTCAGGTAATTTAAGGAATTCGACTTCATTTTACTCTGAAATGGCCAATCTTGGGTTCTAGGTATTGTTTGTTAACTGGGTTTTTACCGGTACGAATCATTACTTTCTGGGTTAAAAACCAAATCTTTTGTTTGCCTAATACATGTTTAGGGAGATAATCTGAGTGATGGAAAATGGAAGGAGAGGTTCATTGAGAGGGGCCGAATTGCTTAACTTTAAAAGAGAAGGGGCCTATTAAGTATTTAAACCTAAACAGGGGAGCAAGGTCTAAAATGACTAATATTTAAACTGAGACCTAAATTGTTATTCACAACCCCCTGCATAGGCTGGACTATGGTTGCCTTCCAAAGGCACTTTCAATTCCCTTATTGTCATTTTGTTTAATATTTCGACTTTCGAAGTTTCGAGTATATTCATTGGCTTGGGATGGTTTCCTTTTATCCCGACCATTTCCGGGGTACACCAATCTGTTTGATTTCCTTAAACGATGCTGTTGCCGTCTTGTTACCAGTTGCATGTTATAACAGCTACGTAAGCCATTCTCTGTATCCAATTATGTAAGTGTGCATTAGTGCCTTTCCCTTGCCGAATAGCATGACAACTGGTTATTGGTAAACCTGCATAGCTGCTTTCTTGATTTCTTTTGTCCCAAATGATATCGTTATCTAAATTAGTTGCTTTCTGTTCAGTTGTTTACAATGTCACTCCCGTGTTGGTGACAACTTTTATGGTGCCAATCGATATAGAACACCGTTGTTTCACTTCTATTTTGATCCTTGCATAAGATGATCGGTCAAGTGCACCTAAAGTCATCGACTTTGAATTTAGTGCTCGGGAAAACAGATTTTGCTTCATATGGTTGTTATGTGAATGAATGATATAGTATTGTTAAAGCCCTTAGCTTGTCTCCCTCATTGACTTCACTAGAGATGTTTTGTATTGTTTGTTGCTGACTTTTCCTCCCGATATGGTGCAGCGGGTTTACAAGGAGACGACTTGAGTAGAACATAAAGGAGTTTGCAAGTTCCGGGTTCGTTTTTTGCATTAGTACTAGGCCAAAGTGTAATCTCAGTAGTTTTTGTATGTGCTTGCTTTGGTCGTATGCCTGTTGGTCTTTTATTGAAGAAATGAAACTTGTCATATCTACTTGAACACACATTTGTCTGGTTAATCTGTTAGTATTTGGAATTTGAAAGTGATAGCATTTGGTTAATGCTTTAATGGAACAAATTTTCGGATGCTAAGGACTAAGAGCCTAAACTCGAAAAATTCTAATTAACTCCTCGAAGTATTGATATTATATCAATTAGGTCCTTCCTTCAGCTTAGCTTTTAATTCGAGTGTTAAATGTTAGTTCGAATGTGATGTGTAGGAGATTTAAAATACATGGATAGAATTCATTTATACTTATCGCATGAACAGTTTGGATCTAACGTATTTAAAAATTACTTTTTTTTTTCTCGATTTTAATGTAAGAATATAAGAATCTTTGCACTTTGACCTTATCATTGACCTTATCTACATCCCCACTTTGTTTAGCAGCCACTAATTGCCTACTTAATGCATGTATAAAAGTCTATAACTAAAGTTCAATACCCTTGGCCTTGGCCTTGAGCATCTTCTCAATACTCGACGACAAAGGGCGGGAATGCGAGCCGGCCGCCAAACACCACCAAAATCATTCACCCAAAAGCTTCAAGACTTCAGGCAACCCATCGAAGCCAGCCTTATTCTGTCTCAGAATCCGACCTGTTTCCTCTGCAACTCTGAGCTAATGTACGTAAACTCGCGCTTGCCTCACGTACCCGGAGATGAACAGCTTCACCTGGATCAAATTTACTTCCTCATGCCACTCTCTGAATCTCAGGAAACACTCTCTTCAAGAATTGTGTTCACTTGCCATTAAGGCCAGTGCACAACATTCATATGAACACTATTTTCACAGAAATTTTCGCCATTCTCGGATCGAAATGTTGTGAAGTTCGTGTTGGATTCTATTCCCCTGTGAGGTCTGGCAACCAACAAGTTGTGTTTTAAATAGTAAAAGTTCTGTCAAGGCATCGTTTCATGCTTGCTACGGTCCAAAATTTAGTAACTTATTATTGCTGTATTCATACTTGATAGAGTTGGCATATCGGTGACGATACTTTAAAGTATCAATATTTCATCAAACAAACTGTTAACTTGTATACTAAATAATAGTTTAGATGTAGCAAGGAGCATATTCGAAAAACATGAATTGAATTGTATATATATGGTGGATAACTCGGATTTAACATATATGGACAAAATAAAAAAAAAGGCTTAATAGGCAAAACAAAGTGTCCAAATTATACATTTTTTTTAGATAGGTGCCTAAAGTATTCTTTGATCTAAGTAGATACTTAATGTTTTTACCGTTACTATTTTAGGTACATCGCCGTTAACGGCTGTTTAAAAAATTTGCTAACCAATAAAATACATTACATACTTTATTTTATTTTTTTATTTAAAAAAATAAAAAATTTCAAAAATAGCCTAACATTCTTAAGATCCCTAATCCCCAAATTTCCATTCCAGCTGTTACCAAACCCTACCATCATTCCTTCATCTTTCTATCGTCAAAAGTCAACGATGACGTATCTAATGTCGGAACAAAAGTGAACGAAAGGTGTTTATATTTTAAAATTTTAACTCGCATGTTTAAAATATTTGCATCGGATTCAAGGCAGTATTGATGACTTACTTTTGTATAACACTAGTAATATTTTGAAAACTCAATTAGACCGTGTTGAGATTTGAAATTAATTTAAGATAGGGATCAACCAACGGTTTGTCTAAGTATTAAGCAACTTGGTATTACTTAAGCATGTCTTGAATTTGATGTTGTGTATGTAAAAAAACTTCGTTGGGAGACTCACTCGTTAAAATCTAGTGTGCAATGTGGGTCGGTCCGGATTAACCAGGACAAAGCCCTGGGGAACTCGAAGGTTAACAAAAAAAAAATTATGATATGAGTAATAATTTGAGGATTTCTTGTGCAGTTATCCCATATTATATATAGGGCAACTCTTGCAGAAGCAAATGCGCTGTACATGCCAAGTATTTTATTTCCAATCATTCAATTCATCATAGGAAAAGGCCAAAAGATCAATTGTGCAATGTATTTATTCAATTATATTTTACAAAATCATCAGTTTGGTAACATTTAAAAAGTTGTATATAATCCCAACATTTTTTATTACTGTCTTGTAATACTCATGTCTAGAGGTGTTCATGTATTAGGACGAATCGAGCTTATGTACAATACTAACACATTTTATTTTTGTTTAAGCATGATTTGATTTAATTAAAAATATTTAATTTTGATTTTGATTTGTCTCTGTTTACAAGATATTTCATTCGAAGAGTCCACAAGTAGGAGCCAAGAAAGAGCTCATATTGTGATCAATTTCTTTTCAACAGTTTGACTCAAAATCAAGTGGTCCATTTCTCTTAATATGTACATAAATTCTCTCAATCATCTATTAAGACACATAATGGAACAAAAACCAGAGATAAACACACAAACAAGGAAAAACAAAAACACACCGACAGGTTGGTCCAAGTGGTAAACAGTTTAGTATCGCTTAAGCAGGTCTCAAGTTTTAGGTATTGTGTATGTAGGGAATCCCCCAGACTCACCAATCAAAACTAAATATGCGGACGGGTCGATTCGGGTTAATCAGGACGAAACCCTGGAACCAGATACACAACAAAAAAAGAAAAAGAAAAAGAAAAACCCAAAAAAACCAGCAAAAACTGTGTTACATTAGAGCTCTAATGTTAGATTAAAATCAGCAATTGTGGGCACATATGTAAAATGTATGATGCTATTATAAAGTATGACACAAAATCAAGTGACCAATTATGTTAGGTGTGTCATAAGTATTAAAGTGTCATGGAAATAAAAGTGTAGATACCGTAAGATATATTTATAATTCAATGAGGGGCAGAGTTATAAATATTTAATAGTTGATTTAATAATCAACTATATAAAGAGGTAGTGGTCCCCAAGAAATAGGTTAACTTGTTTTTCTCTCCTTGCCCGTCAGAGAGTTTTACGCCAAGAGAAATCCTATCTTCTTGGAAGATCAATACCAAAGATTAAGTCTTTCAACATCAAGATTCAAGGTTTTCTATCGATTAATTCAGGTATGCTTCCGCATTCAGTTTATTATTCTTTATAATTTGACACGATAGATCCTGGGTTTAGATTTTATATCTATTATGGTTTGATTCTAACAAGTGGCATCAGTGCCTCGTCATGTTAAATCATTAAAAATTAATTAATTTTTTATTATAGAAAATCGAATCATAAACTATTGAATTTATGCACACGTTGCTTGCTTTTGATGGTTTTATACAATTAGCGGCAATTATATTATGGATCAAGTTTTTTTTTAAGTTCTTCAATAATTAGGGTTTAAATATTTACGGTATAATTAGGGTGGTTGCATGTTTTAGGATTAATTAATGCTTTGGATTTTGTTTTTCCGGCGCTTACTGTTTAAGCAATTTTCCCTAAATTTCCGATTACAATTATTAGGTTATCAACCTTATTTTGATTTATATTGTGATAATCTCTTGTGCGATAACCATTATGCTTGAATTATCGTAAAGTATGTATATGTAGGGTTATTGTGAAACTTTAAGCTGCCCATGTTTGCTGTACAATCTTTAAGGGTTATTATATTCTTTGACAAACATTAAAGTTTTGATGCTTTCAAATTCAATTGCCGATGACAATTGAATTCCTTTTCTGCGATATCGTGATTTTTGGATATATTAAAATTACCATGGCTCTTCATCGATATATTTTTATGGTTTTAATTGATGATTGATATGTTTGTTTTGGATTTAATAGTAAATATATTCGATTCGGTTTGATTAAAATTTTAATTTTAATCGTTAGTTATTAAGAAAAGTCTGACTTGGGCTTGGTCGTGGTAAATTTACTGTGACTTGGAAACTCTATAATGATGTTAGCTCTCGAAGCTTTATATTTGGATTAGTCTAATAAATTATGGTTGAATTTGTTCAATCTTGTTTAATTTTGTACAGATCCTTTGGCTTAAATTTGTTTCACATAATTATGCCATTAATGTTATCTACGGAATATACATTTGGTTTTGGAATACATGTAATTAATTTTATGAAATTCATATTCGATTTGGTTTGATCAAGAATTTCAACTTTGACCGTTAGATTACTCTGAATATATTAAAGTTTCATGAGATCATTATATGAACTATTTATTTATATGATATTTTTATTTTGAATTTAAGTTAAAGATTGTTTTATTTTATTCAATCTTAAATTTCGTAAATGCATGCTTAAGAAATTTTTTTGAGAGATAGTCAAAGATTTCGGTTTTTCGATTTTTGATAGCCCCATTTAGACAACTTTATTTTGGGTTATTTCGAAAACTCAAGTGTTATCAGAAATTTTAGTTTTGTCTGTTACTAAATTTTAAATTTGAATATCGATATATTTATATTATATATTTTAAGATAAATTAATTGAAGCATCAAGTCACCAAAATGACCTCTATTGTAGAAATTATTTTATTTTAATATATAGAAGGTCTTGTGCATGTAATTCGGATTATGTTAGTATTAATCGGCTCAAAGGAAGGTTAATAATTAACATTATTACATGTGCAACTGTGGTAATAAACATGTGATAATTATTCAGTTTTATATGTGAGCAATAAATCGACCCAAATGAAGATTTCTGTTTGACATGTTCTTATTATCAATGTTTGATTACTATACCAAGATATCACTTGCAAGTTAATGTTTTGTCCAAAGATGAAATATTAATGGAGTGTCCTATATCTTGATATGAGGTTTACCTTTATTCAAATTCATTAATATTTTGGTTATCTTTTAATTTGATTGAAAGATAAAACTAAGACAAATATTTTGAAACAATTAAATTCATATTTTGGCTTCGGATGTCTAATATTTTAATGGATTAATTGAAACATAATGTCACCAAAGTGACCGCTTTTGTGTAGATTAGTTTATTTAAAATATTAAGATAATTATGGGTTTTTGTAATTCATGCGTTTATTAATTGGCCCAAAGGAAAGTTAATATTTGACAGAATTACAACGACAACTGTGGAGATAAATGTTGACAATTATTAGGTATTTTATGTAAGCAATACGTTAGTCCAAAGATTAATCTACTGTTTGACATAGTTTATTGTCAATGTTTGATTGCTACAACAAGAGTACCGCTTACAGTTAATATTACTATCCAAAGACTTGATATTAATGTTGTGCTTGGTATCTTGAGGGGAACTAGCCATTATTTTGAATTTATTTGTTTACTTATGAATATTTATGTGAGCATGTTTTTATTTTATTTACTTATTTTTGTTCTATATTTAGGTAATTTATCTTTGCTATCACAATATCTGTTAAATACATTTTACACTCATGTTTAGCGAAACTAGTTTCAAGGAATAGAAAAGACACTTACATATAGTATTTGGTTGTATGAACATAGAATTTGCAATAAGGGAAGAATAACTTGCACCTTTCACCACGGTAAGCACCCATAAAAGGGATTTTGAGAGGTGAGATTGTTTAAATCGCACGAGTCTAATGATTATAATGAATAACATTTTATAAGTCTTTAGGAGTACAAAAAATCTAAAGAGATTACTCATATTAAGGGTTTCCTTGACGAAATTAAGAAATGCTTTACCCAAAACATTAAGGTTAAGATGATATCACTTATGCTTTCTTTGATGTCTATGAAGTATAAGGGTCAAGAAAATGTGAGGGAGTACATTATGAAAATGTTTAATATTGCTTCAAAATTTAAGGCACATAAGATCTAACTTTCTAACAATTGTTTGTTCTTATGATTTTGGTATCGCTTCCTATACACTTCAACCAATTCAAATTAGTTACAACTGTCAAAAGGAGAAATAGACTTTAAATGAGCTTATTTCTCATTGTGTTAAAGAGGAAGAAAAGTTGAAGCTTATAAGTGTAAAAGTACTCATTCGGTTAGTGCTCATTTAGTTAGTGTCTCTAAGAATAAGGGCAATAAAAAATATTAGAATAAAGTTGCTAAAGGTCCTACTCAAAAGAAACAACAATAAGTTACAAAGTATTGATTCTTTTGTATAAGTTAGGACACATGTGAAGAAATTAAACTTTAAAAGTGAGCAACTACTTCTGTTATTTTGAGTGATCCATGGACTGTAAATTTTATGATCCCACAATAAGGATTATTTTAAGGAGAGATTTATAACATTTTAGGATGTTGAGTTTGGAGGGAGAAATAAGGTTAGATACATTGCTATTGAGAAGAAGTTGGATTATAATTTAATTCATACTATCACTTTTGATGATGTTTAGGTTTTCACACCTATCATTAATCAATAAGTGAATCAAGTACCTCAACAAAACAATGTTGAACAACTCTCATTCAAGATAAGATAATTGTTTTAGAAGAACAAACTCAACAACCTTAAAAAAATAAGTGTCATTAAAGATATCCACGAGAGGAAGGAGAAATGCTATTCTAGATTATTACTTTGTATTTCTTCAAGAAAATAAGGATAATAATGGAATGACAGAAAAGAATTCAATCATTTTTTATCATATCATAAAAGTCCCGACTCTCAAAAGTGGATTGATGTCATTCAAGAAGAGTATAATTTTATGCAAGACAATAAATTTTAAGAACTTGTCTCATTACCTGAAGGTGCAAACCAATTGGTTGTAAATGGATATTTAAAACCAAGAGGGATGCAAATGATAATGTGGACAAGTATAAGACATGTCTTGTATCTAAAGGATATACTCTAAAAGAAGACATTGTTTTTGTGGAGACTTTCTCTCAAGTTTCATTGAAAGACTCTTTCAAGATAATCACGACGCTTGTTGCTTATTTAATCTTGAGCTACATAAGATGAATGTTAAGCTTGTGTTTTTCAATGGCGACATTGAAGAAATGAATTATATGGTACAATCATAGATTTGTGTCTAATGATACAAAATTAATGATATGTAAATTAAATAAATTCTTCTATGAGCTTAAGTAGGACTCTCATTAATGAAATTATAAATTTCATATTGATTATCTCATTCGGCTTTGAGATAAATTTAGTTGACAATTGTATATACTACAAGTTTAGTGGGAGTAAACCAAGTGATACTCATATTGCTAAAGAAGACAAATTTAGTCTTACACAATGCCCTAAAAGTAACCTTAAAATTTAGAAAATACAAATGATTCCATATGCATAAGCTATTGAGAATCTAATTTATGTTCAAGTACGTATGCGTTCGGATATTGCGTACATTGTTGGAATGTTAGACAGATATTTAAGCAACTCTAGTTTGAACCATTGGATAGCAGCCAATAGGGTTATGAGATATGTTTAGAGAACAAAAAAAAATTTACATGCTCACATATCGAAGTTCTGGTAAGTTAGAGATCATCAAGTTTATAGACTTCAATTCTATTAGAATATTGATGCAAAAGAATTTTGTCACATGGGCTGCTAATTATAGATTGAATAGAAAGACCACTTCGGTTATTTTATGGCAATAAATATGCATTCATTTATTCTATAAACAATAGGAACACTTTAAATTTGAAGCACATAAATATTAAGTTCCTAGTTGTTAAAGAAAATTTAGAGTGGTTGTGTGTCTATAGAGCATGCTGGTACAAACTCCATAATTGCGCGCTTATTAAGAAACTGACACCCTAGGTCTTTCATGAGCACACTACTCATGTGGGTGTAATGTTATTTAAGGATATTCAGTTTTAGTGGGGGTTTGTAATTTTGAAAAATGCTCATTCATTTTAGACACAATTTCGGTTACTTCAGTTTAAGGATATTTTAAGATTATTTTCTGCAGAAATAAAGTTCTTTTGGTTTATGCACACTCTAAATTCAGTAAAGTTTGATTTCGCTAAGGTTTAGGAGGACCAGTTGGAAATAGACATGTTTGGTTCACATTTCATGTAATTTTTCATGCTACGCATCCATGATTGATCTATGTCATTTGACTATATTTGAATACGCGACCATTGATGGGTCTTGTCACGATTGATACGACAAAGGCTGCTTTGATCCTATATGGATATAGTTGATGAACGAGATTGTTACAAAATACCTATTATATAATAGCAATTTTTGAGCTCATAAGGTTGTACATTTGTCAGGAAACATATGTTGCCCAAGTGGGAGATTGTTGGATTAAAATCCGCAATTGTGGGCACATATGTAAAATGTATGATGCTATTATAAAGTATGACACAAAATCAGAATAATTAACAGTGCATGGATCAGATTATGTCAAATTAAAGTATCGGGACTATATCCAAATTTGAGCATGGTAGAGGGACCCAAAATCAACCTCATTTTAGAGCCCTCATTCATAGACTACAACAACTAAAGGCCTAAAAATAGCTTGGTTTCTTTTTCATATTCAATTTCAGTACTTTCTAGAGCAGGATCTAGTGGATTTCACGAGACCAGAGACATCATATATCAGTAAGCTAATTCTTTTGAAAATAGATATTGGAATGCAAATTTGTGAGGGATCCACTCAACAATTTTCCCATTTTTCCTATTACAAGATTGCTTAATGTTCTTCCTCAGTGGACCAGGCATAAATTGCTCAACCGTTTGCAGTAAACCAGCTGAACAAACATCTGAATCTTTTGCAAAAGACATAATGTTAAAAAATACCTAATATTTGTCTAAATAGTCACTTTGGTCCCTATTTTTTTAACACTTTAACCCTCAACGTTTTATTTTGAGTCACATTGACCCCTCAATGGATAAAAATCGTTAGTTCACCAACAGAAAACACTTTTATATGGCGTGACAATGCTACACGACAGCAAATGCTAATATAATAATATCACATTTACAAAGATTTTGTAATTTGACCTTGAGAGGAAACAAACTCAAGTCTTTATTAGGGATAGTTTACGCCTTAATCACTCAATGTATGATGTCGTGTAGGATATCTATGCCATTTCAAGGTGTTTACCGTTAGTTAACTAATAATTTTCATCCATTAAGAGGTCTTTTTGACCCAAAATGAAGTGTTGATGATCAAAATGTTCTAAAAAAAGAACAGGAGTCAAAATGACTATTCAGACGTTATGGGCATTTTTTATAGTACGCCTTTGCAAAATACTCCCTCTGTCCCACTCAATATGTCCATTTTGTGTTTTAGAATTGTTCCACTTAAAATTTTTCATTGAAAAAATCAATAACTTTTAAAAGGCACATTTCCCTTTATACCCCTTTTTAGTTTCTCAACAAAACAAAATTCAACTTTTCAAAGATAAAATTGTGGTTTCAATTATTTTACATCATCTTTCTTACACAATTTTTTTTTTGAAATTACGTGAAAAATCAACCATGGTCGTTTTAAATGGGACGGAGGGAGTACTCCATAGTCTTTGGTAACATTATTTTTTGCTCTTTGTTGACGCTAAAATTTGCCGGAATGTACTCTTCTTTTGCTACTTCAAGTTCATGGAACACCTCTTTCGATGTGTATATTCGGCCTAGATCGAACAAAATCGATGAGTAGTGACCAAAGAATATATTGAGAACTTGTATAATCCCCATTAAATTATGACATAAAATGTACCGCTGGGTCCGAATAGCTTCCCGAACTAAGTGCACAATGCAGAAGAGGTTCTCGGGACTCGATTGCATAGTCTCTTTGAGGATCATCGACCTTAAATTTGTCTTCGAATGAAAAAGAAACCGTAGCCAGTGCAAGCAGATGAAAGTTTTATGTTGATCTCGTGTTTGATTATACTTCTAATGCATGCCGAACCGCAAATCGGTCCTGCAATCGATCCCGAAGGCATAAAACTGATACAAGCTGCTGAAAAAAATGATAGTATTGTAACTCAACTATGTATATATATCCCAAACCTGCATAAACTCTGCATATATGGAAAAATTTACCTCTTGCTTTCGGACTTTGGGGTTAAAAGTTTGATTCCTCTTTGCTTCAACATGGCTATTTATTGTGTCCTGAGATGGATAACTATCAAAACAAAAATTGTATGCCAACAACCATCACTAGCTGATAATAGAGTTTCCTGCCGGAGCGCTTGTGTGTTGCTTCCATGAACTGCCAATTCGAATCGGAACCCCGCCAATTCACTTCAGACATGGTAATATCAATGGTAACCCTAGAGGAGATTATAAAGTTAATTGAAACAGCACCAATGCTGCAAATACTACCATCAGATGTTGACAAAATTTTCTAACCCCATCAAGAAAGATAGCCAGAACCAGAAGGAAACATCCAAACTCTGCATTAATTGCAACACAAGAAACAATCCAAAAGGTGTCCCTTCTTTTGACTAGCCCCTTGTCTTAGAAAGCTATACCACCTTTGCATTAAAAGGAAGTAAAATCAGTATTTGTTGTGCCTTTTTGGGTTTTCAATCATGTAGTTTCAACTTTACATTTCATTTTGTTCCTATGCCATTTCTGCACCAGTCAAGCCAGGGGATCCACTTTGATTTGGCTCCACCAAAAATTGCTTTCTGCATGCAAATTATATGGCTTTTAAGCTGCTTCGTGACAGAGATGTTGCAGGAAAAGTAATAATAATAACAAGTGCATGCAATCCATCATTCCTTGACTTAGCTAACTTTTATATTAAATACTTTTCCATTCATGTTATTTCAACCTTTTATTATGCATTCGACACTCGTATATATTCGGACACGAGTATAAGCGATTATTTTTATATCCATGTCAAACATATACTCATATATATTCGTTGTTGAATTTGTGTTGCATAGGGTGATGTGTTGTCATTCCCTTTTAAATAACCAAAAGGGAGGCAGCAATTGAGGGAAAAGAAAACAGACCACAAAAGGGCTGAAAGATGAAGGTCAAAAGCGGGCATTCCTTTGTCTAATCCCTTTCACAAAGGGAAAAATTAGAATCCAGTCCATATAAGACTTGCTTTTCTCCATTTTCTTAAAAGGAAAGTTTCTTGTCTATTCTTTTCATGGGATATAGTGCTACAAATGGAGGAAAAATAGAAAGGGCCACCTCAGAATGGGCCGGGCATCTGTGTTATTTGATCTACATCAGTCAACCAATAAGTCGAATATAAGTGGTTATACCAAAAAATAAAAAAAAAATGTTTCAAATTTTTATGTCATATTCATGAGTACTTTAGTTTCTGTTTGGTTGGTTGTCAAAGATGTTGCCAAGAGTCTATGATTGATTGACCAGTTCAACCAATTTAATCACAATTATAGCATTAAACTAAATGACAATTAAGGTTCGAGTCCTGCCTGATGCCAAAAGCATCAAATGGAGGACCGAGTTTATCAGTGTCGGAATTCAACATCATTGCCGGCGGGAAAGAGAAAGATATCACGAGCAAAATGACAAACATAATAAATATATGCTTTGATCTGTCAACCTTGTGGAACCTGTGAGTAACAAAACCTTGCAGGACCTGTAAGGGCCTAAAGAGAACAATTCTGGAATGTGTTTGTCACAAACATGTTTGTGGTCCTGTCAAGAATAAGCATATTAGAGAGATCAAGGTCCTGTCAAGAATAAGCATATTAGAGATATCACGGGCTGGGTCGAGTCATGACAAGTACCATTTCCAGAAATGGATTTCAAATAAAGATCCAAGTAAACTCCACAGTTACCAACAGATGTTTGTGGTAGCAAAGATAAGCAATGAAAAATATCTCTAAAGAAGGAAACTTTGCACAAGTCAAATCTCAGGTCTGAGAAATTACTCATATATTCAAAAGCCTAAGGCTTCTGTACATTAAATGGATTTTCAGTTCACACAACCTTTGAAAGATAAAAGGGAACCTATGGGAATCCAGAATTGATCTTCCAAAATATCTCTAAAATAGAAAAGAAGCACAAAATGCGGGGCAAAAAAGATGCTAAGAAGGGAAAGTAAACCATTCGAGCGATTCCATGCTCAATCCATAAAATATCCAATCCCATTAGATAAAGTGAAGGTCTCTAGTTAGATCTGTACATATGTACTTATCTAGAAAAAGCCTATTAGAGAGATCAATTCCTGTCAAGAACTTCTGCTGGCAAGTTCAGATCAAAGAAACCACCTCCATAACTCTCCTTTTTAGGTTGTTTCGGTGATGGGCAACCATTGTCATCTGAGCTCCCAAAGCTGAAAGATCGGTCGCGTTTGCCTGCATTGCAACGTGCAAGTAAAATCTTTAAAATATATATATTTAATAATCTTAAAACTACGTGTGTGTGTGTGTGTGTTGATCTCCAAAAAGATAAGTGCACATACCACTAGTGCCACAATCGGAGGGAAGGCAGTTACCAGTAGTAGTACTGGCTTTACTATTCCGACAGACAGCAAGCTCCGATGCTTTCTCGATGCCCTTGGATTTGTATGGAGCTATATTATGGGTATTTAGTTGGAGAGAACCCAATAAATCATTATCAATGCATTCATACCTGCAAGCAATAGTCTCAGCACGTTAATTTAAAACTCTCATAAACATTCAATTAGTAGTTGATATGTAATAACTATACTTACATTTTCTGACAGAGGTTATCGATGATCACAGAAAGATTGATTACATGCATTCGTATCTCCATTACTTTATCATCGGTATATTGATCAAAGGGCTCTTCCAAAAACTTGGACAGTTTCTCAACATTTGCCTCCAGCTGCTGCTGCTGATCCTCAAATAGAAGCTGTTTTATTTCCCTTTCCTCATTTGTCATCTCATCCTTAAATAATTCATCTCCAAACATGTAAAATGCAAACGGGTATGAATATGAAAGAACCCGCCTTGATCGAAAAAGTCTAAGAAGTCCATTATTTACCCAGCTGAAATCTCTAAGTCTCAATTCCCTCTCTTCTGAAATTGACACCTTCTCAAGTATAGTCTCCTTGAGTTTACTCTCAAGCTTAAACGAATCTGTATGAGCTTTATAACGGTTATGATAGTGCATATATCGATAGAGATCTCGCTTTGCTCGTTCAGTCTTTTTCTCACAATCTTCTATGTAGCGACCGCAGCTGTGACCAGCTATTCTTGACCAAGTATGGTCCCGTCCAGTAGCACAGCCACACAGCCAACTGCATTAGTTGGAAAAGAGAGAAATGTGATTAAGTAATTCATATTCAGCAATGCATAAATCATGTAAACAAACCAAATAATATGATTATAAAAAAATTAAACAGGAAAGAGGAGGAAAACAAGTCACTTATGCTCTTCTTAATGTGGCAGCTTGTGCAAGCTCAAAAGCTTTGATTTGAATTTAACATTTATGCCGAAACCATACACTTAAATCTAGAGAACTAATTGTCACCACAATCAGATTAGACAGCTTTCAGAAATTTGCAAACAGTAGTCAACATAAAAGGAAATCCATACCAAAATGCTTGTCCACAGATACAGCTCACAAGATTACATCCACCATTCTTCTCCACAGGTTTGTGACACTTCGGACAAGGCTTTGTATGAACAGTGATCCAATTGACCGTTTCTGATTCATCTCGGCACTTCTTCATCCAAAGCTCCCACATCATACATGAACATGGCGAGTGTGCTTCTGATAAGCAACTAAAACAAAACTGTACGCCACAAGAACATTCTACCTCACAAAATTCATCATCCTCAACGCGTATTGCATTTCCACAATGAGGAGTACTAGGGCACCATTTAACCATCCTATTATCTTCGATGTATGACTCGAGAAGAAAACGATCAAACTTCTCCGCTAGATCAGGATGCCTTTTACCAACTAGATTTCTAACAACAGCCTCATCACAAATAGCATTGCACTTGTGTGCCATACACCTAATGCGCTTACTTTGACCCTCATTTATCTTCACAACAAAATGTTCTGTCCAACCTGGAAAACGGAGGAAATAAATCAACTCAATAGACTAAAATGACTAAGCTGTTACAACTTCAATTACTTTGTGCATACATTATCAAATTTGATATGTATTTTGAGTTGTTTGCTCATTTCTAAGGGTTGATTTCAAGAGTTCTCGCATTGTTTACACGCTGACGTTATAGTGTTATACGGTACACATGCATGCTTTAAGAACAAGCTGCAGATTAAGGAGGATGCTTACAGTCATTGCAAAAGGCATGGCCACAGTCCATTTTCGTCATCTTATCACCAGGTAATTCCTCCATGCATATGTCACACATTGCTGCAGATGAAGAGGACATAGGCGTTTCTGTATCCTCACTCTCGACAACAGAAACACCAGCTTCAGAAAACAAGTCCGGTTTTCCCTTCTCCACAAGTACGGCGAGCAATTTCTCAACATCCCATCGGTAATGAATCAGTAAAGTCCGAGCATGGTGCTCCCTAAGCGATAGCATCTCCATTACTCTCTGTAAATCTTCCCTCTACCAACACAAACCAAACCAATCAATTCAATCCTAAAAAATACAACAAACATGCACGGGAAACCAAAAAAGCAAGAAAAGGGAATAAATTTTTACCTGAGCAGCTAAAAGTGATTCTTTTGTAATAACCTGCGTAAGTACCATAAAGGGTTACAACAAAAGCACGCCCATTCTAAGAATTCATAGAAACTATGTAACCGGTTCTTCTCTAAGGTTTTCCAATCAAGATTAAAGCTTAATTTTCCCCCCTATGTTCTTGAAGGGGAAAAGATCAGCATACACAATGCAATATAGTAATAACAAAAACCCAAAACACATGCAAATAAATTGATCAAATTCAACGATCAGCAGCTCCTCTGCCTGTGAAATTAAAGAATTCCCTAATGAGCATGCAAAAAACAACACCCCCACAAAAAAAGCCATCTTTCACCAAATTTAAAAAGAAAAAAACAAAACCCTACCTTAAACCGGAACAAATACAAAAAACCCAGAACCCAGAATCGATAAATCAATGACAAATTGAAACAAGAAATCGAATTCCTTAGAAAACCATGAAAGGGGGAGAATTTGACCTTGGTAGTGGGGCCCTTTGAAGGGGCCCACTGTAAATCGGAGTCCTCATTCTCGAGACCGTCGTGGGAGTCTCGATCGGAGGAATAATAACAATCCTCGTCGCTGCTCCCGCAATCCTCCATCGACAGATCGATTGACCAATGAATCAAAACAATTCCAAATTTATGTATTGTGGGTAATAAAATATCGTCGTTCTTGTTGAAGAAGAATTGAATCGATTCGTTTCCAGCTATAATTTTACTATCGATTTGAAGAGTGTAAGAGAAGAAAGAAGGATTGGAAAACGAAGTTTATAAATAGAGAGAAGAAATTAAATTATTTGTTGTTTTTATTATTTTTTTAAAGAAAATTGTGAGAGAGAAAGGGAAATAGAGGTGGCGAAGAAGATGCTTTCTTCGCATAAATGCACACTTTTGGAAGTACCGAAACGCTGTCGTTTCGCTTTTGTCCTTTGCTCCCTCCCCATTTTTTTTTGAATATTTTTGTTCGAAAAATAAATTTAATCTAGTAAAAATTGAGTTTAATTTTCATGTTCTATTCTAATTTCGATTATGTTTGTTTAGGGTAAACTACTTATTTAGCACTCAACTTATTACCATGTTTCTGTTTTTACCCCACCTATTTGTTTTTTAGTAAAATAATACATAACATTACGTTTTGTTTTTATTTTGGTATCCGCTATTAAAAAAGTAACGTATGTTGATTAAGAGAGAGAAAAAAAAACATGTGTCAAACTATCACGTCATTTTTCTCTCATATGTTGTCTATCACGTCGAATAAATCATAAAAAATCATACATGATAGGTTGACTAGGAAAAAAAATAACTTGATAATGTGACACGTGTGATTTTCTCTCTTCTAGTCAGCCTATCACATGTGATTTTCTCTCTACTATTTAACATATTAATTTATTAACAACGGGCACCAAAATAGAAATAAAATGTAACATTAGGTATCATTTTACCAAAAAAAAATAGGTAAGTACAAAAATATAAACACATGCAAAGGTATAGTACCAAATAGATAGTTTACCCTTTTGTTTAAGGCAGAGTATGAATTGAGAATTTTCAATAGTAATTAAAAAAATTAATTAGACGTCCGTTAATTGGACGAGTGGTTAAAGATACTCATGTTGTCTTATCTTATATGAGTTTAAATTTCGACATTTATCATTAAAATATAATTATATCTTTATTTAATCAAATACTCAATCAAATATTAAAGTGCTCGAATTTAAATTGTTCAATATCTCGAATCTTGAACTCTACTTGATAACCACTAAATAAAATTTGATTTAAAAAAAAAAACTAAATTCGAGAAACTTGTGAATATATACGTTTCATTTACTATTTTTTTTGAAGGTATGTTATCGAATTGAATTCAAATTCTATATCTAAAAGTTTTAATACGAACTTTAAATTGCTTATTATTTTGGGTTGCTTCTTTCATTTACTAAAATATTTTTTAACATAAGTTTTAGCGCAATGCATATGTTATCTAAACTTCGTCTCACTCGTAAACTAAAAAATATTAAGTGTTTTAAACATACTTTTTTATGTGTTGTACTGACAACAATGTCGATAGAAATGTATCATGAAGACACTTTAAGAAAACATTATAAAAATTGAAACTTAACAGATTTAGGAATAACGTGATTCAAATGTGACCACTTGATTACCTTAAACTATTTGTTTTTAACTATTTATTCCTAAAAATTATCTGGAAAAAAAGAAAGAAAAAAAAGTCTTTTCTTTGTTAAAAGCTGAAGAGAAGTTCCTAAGGCGAAAGTCTAGGGTGCAATTCATAAAGGAAGGTGATAATAACTCTGCCTATTTTTTAGGCAGGTTTCAACTAGACAGAAGTTTAACACTATTCAGTTCCTTCATGATGGTCAGGGGCGTAAACTGAATTCTTTTGATGGTATGTCTGCAGAATTGATCAGGCATTTTTCAGATATTCTTGGCTCAGCTGATGTAAATGTGGTGCTCCATTCAGATGATCTGCTCAAAGAGATTCTAAATGTGAAAATTATATCTGAGATGCAGGATAGTTTGATTGCTCCAGTTACAGCTAAGGAAATTAAAGATGCTTTATTTGCAATAAATGAAAATAATGCACCAGGCCCCGATGGATATCCAGCTAGTTTTTTCAAGCTATCCTAGAGAATTGTTGATGAGGATTTCATCAAAGCTGTTAAGTATTTCTTCTTGGCATCTTCATTGCCTGCTGATTTTAATGCAACCATTATCACACTAGCTCCTAAAATTGTTGCTCCTTTGAGTGCTATTGATTTTAGGCTCATCTCCTGTTGTTCAACTGTGTATACATGTATAACAAAGATAATTGCAAACAGATTGAAAGTATGGCTGCCTGAGTTGACTCTGCCGAATCAAAGTTCCTTCCTTACAGGAAGAGATTTGGTGGACAATGTCCTGCTTGCCCAGGAGTTGGTAAATGATTATAGAAGGAAATATTTGTCAGCTCGATGTGCTTTGAAAATAGACCTTAGGAAAGCTTTTAATTCTATCAGCTGGAATTTTATCTTCTAGATTTTCAGAGTTATGGATTTTTTTTTTGAACAGTTTAAGATTTGATTGCATGCTTATATTGCTCACTCTAAGTTTTTTATAGGGCTTAATGGTGGTTTGGTGAGTTTTTTTCAGGGAAAAAGAGGGCTAGGCAGGGTGACCCTATATCGCCCTACATATTTATTCTTGTTATGAATGTGTTATCCGGGCTTCTAAATTTAGCTAGCCAGTATGATGTCTTTGACTTCCACCCCAAGTGCAAGAGAATTGGACTCATACACCTTTGTTTTGCAGATGACCTCTTAGTCTTCACTAAGGATTCTGTTGAGGTTGTGTTGGGAGTAAAGAATGTTAAGGAGGTTTTCTGTGTGATGTCAGGACTGCAAATAAATACGACAAAAAGCGAGCTATTTTGTGCAGGGTTGGAGTCTGATGAAGTGCAGAATTTGATTGAGCATACTGATTTCAGAGGTGACTCTCTCCTTATAAGGTATTTGGGATTCCCATTGGTTACTAAAAGCCTCTCTATTGTAGACTGTGAGGGCTTAGTGGGAAAGATAGTAAAGAAAATAAAGAGTTGGTCTTCAAGATGCTTGTCCTTTGCTGGAAGATTACATCTTATTCAAGCTGTCATCTTTAGTATTCATAATTTTTGGAGACGTGTGTTTGTTTTGCCTTCTAAGGTTATCAAGCTTATTGAAAGATTGTATAATTTCTTTCTCATGAAGGGTTTAGATGGTTCGGCCAAAGGGGTTAGAGTGAGCTGAGAATAAGTTTGCCATCTGAAGAGTGAAGGTGGGCTTGGTCTGAAAAATATCCTTGTTTGGAATCAAGCATGCATGATGAGGTGTCTGTGGATCATTCTTACTCAATCGGGCTTCCTTTGGGTGGCTTAGATTGAGAAATACATATTAAAAGGAATCTATATTTGGCAAGTCACAGTGAAGAACAGTTATAGTTAGGTTTGGAAAAAATTCTTAGTTTAAGAGATAACTATGCATTGGTTGATAACTTGAATGAAAGGTTTAAGACTAAGAAGGTATGAGAGACCCTTAGACACAAAAATGTAAGCGTCCCTTGGTTTAAGATTATTTGGGGAGGTCTGTTGATTCCTTGCTATTCGTTTATTGCTTGGCTTGTACTGCAGGATAGATTACCAACGAAGGTCAGGATATTGTGTTGGGGTGGTGTAATTGACTTGCAATGTCTGTTGTGTAAGTCTAGTATTGATTGCAGAGACCATTTGTTTGCTGAGTGTGTATACTCAAAATAGGTTTGAGAAACAGTTTTGTAGGCTAATCATGATTTTGGTAGATGGGCAGATATGGTGAGTTGGGTGTTGATGCATGGTAAAGCAAGTCTTTGATGGCTGCCATTGTTCGACTAGTGTGGTGTTATTATCTTTACTACATTTGGCAAGAGAGGAACCATAGGCTGCATGAGAATGATTCTCGATTGGTACTATTGTTGTCTCAAGGATAAAAAGATATGTTCGATTAAAGCTTTCTGGTTGTACAAAGTTAATTCTTTCCTCCCCTACTCTTACTGCTGAGTGGGGGTTGGTTTAGTTTCTTCTTTATGTTGTTGTTGTTTGAATTCTTGGTTGTAAGTTGATGGTGCTTTTAGATGAATAAGATAACATCAATTTATCCAAAAAGAAAGAAAAAAGTCTTTTTCCTTTGAGTTTTTAGATCATATCGTAAGTTATGTAGTCATTTTCTTATGAGTGAGACGTGTAATGACCCAAACTTCAGGTTAGCGAATCGAGTCTTGAATTCGGGTATTAGGCTTTTATTTTGGAAGCCTAGTTAAGAATATTAAGTTGGGTCCATTACATTGGTAGGAGAGGTTTGAATTTTAAAAATGATGAGGATATGAGGAAAATGGGGAGATATTATGTTGGAGAAAGAGAAAAAATAAATAGGAGAGAGGAAATAGAAAAAAAGGGGAGAGAAAGTAAGGGAGAAAGTTTTTAACTCTGATCTACAGAGATTGGGCTGTCCGTTGTCGACACCTCTATCGTCGTTATGTTCATCTCTTCCAGACGAGTTCATCGGTACCAGCGTCGTGGTCATCAGAGCTACCATCGAAGGGGATGAGAGAAGAGAAGTTTCAGGTTGTTGAGTTGAGAGGGTTAGAGCGCTCAAAATGAAGAACGAAGGCCACCATCGTGCTCACCAGCGTCAAGACAGTCTATCTGGGCGATCGTCTTCATCGTCCGGCCTCTAGGACAGGCCGCACACGCCAACACGCGCTGCTCCTACGCGTGGGCGAAGTTCAGCTGCTAGGGCAATTATAACCGACTTGGGCTGAGCCGTTTGGGCCAGCTACTAGACCGAGTATGCCTGCCATGCTGACCCAAGCTAGAGGCTGAGCCAGTCTGCCAAGCCAGCCTTTCGAGCCGAGTTGAATTGAGCTAATCGCCAGCCACCAAGCTGTTTCGCCAACTGCCGTTGATTGTCGTTGTCGTTGATCGGTATTGATCGTTGACTTTTTTTCTAGGGACCCTACTCAGGGTTTCTCGACGCTCTGAGTTCGTTAGCGCAGTCTGTTTTGCCAAGTTCAAATCCGGTAAGTTACTTATACGTATTTAACCTTGCGGATTAGTTAGTGAATGGGGTTAAGTAATAATTGTGGTATTCGTATACTGATGAGGTTTATTCGGGCTTGAATACCGGATCGAAAGGGGCATTTGAGGAGCTCGAGTAAGGATTTATCAATAATCGCTTAAGGTTAGTACACCTAGAGCTCCTATTGCTTCATGAGCACCAGAAATGTGATTGTTTTGCGTGTCAGTATATGTAAAATAGGTAGACGATGAATAAGCATGAATAGAGACTGTATTATGAGACTCGATATTTATGAGATGCATGATGATGTTGTGAATGTGATAGGACTCATGGAGGCTTTAGAGACCGTTAGGGTCGTTTGAGATGCTCGTATGATTATTTGATGATTGTTTGATTGATTGAAATAATTGTGATGCCTTGTATGCTTATTCGAATAGATTGATGAGATTTGATGAAAATCATGCTTAAGGGTTAAAATACTCGATTAAATGATTATGGAACCGGCAATTAATATTAATTGGGTGAATGCTTTAGTAAACCAACTCTAATGACTTTCATAAGTTTTAGGGATCGAATAAAGTATTGTAAAACTACAATTCAATAAAATGACTACAAACTTTAGCCGTATCGGTAGGGTGTCATATCGGTACAAGTCAATCCATACCGGTACTTATAAATATATAAGATTTTCAATAAACAATATTTGTATCGGTACGCGTGTGAAAATATAACCCTTAATTAATTAATTAATTAATCCTTTTTCGCAGTCCAAATCTTTGGGATTTTGTGATAGGTAATTAATTAAACCTTTTTTACCGGGTAAATTTTGGGATTGTATAATTATTTAAGAAGGGTTTAAAATTCAAATCTATATAATTTTTCACAGCCCAAATCTTTGGGATTTTGTGATAGGTAATTAATTAAACCTTTTTACCGGGTAAACTTTGGGATTGTATAAAAGGGTTTAAAATTCAAATCTATATAATTTTTTTTGGATAAATGAAATCTTTATAAATTTTGATGTAATATATAATGTTATATAATAATTTTAATTTTATGTAATTATGTATATAAATTTGAGATTTTTTTAACGATTACAAATTTAATTCCAATTCACATTTATCAAACGGTTAACATTGTTTTTTAATAATATATTTCCCTAGTATAATAATAATAATAATAATAGTAATAATAATAATAAAACATTTATTTATTTTAAGATATAATGTCTAATGACAAAATATAACCCTTAATGTTCACATTTTTTTTAATTTGACCTCGATTGTTGTTAAACTAAAATTGAACTTTAATATGTCATTAAATTTTAATTTTATGTTGCTCACATAAAATTCATATGTATCAAACTATATTGACATTATTTTATTTTATATACCATACCAAAATATAATTTAAAAATTATAAAAAACACATTTTAAAAAATAATTTATTACAATTTGTAAAATAGTATATGGTGACGTATGCTACCAAGTGAACAAAATAGTACCACACAAACAATAAAATACATGTGAATTGTCTAGCTACTTGCAACATTAATGTTGTGAAAAAATTGTCGTTTCAGTTAATAATTCCATTAAAAACATAGTAATTGAATATAAAAGGATCATAACCTTGTTTCACATAACAAGTAAATATTGATAGTTTAATTTGTTATTATATTGAGTTCTATTAATTGGTTGAGTGGTTAAGGATGCTCATGTTGTTTAGGGTGTGCGTCATTCAATTTTAACTGAATTAATCGATCAAATTGATTTTTTGGTTAATCAATCGATTAATTTTAGGTATGATCGTTTAACGGTTAAGAATTATTTCAAACTTAGGTTATCAGTTAATTCGGTTTGAAATCAGTTAATTAAATGAATTAACCGAAATTATTACATATTAAATATTATATATATTACACATACATTTTTTGTCACTGAAAATTTAAAAGTTATAAAATGATCATTAAATTTTTTGATATGTTATAAAATGATCATTAAACTTTATCAAATTAGCACAAAGTGATCATTAAATTTACTGAATTATTACAAAATGATCATTAAACTTTTCAAAATTTATCAATAATTTATAACGTGCAATGACCATTTTGTAATATTTCAATAACTTTAATGATTGTTCTGTAACTTTTGAAAGTTCAACGACTAAAAAGATCATTTTAGCATAGTCAATACTTAACCCAAAAGCTTATAACAAATTTCAGTTAATTTGAAAATCGACCGAATTAACCAAACTTTGTTCGGTTCGGTTAAAAGTTTTCCCCAAAAAAATTAATTCGATTAATAGTTAAAAGAAAAAAAAATATAATTAATAGATTATAGCTAGTTCAGTTCGGTCGGTTAATTCCTTTAAAAAAACATAAACCGTATATAAATTGTGTGTGCATATATATAATTTGGAAACAAAATAGTGGATAGTCATTAATATAAAAAATTAGGGTACTAATAAATGTGAAGTTGATATTATCAATTCTACTAAAAGTACATGTTCATATGTTAACAAAAAAAATTAGTTTTTCTCTGAAACCTAATTTTCTCTTCATAGCCGACGCAAGTTTTTCTTATTTCCTTTTTGCTTAATCGTTGGTGGCAATCAGTCTTAGTACTGGTTGTCGACCACGGATGTTCATTATTTTTCTCGCTCTTTCATGTTTTATTTTTTAAATTTTAATAAAAATCTATGCTCTTTGTGGCACGTGTTTCCCCTGCCTTTGTGACACGCTTTTCATTGGCTTTTTTGTTCGTTTCATCTGTCGTTTGGCACGATTTCAGCATACCGTAGCGGTCACTTGGTGCTCATATAGAGATCTTCACGGCACTAGCTTTCTGATTTGATTCTGTCAGTGGTCAAAAAAAGATTGATCCTCACTCGTTTGATGGTTTGTTGACCGATGTAATCAGAACTGTGTAGCTGAGTAATCTGCCTGATAGTTTGGTCGCTCACCCCGTAAAACATCTCGTCTGGCTGGAGACAAGGAGATTCATGAAGGTTTCTGGGTTTTGATGATATGCTAATCTCCATGAAAGAGTTTGCTTTTCTTTGCACCTTTGTATGAAATTTTTAGTGGACTATTCCCTTTTTTCTCTTTATGATGCATTGTATTTGTAATATCTTTTATGGTGATTAATAAAATCCGGATGCTATTATTCAAAAAAATTACATGTTCAAGTTATCATTTATGCATTTGACAAAAAAATAACTATCTATATACTTATTTTTTTCTGATAATTGAGAAAGAAAGTTCGAACTCCGAACAAGAAAAATATTAATATAATACTCTCAAACAAAGGACTCCAAAATGTGTTTTAAATATTTACAATAGTGATAAAACATATGGAAAAACAAAATAATATATTTCGAATTTTGAATCTTCTTAAACTCATTTTTATTTAAAAACTAGCCTACCACGTGAACAAGGTCAACAAGCATTTTTGTTTTAAATTGAGAGACCTGTTTTAATAAATTGTATACAGCCCCTTAAATCTTTGAACCACTCTTAGTCATTATAAATTCAAATTTATTTAGGTTTTGAAGTTTAAGTTCTGATAATATGGATCATTACGATTATGGTGTATAATTTGGTTTATTTCAAATCACTTCTTTAAATCATTTTGAATTCTAGATGTTTCAAGTTAAGATCGTTTTAGATTCAAATTATGTATTAGCTTGAGTTTAAATTAATTCAAGTTCAAGTTATCGACGTTTTAGTAATGATTTTAAAAGCTCTCAAGTTTTACATATTTTTATCAATTTGATCTTGATTATAAAAACTGAAAAATATAGGAAATTCAAAAAAGAAATAATAATACTAGCATTATTATAAAATTTTAAAAAATAGTAAAAAATAACATAATTTTACATTCATCCCAACTACTCCAAACTAGAACACACTAGGGGGAAATAAGAAAAAAATATTTTTTAATTTTCTAAAATAGTACTTTTATTTTGTTTTTTTTTAATTTTCATATGTTTTTTGATAAATTTATAATTACTTTAATTTCTATGTATTTTTTATTTTCTTTTGAATTTTTTAGAATTATGACCAAATTAATAAAAATATTTAAATACTAACAACCAGTTTGTCTAGTGGGATGAGGTACTAAATTCCTTAAGCAAGGTCAGAAGTTTTAATTCTGGCGTTGTGAATAGAACAAATTGAGTTCGGAGGGTCACCCCATAATAGGCCTATGTAGCCCGATCCAGATTAGATAACTAATAGATTGGATGATGGTTAAACTAAAAAAATAAAAAAATGCAGATGTTGAAGGCTATTGTTTTTAAGAATCATGACTAAATTTATAAAAATGTATAATAACTTTCAATTATTATTTATTTAAAATATAATACAAATCATGTTTATTATTATTATTATTATTATTATTATTATTATTATTATTATTATTATTATTATTATTATTATTATATATGGATAGTTTGGAAAGAAAATATTGGGGAATCATTGATATAATAATCATAGAGATACTAATAAATGTAAAGTTGAAATTTTATCAATTGTACTAAAAGTATACGTTCAAACTTACCATGTATATAATTACTTTAATCTAAGATTTTTATTTTATTTACCGTCTAGTTATAATCTCTTTAATTTTCTTTCCCATTCTCTCCGAGCTTTATTAGGTACAACAATGGCAACTCTGAATCAAACCAAAAGTAGCAAGGCAACTAGGGGCCGCCAGAAGATCCAGATAAAGAAGCTCGAGAACGAAAGCAGCCGGCAAGTGACTTTCTCGAAGCGCCGCAACGGATTGTTCAAGAAAGCCAGCGAGCTTTGCGTCTTGTGCGGTGCCAACATCGGCATCATCGTGTTCTCTCCCAAGGGGAAGCCGTTTTGCTTTGGACACATGTGATACTTGATTGTTACTTCAGTGATAACCCTCTCGAAGACGACGGGTCGACGACGACAGGCGCCTTCATCCCGTGTTTCGAAGAGTTCAACGAAGAGTGTCAGGAGGCATTGGAGAAACTTGAGGTGGAAAAGAAGCGGACTAAAGAGATCGAGAAGGAGAATGAAGATAGGAAGAACAAGGGAGAGTTTTGGTGGGATGACCCTATTGATAATAACATGGGGATTGAGGAGCTTGAGACTTATGCTAAAGCAATGGAGGAGCTGAGGAACAATGGATGACCCTATTGATAATAACATGGGGATTGAGGAGCTTGAGACTTATGCTAAAGCAATGGAGGAGCTGAGGAACAATGTCGCTAATAGGGCCAATTTACTGATGGACGACGTTTTCACGGCCACATCCGCTGCCACCGTGGCCAACCCTAGCGGCTTGGGGAACGGTTTTGCCGTCCAAAACGGCAGTTTCGCCGTCGGAGAGTCGAGTGGCTATGGTGATTTTGGTCTTGGTATTGAAGGTTTTAATTTTGGCCATGGCCCTGACTTTGATTATTAATAATCCCTACGCATCATTGAAGGTATGACTAGTGTTCTACGTTACAAAATTAATGTCTAGTTTTTAATTATTGTATGAACAATGTTGGTATTGATCTTTATATGATCATTTATAATGAAGTAGTTAATTTAACTATATTGTTTTGCAGCTTTAAATCTTAGATTTTTATTAAAAATGTAGTCTACATCATTTAATTTAGTTTTTACAAATTTCTATGGTTGATTTCGGGTCAAATTAAACTAAGTTTGAATTTTAAAGTTTACATGTCATTTCAAGTTCGTTTTTGTTTTGAATTTGGATCCATCAAGTTGATTAGTTCCTTTTTCGAGTTAGGTTCAGATTCAAATTCAAATTAGTCAGTCAATTTTTAAGTTTTCGAGTCATTAGTTAATATTTTTTTTTTGTATTACAAGTACAATTATAAGAATAATTCAAGTAATTATAACTAAAATTGGAATGAAAATAATTAAATCAAATATTAGAATACATTAATCGGTTAAATTAGAATAAATTTAGATATCGTCTGCACATAATAAATCTTAAATTAGATTATAAATGATGTTTTCACATTAATGTAAAATAATATATTTCAAAGTAACTTAAAGATAAGATAGTATCCACCTACATAGTGTAAAATTAAAAAATTTTACACTTCTTAGGGTTCTTTGGACCGAATTTAAATATACGATTAAAATTAAAATCATATTTTTATTAAAAAATAGGATTGATATTCTTTCCTTGCTTAGTAAACGTAATATTTGTTTTTACAAAAAAAAAGTTGAAACATAATCTTTATTATCATCAACCCTAATCGTTTTCATGTTCATGGCTTCGATCATGTTGATATCGAGTCCATAAATTAATAAAATAAATTAAATTACAATTTATTAATTAATAATAACCATTAGTAAGAACCTCGTTAAAAAACCTCGTTAAACCTAAATAGAAAAGATCGGAAGATGCCACTTTTTGCCCGTTTATCAGCAATAACATTAGCGGCCCTTGGAATAGCATGAATTGATCATGACAAGCCTAAACAACATCTTAAGCAATCCGCAATAATACCTTTAAAAACAGCTGGAGTAGATTTGGGATGATTAAACCATTCATCACATATCAAACAATCAATTTTCAATATTAAACTAAAAGAACAAGACCACATCGAGTCATGAAATGAGGAAGCTGTCTCTTTCAAAGCAAATAGTTCAGCCGAAGTAACCGCGATGCATCCAACTGACTTAGAAAACATAAAAAAAGAAATATTTTCAGCATTTCTCAAAATAGATCCAATCTCTGCTCTTTTAAAACCTCCCTCAACAGCACCGTCTACGTTAAACTTGAAGGAGTTCAATGGAGGTTTAACCCAAGAGCAATTAACATTACAATGCCGTTCCACATTAAAAGATTTCAGAATTTGAGGGTAGGATATCGTCATTAGAGACTAAAGCTCATATTTACTGGCTTTACATTTAAAGGCAACGAAGAGCCTGCGTTTTCTTCATATTTCGCATTTATCACTCTTCTCCAAAGGCTATCGGCCTCAGTACCAAATCTCCATAGTCATTTATTGAGTAAAACCCTATTTTTAGCTTTGAAATTAACCAAACCCAAACCTCCGCAAGTCAAACTAAAAATAGTTGAATTGATAGCAGTTGGCATCGGAAATATCGAAATGAAATAGATTGGTAAACTGACTAGAACTGATTTTACCAAAGTCACCCGACCCCCAAACGATAACATCTTAGACTCCAACCAGATAGTTTCTTCTTAAACTTTTCTACTTTAAGAGACCAAAGTTGTGCAGAATTTTTCACCGTTCCTATAGGAAGTCTCGGATATTGGCAAGGAAATTTTTCACTCTGACAATGCAGTAGGGAGGCCCAATATTCAACCTTTTGATCTTCAATATTAATCCCACTCAGCTTTGGTTTCTTTAAATTAAGCTTAAGACCACCCGCTAATTCAAAACCTTTTAGGATTCTGACAATGTTTTTTTCTTTGAGACTCCCCAACCATACAAAACAAAATAAGGTTGTCTGCAAATTGAATATGAGATACTTTAATTACATTCTGACCTATTTGAAACTCGTTGAAAAAATCACGAGATGTTGCCTTTTGCAGCAAAATGCTCAAGGCTTCGGCAACGATATTAAATAGCATCGGAGACAAAGGGCACCCTTGCCTTAACCCACGCCCAATAGCAAACGGAGAGGTTGGAGACCCATTTACCAAGACTGAAATGTAGGCAGACGATATGCACGTGAAGATCCATTGACACCAAACTGACCTGAACTTCATCTTTTTTAAGATAACTATCAAAAAGCCCCAGTCAACAGTATCATAGGCTTTACAAAATTCACTTTGAAGACTACACTTTCTAACCCTTTCTTTCTGGTATAATCGTTAGCTATCAGAGAACAGTCTAAGATTTATTTTCGTGGGCAAAAGCAAACTGTTGTTTCCCGATAATTTCATGACCTCACATAAACGCAATGTTAGCACTTTAGTCTTAGATATCTATTGATTCTGTAAAAAAATGTCACTCATATAGACAATGTTAGTGAACCACTTTATCAATAGGTCGAGTGATGACAATTAGATTTTTTGTTAATTAATTTTATTTGATGTATTATTGATATTCGATTCGTTGACTGTGCAGTTTGGATTGATTACTCCAAAGATTTATTATATGATCGATTGTTTTAATCAATTTATTTTATTAATAACGTCAGAGTTTAAACCCTAAACAATATTGTTGAAATAGTCTAAGGCTCATCTTACTAGAGGTGGGCAAAACTCGACTCGAAATAGCCGAATTATTTGATTCAACTCGATGTGAAAATACTCAACTCGTAACTTCATAAACTCGACTTGAACAAATTTCAAATAAAGTTTGAGTTATAAAATGAAAATTCGAATAACTCGAAATTTTTAGTATTTAGTGGATCAATTTTCAACTTCAAATCGAGTCTCTTAATTCCTTCAAGTCCAGCCTCTCAATTTCTGCTTGAAGAAATATGAATATATATATATATATATATATATATATATATATATATATATTGTATATGGTTATAGAATTTGGCATAATGTTAAAAAATACCCCTAGTGTTTGATCGAATAGTCATTTTGGCCCCTATTCTTTTTTTGAAGTATTTTAACTCTCAACGTTTTATTTTGGGTCAAAACGGTTCCTCCGTGGATGAAAACTGTCAATCAACCGACAATAAATAATTTGAGTTATAAAATAATACTCTTCAACTCAACTAACTCAAAAAAAAAAAAATTACTTAACTCTACTTGATTGATTGAATGGGCCCAACCCTACATCTTACTAAACCAGCTTACTATTAATAATGAGTTGTTGAAAGTAGTTTCAAACGACAAAGATAGAAAAGGGAAAACGACAAAGAAGTAGCATAGAAGCATCTTGTTGTAATACGTGCGCATTGTGTTCCAAGATCATGCCATGGATTAATAAAACCCCATGCATTTCCATTGCCAAATACATTTCTTTATCTTTGATTTGCAGAATAATAATATATACATGACAGGGTCACGTTGAAGGCCGGTTCTAGTTTCCGTTTTTTGTCGGTTTAGTCTTCGAATTTAATATAGAGTAATCAATCAATAATATGAATTAGAGATATGATGGTATAAAGTTTAAACAACTTAGTTTATTTGGTATTTTACTAATAGTTGATAATATCAACTAAGGAATTGATATCATGCATTTTACTACTTTTCTGTATATTCAAGTCATTGGTCGATTAATTTAAATTGAATGTGGCATAGACTCATTACAAGAGAAACCCTCTTCAGCTCAATTTGATTTGTTTATGATTCTGTTCGGTCCATAACACATAGGTTTATTATATGATAGAATACATTTTAGGTCTATAGCGACCTTTTTGAAAATAAGTTTCGAATGTATGGGATCGCTAAAAAAGGAGTAATAGGTTTCCTTTGGTTTTTTGGGAAAATATTTAGAAAATGAGGAGTGCTTTAAAAATTCGTGTTTTTGAAAAAAAACAATAAAACTTGGAGCCGCCACCGGCCACTAAGATAGGCCGGACACCATAAAACCAGAGATTAGATTAAAAACATGGTTCGTGAGTCAGTTACGGATGGGGAAGGTTTTGGCACCCCACACCGCCCAAAAATTGGTACCGTTAAGAAAGAAAATAAATAATTACCGCTTTGTTAATATCGAACTTTGTGAATTAAAGTGACGATTAAGTTAAGATCCATTATACGTGCGAGTAAATTTTGAGGCCCCGTTATTCGAAAGTAAACAACAAGACCACCATCACTACGTTTGATACTGGCCGCATTTACAGTCGAATAAAAAGACCCCGCATTAACAACATAATATATCCGATATGCAACATTTACAAATCTAAACACAACACTTACATGGCAAGGCATAGAAATCAAAAACACAATGAAAATGAACAAATAAATTAAACACAAACTAAATATCATATCTTAACCATACCATGATAATTATGTGTTATATTATTTTATTCTTATGTTTACCATTTTTTTTTAAAAAAAGCATCTAAGTCACATGTAAGAAAAACATATACACGAACCAAAAAACATACTATCATATATTTCAAAACATATAAATAAAGCAAAAACCATATTATACTACACATGTGAAATGCACTACATACCAAATTAAAGCTCCAAAACATATGCCAATCCCGATATACTCATCAATGTAAAAAGAGAAATTAAACATGTACAAAACAAACAAAAGCTGTAAATTTAAATATGCATGCAGGATTTAAATCAAACTAAAAGAAACTGAGGGTCCAATAGTAATTTTAAGCACTGTTAGGGGGCTTAATTAAAAGATTTAAAACAAACAAGGACCAAATGAGTGATTAACTCTTAAAAAAACGAATTGCATTAAAATCTAGGACCTAATTAAATGCAGATCAAAACAAGAGGGACTAAGGTTGCCATTTTAAAAGACGAAAACCCTTAAAAGATTGAACAGAAACACGAAAGGACCATATCCAAATTAACCCATTTTTAAGAACTGACCCATTTTGATTTTTGGACGGAATTGCAAGATTTGAAAATTTTTGGAGGACTTGGGATGTAATTAAAAAAAACGAAATGGCTAAAAGAGATATTAAAAAGGGATGGAAGGTTTTAAGTTGTTAAAAAACCAATTTTAAAAAGCAAGCCTGATATAAATAGGCTATATTTGGCAAAAAACCAAACTTTGGCCATTTTAAAAACCCCCCCAACTTTGCCAATCCAGAAACCAAAAACACCCAGCCCTCTCTCCTAGCCCAAATGAACGCCGCCGTTCATCGGGCGAAAAATCATATATCGGCCACCCTGAAACCCTTCTGGCCGCCATACGTTAGCACCGGAAACTCAAACGACATCAGCAAAAAAAAACTCTCATCACCTCCCAAAACTCAAAACCTAAACCAGATCCTGAAGATTTACTCCCTATATCCCTAGATCTAGGCTTTACATTTCTGGAAACGAAAGGCCCTACCTTATCCGGTTAACCCTTATCGGCCAGTGGCCATAGGGTTTATTACCGGTGGGTGGATCCAGAGACAACGCTCAAAGCTCTAAGGGTAAGACTCCCCTCTTTAGATCTAGGTTTTTGGATACTTGGGGCATGCATGTAAGTGTAGAGATGAGAAAGTACCTTTGAAAGGTTTTATTTTTTGTATTTCTTTCAATTCGAAAAATTGGTTACAATGGTTGATGTATTCGGTTTTTTATAACCGAACTGTGTTGTTACATGAAAATTGAAATAAAAACCATCCATAACATGCTCTGGTCCACCAATGTTTGCTTGATTTTTGCTTATTTTAGCTTATGTTTGCCTTTGATCTTCTTGCTAATGTTTGTGTGTTTTTGGTTGCTTGGAAAATGTGGCCACATGAGGGGAGGAGGGACCAGTAAAGGCTGTGGTTTCGGCAGCTGAGGCGTTAGAGGCAGCCCAAACGTCAAGGGCGTGGAGCTCAAGCGCGAGTGGAAGAGCGGGAAATATACGCGTGAGAGCGTGATGGTTCTGGAAACTTCTCGAGATGATCTGGACCATCCATTTGAAACCTCAGATCCAACAGTGGAGATGGCGCGACACTTGGCAGATAGCACAACCCTAATTAGGGTTTTTCTCCAATGCATCTAGACCGCCAGATCTAAAACAGATATGTCGGTTGACAATGGGCTGCGCATAAGAGTGATAGAAAATTAGGTCTTTTACAGATTAGGGTTTTAATGTCGGTCTCAAAACGGGTCGTGTAACATTTGTTATTATTTTTGGGCTTTTTTTGTAAATGGACTCTTAATAAATTATAAACTTTGGGCTTTCTTATTTATTTACCTTATGGGCTTTTCTTTTTTTAATCTGTTTTGTTTAGTTTAATAATAATATGTATATGATAAATATATTAATAGTATATAATAATATTAACAAAACAAATATAATATTATCATGATAACAATACAAATAAAATATTAATATACAAATTAAAATGAAACCAAATAACATATTCTTTTGTGTTTTCTTTTCAAATAAGAAAGATGAGACAATATTAAACGAACAAACATTATATACTAACATGGTTAATTAACTAGTAATATTTATAAGCAAATCCCATTTAAACAAAAAAATAAAAGCGGGTTAACCTCCTAATAAAAATAGTGATTACAACTGCCCCTCTTTGCTTATCCTTGTAAAATAAGAATAAAGCAAAGACCATAAGCACTAATTTTATACGAATTCCTTGTCTAGAGATTCCGAGTTGCGAGTCCTTGAATAGAACCGTTCGCTCTTCCTCTTCTAGAAATTCTAGAGCTCCGAATTCTTCCCATGTAAGGCTTGAAGAAATGAAACCCCTAAAGTAATGCCTCGATCCTTGATCGTCTTGACACCGAATGACATCTCGTTTTGAGTCTTCTGGAATGCCTTTGATCTTCATCGTCTTGGCGTGGGGTGATACCTCGTCTTGAGAACCCCAGAAACTGATGCCTTACTTTCTGATCGTCTTGACATTAGACACCTCGCTTTGAGTCTTCTAGAGTGCTTTCGATCTTCATCGTCTTGGCTTGGGGTGATATCTCATCTTAGGAACCCCAAAAACTGATACCTTGCTTTCTAGTCGTCTTGACATCAGATGTCTCGCTTTGAGTCTTTTAGAATGCCTTCGAACTTCATCGTCTTGGCTTGGGGTGATATCTCGTCTTAAGAACCCCAGAAACTGATGCCTTACTTTCTGGTCATCTTGACATCAGACGTCTTGCTTTGAGTCTTCTAGAATACCTTCGATCTTCATAGTCTTAGCTTGGGGTGATATCTCGTCTTGAGAACCCTGGAAACTGATGCCTTGCTTTTTGGTTGTTTTGACATCAGACGTCTCGCTTTGAGTCTTCTAGAATGCCTTCGATCTTCATAGTCTTGGCGTGGAGTGTCAATAAAAGATTCTTGACTCCTAGGATCTACTTCTTGTTTTTTTTAAATACCTGAAATAAACACAATGATTTGATGATGCTAGTTAGTATGCTCCTATCTTAAGGATGCCTAACTATTCATGATGCATGATTAATGCTCGTGTGCCTTCTCTCTTGTCTTTCCGCTTCGTCTTTCTTTCACCTTCTTCTTGTCTTGGTACATTTGTTGCCACTCCTTGTGTCCAAACTCAGTCCCCGTTTGACCCTTATACTCTCCAAAACTTTGTTCTAAAGCACTCTTTCGAGTTTTCACTTTAGAAATTTTCTTTTTTCAAAGCGCCCTTTCGGGTTGTAGACTCTCTGAGTGAATACTGGCAAAAGTGGCAGAAAATATGTCTTGGAAAATATAAGAATATGCCAAAAGGAGTCTTTTGCGTGCAAGTATACACAGTCTGCAAGTAATACAGCTGGTAAGCTGAGTATCGGTCCCACAGAGATTGACTTGGAATTCAATTGCCTTGATTGTTACTTGCTTTAAGAAAAAGTTGATTTGATTTGAAATTGGTTTTGGAAAATAATTAAAAAGTAAAGAAATGACAGTAAAGTAAATACGTTGGCAAGGAAGGTGTTTTAATGAATGATGAGCATTGGCAGGGAATGCCTGGTTTTCATGCTGTTCATGCCATGCCAGCCTTTAAAAACAATCTGTCTTGGCATTGTTTGCCGAGCAAATTCACAATTGGCAAAGCCTCTCTCGATGGTCATTGCCCTAAATTGATCATATAAAAACCCCTATATCTCTATAGTGTTTGTTTTTAAATAAACCAATTTGGTTAAGCTCCAATCTATACTCCTAAGGAGTAAATTTCACTCCCGAAGTAAGTTTATCTACTTGAACGACTTCTCTCGAAGCTTCTCTCCTCAGTATTCAACAACTTATTCTTTGCCACCCCAAGTTTGTTAAGATATTGAGGCACAATAGGCCAATAGTGCCAACTCTCGCTTGGCAGAGTATTTAGAAAACATTAAAGTACGTCGAATAGATAAAACTGTGCCAAGGAAGATTTATCATTAAAAACTAAAGCATGAAAATACATAAAACCCAAACGTTCCTCACCAACTATTAAATTAGTTCATGGTAAGGGATTTAACCAACAATCCATAAAAGTTTTCGAGATACATCATTCTTAAAAACAAAATGAAATAACTCGAAAGAGAAAATGGGCTAGAAGGGGTTTCTTGATGTAGCCCTTCAAGATCCAGGCTTCTCGGCCAAGTTGGTCGGACCACCATTCCACGGTGCAGCCAGTTGTCAATCGCCGCACACCAACTCCTCACGATCCAATCTTCTCTCCTCCCTAAATGCTAGCTTGGTTAGTGTTTAAATAGGCGTGCGAGAAAGGGATATGACTAGCTCTTCAAATTTTGATTTTCAGCTACCCAAGGGATAGGGGATTATCTTCTTATCCAAATTTGAATGAGAGTTGATCAGGCTAAGGCTGACGCCATCCTGCCGACGCTGCCCTGGCATCCAAGCTTGGCATGAATCTACCAACAAGTCTTGGCACCATCTTATCCGCTATTTTTTCGGAGATTGATCTAATTGCTATCTTTTCGGAGCCTGATCTTTTCCTATTTTTTGGGTCCAACAGCTTCTTGGCATGGCATCAAGTTCACTTCTTTGCCAACCGATGCTTGGCATTGTCTGATCTATATGTGCCAACAGCACTCGGCATTCTCTCTAGCGCTCCTTCTTATGTTGCTTTTCTGGGCCAAATCCTTTGCCAAACCTGCAAAATTGCTAACAAAACAACCTTTCACACTGGCATAGACAAAACTCTAAACTCATTGCTAATGCAACTAAATGTACCAAAAAACAAGTAAAAGCATTGTAAGATTGGCATTAAAAATAGTACTTTTGGAGAGGTAACACACCTCCAAACCTAACTCATTGCTTGTCCTCAAGTAATGCAATCAAAATAAAAACTGTGAAAAAGTTACCTCGACAAAATTTTGGTTGAATGCCAACACGTGCTGGCAAGCAGAATTTGGCTCTATTTCTGTCCTCAGTGCAATAATGCCAAGCAGGTAGTAATTCAAGTGCAGCAATATAACTCTAGTCAAAGTTCATGAGGTGTGCATGAGTGTAGGCAATATGCATCCAGTTTCCTTTCACTCCCTTAGACAAATTTTACTATCTAAACTCAGATATATATTTTTCATCATTTTTTTCTTTTTTTTGCCAATGGTTTCTTGCTGGCATTAATTTAAGCTTGCTTCGTGACACTATTTAGCGTGAGCGATAAGAGGGAGCATACCACAAATCCCCACCTTAATCTAGACATCACTAGGCTTTCTCTTCAACTCATCCCCTAAAGTTTTGGACTTGAGAAATAAGAGGGAGCAAACCACGAAGCCCCAAGTAGCTTATTATCCCTAAGGTAGAGGAAAGTTCTATTTTTTTCTTGCCTTGAGTTAAGTGTCTAAAAGTACTATTTTATTCACCGTTTTTATTCATATTATTGCTAGACTTAGGCTCATATTAATTTCATTATTAGCCATTCATGCATGTTTGCATTGTTTCCTTGGTGGACAAGCTTGATTTCATATTTTGCTTAATTTTGTGGAAAAATATACTGTTTTGGTGTGTTTTTGTGTGTGTGCAGAATCACTTGCCTAAACAAGGCTGGAACCAGTTGCCAGGGCAGTGCATGAAGAAGATGCCGAGCTAGTTGCCAGGGAAATACATGAAGGAGATGCCGAGCTAGTTGTCAGGGCAATTGTCGATAAGGGATAAGATGATATGGCAGTCGAAATTGATGACTAGATAAGCCCAAGATGATGTGGAGAAAAGTTAAATCCCAAAGGAGTTTGATTTCTATAAAGAGGTTAAAGAGAAATTAAATCCCAAGAAGATAGGAGAAGATCTAGAAGGAATTTAAATATAATAAAGAATTATATTCTTTAAAAGTATTTAATTCCAACTTAACTTCCTCCTCAAAAAAAGACTTTGACCTAGCCCTATAAATTGAGGACCAAGCCGTCAACTTCAGAGAGAGCAAGTGAGAGATTTTGACAAGGAAGAGCAAAGGGGAGAGATTTCGACAAAGAGGCTTCAACCATTCTTCATATTTTTCTTCTTTGTTCGATTAGGTTTATGTTAGGAATTATTTGTTTTGTGTTTCTTTGGAACCTAGCCATGAACTAAATCTGTTTGGCTAAGGTTATTGTGTTTTGTGGTTGTGAGAAACAATTGGATTTTGTTTAGGTAATAAGAGTTTGCACTTTCAATTCAAGGTTTACTCATTCTTAGTTTTTATTCTTGTTTGCGAGTGAATTGGGAGAGGATCTCTTAACCTCATCTATTTATCTAATATTGGGAGAGTTAGATTCAAGAAACGAATGAGTATGGTCTTTATTCAATCTATCGATGGTGAAGATTAATCCATCTTAGGAATAACTTAAAGATTTCAACGGCTAAGAGGAGCGCAAGATTGGTTGTTGTTCACCCTTGATTCACGCAGGGATGTATTATCAAGGCATGCACAATTAGCTAGAGTTTCAACTTAGGGATAAGAAGAAACCATTGAAGAACGCTCCGCTGAACCTTGAAGTTGCTGCCCAGTTGCCTAAACAGTTGCCAAGGCAACCGTCGATTAGTTGCCAAGGCAACCCCGCTGCGCAAGTTGCCACGGCAACTGAGTTGCCCTTGCACCCTTTTACCAAGACGATCCAATTGGCTATCACTCCTCAACTCACAATACCATGGCCTATTCTCTCTCATTGATTACATCTTCTTTTACTTATTTTCTTTCTAGTTTAGTTGTTAGTTAAAACTCCTACAATTTTCTACTTGTGTTCTTTTACTTTTTACAGTGCAAGAGATTAGATTCTTGAAGTGGCACCAATCCCTGTGGAGACGATATCTTTTATACTATAACTTGCGACGTGTACACTTGCACAATTGCGGAGCACTTATTACGCGCAACAAGTTTTTGGCACCGTTGCCGGGGATTGGCAATAGCAACTTTGATTTTATTTTCTTGCACTTTTATTTTTCTTGTTTAAGATTCAAATGGCTAACAAACTTTGGTTTTGTATTGGTATATGACCAGGGCGAGACCGATTACACCAGAATATCCCTTTGATCCAGAAATCGAATGAACCTTGCAAAGACTCAGACAAAGGTTAAGAGTAGCAATGGCTAATCAAGATGGCAATATGAATCAGGATGTTCCAGCAGTTGGGGGAGTGATTATTGCACGAAACAGAACTATTCGAGACTATCTTGAAGAAGATCTTAAAGGACTTAATCCAGGAGTTGTCACACCTGAAATTGAAGCCGACCACTTTGAGTTGAAACCGGTGATGTTCAATATGATCAACACAATTGGTCAATTTGGCGGCTCAGCAACTGAAGATGCACGACAACATCTTAAATCTTTCCTCGAGATTTGCAATTCATTCAAAATAAAAGGAGTCACCCCGATGTTTTACGACTAAGATTATTCCCCTATTCACTGAGGGATAGGGCAAAAGCATGGTTGAATAGTATTCCTGCCAGATCAATAGGATCTTGGACCGATCTTTGTCGTGATTTCCTTGCTCGATTTAATCCTACAAATTTGACTGATAAGCTTCGTAACAAAATTACTTCTTTTCGAAAGGCAGATGATGAATCCATGTACGAGGCTTGAGAGCGATATAGAGAACTTCTACACAAATGCCCCCTACACGGATTCCCAGTGTGGACACAAGTAACAATGTTTTACAACGCTGTGAATACACCAACAAGGATGATGCTAGATGCCTCGGAAAACGTCATACTCCTAGATAAGTCACCGGAGAAAGCAATGCAAATTCTAAACAGGCTTGCCAAGAATGATTATCAATTCCCATCTGCTAGAAGATGAGGAGTTAGACGCCAAGCCATAATACATGAACTGGGATCATCAGACTCAATTTCGGCACAATTGGCCACTCTAACCAAGATGGTCCAGAACATGCAGAAACCAAACAACATACAGGAGGTCAAGGTAATGGATTCCTTTTGTGAGTTATGTGGTGGTAACCATGATTCTTCTGAATGTATGCAGAATCCAGAATCTAGCTTTTATATGGGGAATTACAACCGGAACAACAATGTGATGTCCAACACATATAATCCAGCTTGGAAAAAGCACCCGAATTTTTCATGGAGTAATCCGAACAATGCTCTAAACCAGAACAATCAGAATGCACAAGTATCGGTATTCCAGCAGAATATGCCACGGCAACAGTTGCCACAACAACAACCGACAACATCTAGTTCTTTGGAAAATTCTTTCAATGCTTTTATGTTGAAAACTGAATCTTATATGACTGAGAATAGTAACTTCATAAGAAGAACTGATGCTTTTATTAACAGGACTGAGATGAGATTGCAAAACTAAGAGGCGACAATCAAATCATTGGAAAATCAAGTCGGACAATTTGCTCAAAACCTGAATACTAGACCACAAGGAGGTTTACCTAGAAGTGGCCAACAACTTAAAGAGGCTTAAGCTCGCTCATCAAACAAAACTCCATAAAAAGAACAAGATGAACTCAGCAGTAAAGCCTCAGATGCTGAACCAGGAAATGTCGCGACAACCAACGATAGGCACGCCACAACAACCCAGTTGACGATGCCTTGGCAACTCTAGTTGCCCCAGTAATGCCATCAATTAGGTTCCAGACCAATGAAAGGATCGAAGATATCCGACTTCCACCACCATTTCCACAAAGGTTGAAGCGACAAAAGCAAGAATATCAATTCAAGAAGTTTCTTGATATCCTAAAGCAAGTCTGCATCAACTTGCCATTGGTTGAAGCAAATAAACAAATGCTGAACTATGCCAAGTTTCTTAAAGACATTGTGTCCAAGAGAACAAGGCTAGGAGAGTTTGAAACAGTTGCCGCAACAGAGGGATGCATGGCCATGTTGCACAATCGCATGCTACCCAAGTTGAAGGATCCCGAAAGTTTCACAATACCCTATTCCATTGGAAACCACTATGTCGGGAAGGCATTATGTGACCTTGGAGCAAGCATAAACTTCATGCCTAAATTGATTTTACAGAAACTAGGAATTGGGAAGGCAAGACCTACAACAGTTATGCTACAGCTAGCCGACAGATCTGATCTGCATCCAGAGGGAAAAATCGAAGACATACTGGTAAAAATTGATAAATTTATTTTTTCGCTGACTTTATTGTTTTGGATTGTGAAGCAAATGAACATGCACCTATCATTCTCGGGAGACCCTTCCTAGCAACAGGGAGAACCTTGATCGATGTTGAAAAGAGAGAACTCACAATGAGGGTGAATGACCAGCAGGTTAAACTAAATGTGTTCCAAACACTAAGGCATACCGATGATCTGGAAGAATGCCAACTTCTTCATGCCACGACAGAGTTTAACTTTGACAAGGAATTTAGTTGCCTCGACAACTACATTGTCGATAAGGAGGAACCTGGTGAGTATGAAGAACCGATCGATGGGGAACAACAAGAAGAGGTAAATTGGTTAGTCAATCAACCAGATACATACTTTGAACCAATGGATTACTCAGGTAAGGAAGGTAAACTCAAAAAGCCCTCAATTGAACAACCACCAATTCTTGAGTTGAAACAGTTGCCAGGGCAACTAAAATATGCTTACTTGGGAACCGATAATACATTGCCTGTAATTATTTCCTCTAAGTTACAGCCTGAGCAGGAAAAGAAGCTGATCAAAATGTTGATGCTACACAAGAAGACAATAGGGTGGACAATTGTCGGCTTGAAGGAATTTAGCCCGACAGTGTGCATGCACAAGATTTTGTTGGAAGATGATCACAAACCTTCGATTGAGGCCCAGAGAAGACTAAATCATGCCATGAAAGGGGTTGTAATGAAAAAAATCATCAAGTGGCTTGACACTGGCATCATATACCCTATCTCTGATAGTACATGGGTAAGTCCGGTACAATGTGTACCGAAAAAGGGAGGTATAACGGTGGTAAGTAATGAAAACAATGAACTCTTTCCAACTAGGACTGTGACCGGTTGGAGGGTTTGTATGGATTATTGAAAGCTAAACAAAGCCACTAGGAAAAATCACTTCCCATTACCCTTTATTGATCAAATGCTTGACCGTCTTACAGGTAAACCCTTTTATTCTTTTCTTGATGGTTATTCAGGTTACAATCAAATTGCCATAGCACCAGAAAATCAAGAAAAGACAACCTTCACATGCCCATACGGTACTTATGCTTTTCAAAGGATGCTGTCCGGATTGTGTAATGCCCCCACAACCTTCCAAAGATGCATGATGGCACTCTCTTCCGACATGGTGGAAGACTTCCTTGAGATCTTCATGGATGATTTTTTCATTTTTGGTAATGACTTCGATAGTTGCCTCGACAATTTAGAGAAGGTGTTGGCAAGATGTGAAGAAACCAATTTAGTCCTTAATTGGGAGAAGTGCCATTTTATGGTAGATGAAGGAATAGTGCTCGGCCACAAGATTTCATCCAAGGGAATCAAAGTAGACAAAGCCAAGGTGGACGTGATCGAGAGATTACCCCTACCAAGTTCGGTTAAAGGAATCCAAAGCTTTCTTGGACATGCAGGTTTTTACAAGATGTTCATTCATAATATTTTGAAGATTACCAAACCCTTGTGCAATTTGCTTGAACATGATAACGCCTTCAATTTTGACGATTCTTGCACCCAAGCATTTGAAACCCTAAAGGAAAAGCTTGCCTCAACACCCATTATCGTTCCACCAGATTGGACGCTACCTTTTGAACTCATGTGTGATGCAAGTGATTTCGCGGTAGGAGCAGTCCTAGGCCAACGCACAAGTAAGACCTTTCATGTGATATACTACGCTAGTAAAACTCTTAATAGTGCTCAAGTGTATTACACAACAACAGAGAAAGAGTTACTATCCGTAGTTTTCGCATTTGACAAGTTCCGTTCTTATTTGATTGGTACAAAGGTAATTGTTCATACGGACCATTCAACAATTAAGTATCTATTTGCTAAAAAGAATGCCAAACCTTGTTTGATTCGTTGGATATTGCTTTTACAAGAGTTTGACATTGAAATTAAGGACAGGAAGAGAAAATCAAGTGGCTAATCACTTATCACGCTTAGAACTCAATAGAGAGGAGGACACGGATTTAGAGATATGCGATGCATTCCTGGATGAGCAACTGTTAGTTGCCTCGGCAACCATGGATGCGCAAGCCTCAGCAACCCTTGACGTGCACACCTCGGCAACTCCAGATGCGCACACCTCGGCAACCACTATGCGCACGCCTTGGCAACTCCAGACGCGTATGCCTCGGCAACCCTTGACGCGCATACCGCGACAACTCTAGATGCGCACGCCTCGGTAACCATGGAAGCAGTTGCCACGGCAACACATGCCTCGGCAATACCCTGGTACGCAGATTTAGTTAATTTCCTTGTTTGTGGTATTTTACCTTATGGCCTTACTCACCAAGAGAAGAAGCGGTTCTGCCATGATGCTAAGCATTACTTTTGGGACGAGCCTCTTTTGTTTAAAGAATGTGCAGATCAGGTTATACGTCGATGTGTCCTTGAAGAGGAGCAGCAGAATGTACTTCGGTAATGCCATTCTTCACCCTATAGAGGACATTTTGGAGGAACTCGCACCGCGGCTAAAGTTTTGCAACCCGGTTTGTATTGGCCAACGCTGTACAAAGATGCTCAAGAGTTTTATAAGCAATGTGATCGTTGCCAGAGGACGGGCAATATATCTAGACGACATGAGATGCTGCTCCAAAACATCATCGCGGTGGAATTGTTCGATGTATGGGGGATCGATTTTATGGGACCTTTCCCATCCTCATTCTGCAACCTCAACATTCTACTTGCTGTCGACTACGTTTCTAAAAGGGTTGAGGCAGCTGCAGTTCCCACCAACGATTCCAAGACCGTGCAACGATTCTTGCAGAAAAATATATTTACACGGTTTGGGATGCCAAGAGTAATTATCAGTGATGAAGGCAAGCACTTTGACAACAGACTTATCGCCAAGATGTTGAAACGCTTCGGCGTGTCACACAAAATTGCCACGGCATATCACCCACAAACCAATGGGCAAGCAAAAATTTCTAACCGAGAATTGAAGGGTATACTCGAGAAAGTTATAAATCCCTCTAGGAAGGATTGGTCAATAAGACTAGATGACGCACTTTGGGCATATCGTACTGCATTCAAAACACCCTTAGGTATGTCTCCCTTCCGACTTGTCTATGGCAAAACATGCCATCTACTGGTGGAAATCAAACACAAGGCATATTGGGCAATCAATACCGTGAATATGGATTGGGAAAGTGCCAGGCAAAAGCGTTTGTTGAGCCTCAACGAGATAGAAGAATTATGTGCACTCGCCTATAACAATGCACGAATCTACAAGGAGAAAACAAAGCAATGACATGACAAGAAACTATTGCCGCGGCAATTTACGCCAGGGCAACTAGTTTTCTTATTCAATTATCGGCTGAAACTTTTTCCAGGAAAATTGAAATCAAAATGGTAGGGACCATTCGAAGTTGTCAAACCGTTCTCCCATGGTGCTGTGATAATCAAGTCCATCACTAACGAACATGAATTCAAAGTTAACAGACAAAGATTGAAGCACTACAACGGTGCCCATGTGGAACGTAACAAAGAAGTGGTCACCTTAGGAGATGCATGAGCATGCTCTCCTTTCGATATTTTCTTTTTATTTTTATATTTTCGAACTATTTAATTTTTTATTTTTTTCGATTATTTTTCTTTTAGGATAAATTTATTTATTTTCTTTAAGATTAAGACTACATCTTTCTTTCATATTTATCTAATTGTTTTTAAATTTTAAGTTTAAGAATTTCTTTGCACATCTTTATTTATTTTCTTTTATTAGTTTATCTTTAATTTTAATCCTTATTTTATTTTTGAATTATAGGAAAAGAGTTCAAGATAAAGAGAAATTTGATTCAAGAAGGAAACTTCTTCAACAAGGAAATTAATGGGCTAAATCTAAGGCTTATGTTAAGCCTCCAATTTACCCTAAATAAGCCCTACATAGCCGGCCAAACCCTTCTCCTTCCCCATATCCCCTAGCTGTCCCCTTCCCCCAATCAAAACCCTTGTTTTCTTTCTTTCCAAATTATTCCTACCCACCATATTTACTACTTATCTTTTCTATTTAATCCATAACCCTTAACTTCCAAGAAACCTATTCCTACTTTTCACCTTGCAACTCTTTAGTTTCTTTTGCTTTCTTTTCTTTGTTTCTACCAAACTCACAACCAAGATCATCCATGGCATCCAAAATGAATTTTTGGTTCCTCCAAAGAACCAAGATACAAGAAGTTTGCTACACCGGTGGTTCAAGAAAGATTTCACTCCAAGTTTGAAAGTCGGAAGATTTGCGAAGAACAAGGCTTCGAATACTCTAAATCTCATCAAGATTTCAGCCTTGAACCATTCATCTTCGAAAGGATTGCATATCAAAAGTGGCAAATCTTTCGCCATCAATCGGAACCGGGTAACATCTCATGGGTAAGAGAATTCTATGCTCACTCACCTAACCCGGATAATCCTTATGTTTTTGTTTGTGACAAGGCTATACTCATAAGCCCCGAAAACATCAACACCTTTTATGGGCTCTATATTGAGAAGGACGAGCATCAAGCCTTTGTTGATCAACTCATGCCCAAGCAACTCGACAAGGTGCTTCAAGAACTCACTCTACCGGGAACTCATTGGAACGACGGTAAATAGAAGGGCAGGGTAAATCACCTTCGGCTTAAACGTGAGGAAAAAAATATGGAATAAGTTTGATAAAACTTCTTTAATGCCCACAACACACAATACCAGCGTTGATACACCTCGTCTTTTGCTCATACATTCTATCTTGCATAATCTCATCATTAACATTGGAAAAATTATTTGTGATGAGATTTTTGTATGTAGCACAAAAGACAATGGTTATCTTTTCTTCCCTTGCTTAATTTCCAATATTTGCAAGGAAATGCATGTCCCAAGTGAGTCCACTGATGAAAAGGCCTTACCAAAGTCCGGTTGGAATCGGGCACAAATCCGAAAGCTAATAGGAGAGGCATCGATAAAATCCCCAACGCCTTCAATTACCGTGGCAACTTCTGCCGCCTCGGCAACTCCTAATGCCCAAGCAACTGATGCTTGGGCAACTCGAACAGCAACCCTGAGACAACTTGAAGCACTCTTACAACCGTTAGAGAATCACCTTAGGCAAATTGAAGACCGACAACTAATGTTCATGCGGTACATGAAGGATCACAACAATGCCATCACCCAAGTCATCTTGGAAAAGTACCCGAACAGCTGCGTGCCGTTCCCTATCTTTCCTGCCGAAATCCTTGCCAATACAACCAATGAAGCAGTTGCCACGACAATCGCAACAGATGATGCCGCGACAACCTACACTGCGCCTGCCCAAGCAGTTGCCACGGCAACCAACAGTGAAGATGCCGCGGCAACCAAAGCTAAAAACGCCCGACAACCACTGCAAAAGCCAAAGGTAAAGCACCTATGCCCGAATCAACTCGTACTGAATCATTGTCTGATTTTTCAGATTCGGACGAGTCCTCCATTGCACCAATAAAGACCGCACCAATCGAATCCTCCAAGCCCAAGAGAAAAGCCAATGACATTGATGAAGAAGACGATGAGGACAACCTCGTACGAGGATCGATTCCACCATCGGCAACAAGGAAGCAACCACCGCGTTCAAGCAAAAGAATTAAGACACCGACCAAAAGGAAACTAATCATCCATGACGACGAACTCTCAGAGTAAGTCCTCGTTTACATTTTCCTTTTCTTTATTTTTATTTTTCTTTGTTGCATGCATTTAGGATAATGCCTCACTCGAGTTTGGGGGGATTGTTATTAGTTAGTTACCATGTTTAGTTGCATTCATCTTAAGTATTACATTTAGGATACATAAATTGCTTGCCATGCCATTAGTTGGAACAAGAATTGCCTAGATTTTATGAATATCCGATGATGACTTTGCCAATGTACTTAATTGATAGAACTTTTTATTCTAGGATAAACATGGAAACACTTAGAACCTTACTATGATGCTAAACTTGATGAAACACTGTTGTGGCTTGATTGATTTAAGGAATTCTAGCGAACTTAGGTTGATAGTTAAAAAATTGGGGATTAGAATAAAAATTGGATGAATGCTAGAGGTGCCCAAAATTTGGCTAAGGTTATTGTGTTTTGTGGTTGTGAGAAACAATTGGATTTTGTTTAGATAAAAAGAGTTTGCACTTTCAATTCAAGGTTTCCTCATTCTTGGTTTTTATTCTTGTTTGCGAGTGAATTTGGAGAGGATCTCGTAACCTCATCTATTTATCTAATATTGTGAGAGTTAGATTCAAGAAACGAATGAGTATGGTCTTTATTTAATCTATTGATGGTGAAGATTAATCCAGCTTAGGAATAACTTAAGGATTTCAATGGCTAAGAGGAGCGCAAGATTGGTTGTTGTTCACCCTTGATTCACGCAGGGATGTATTATCAAGGCATGCACAATTAGCTAGAGTTTCAACTTAGGGAAAGAAGAAACCATTGAAGAACGCTCCGTCAAACCTTAAAGTTGTTGCCCAGCCGCCCAAATAGTTGCCCAGGCAACCGTCGATTAGTTGCCAAGGCAACCCCGCTACGCAAGTTGCCACGACAACTGAGTTTCCCTTGCACCCTTTTTACCAAGAAGATCCAATTGGCTATCACTCATGAACTCACGATACCCTGGCCTATTCTCTCTCATTGATTACATCTTCTTTTACTTATTTGCTTTCTAGTTTAGTTGTTAGTTAAAACTCCTACAATTTTCTACTTGTGTTCATTTACTTTTTACAATGAAAAGAAATTAGATTCTTGAAGTGGCACCAATCCCTGTGGAGACGATATCTTTTATACTATAACTTGCAACGTGTACAATTGCACAATTGCAGAGCACTTATTACGCGCAACACCTTGGCAGAACATTTCTGCCTTAGTTACTTCTTTTTACCCTGGAAGCATCATTTTTTCATATCTGAGCTTAGTTTCAAAAAGTCTAAGTTTGCTAATGGACTAGATACATACTACGTGTTAAGTGAAAGTTCAATTCCCTAAACTAGAGATCAATGGCCAAGATAACCTGGCATACTACTCTACTGGCATGGCATGGTAACTAAAGATTGGAGTTTCCTCATTGGACATATACCTAGATCAAATAAAACTTGCCTAACAAATGTTAACATTTTTTCAGAATTAAACCGAGGAAAATTTTTCTTTTTTTAGTGGTTCGGTATGCATCTATCCTAAATGACCTAAATGGCATGGCAACAGAAAATTAAACATGAAATGCATGGCAAAAATGTGAAGAAATGTACACCCCCAAACCCAAGATGTGCATTATCCCCAATGCATGAAACAACATATATATACAAGAAAAATAGAATAAAATGCAAGATCATGTAAATGCAATAAAATGTAAAAGAGTTTAGGAAGAAGAATACTCCCCTTTAAAGACTATTTGCCGTGCGGCACGGGTTTTCCTTCTCACATACAGCCCACAATCAAGGGCCATGTGTTTTTTTAGGCTCGATTTTAAAGCGGCAGTGGAGGCTCTAACTTCCTCATTTTCCTTGGCAGGCTTCGAAGCAGCGAGTGCATCGATGGCATCAGATGGCGTATGGACAACAGGTGTTACTAGCGAATTGGCTTTAGCAGAATTGGCTTTGGTTTCCTTCGATTCAGATGAAGAATTAGGACTGGCAGACTCGACTTCAACTGGGGACAATGGGACTGTAGCATCAGACGGGGTATGAACTAGACTAGCTAGCATGGCATTGTCACTGGCAGATAGCTCGGCAGGAAGTCTAGAAATTCTGGCTCAAAATCAGTTGATAATTTAGTAAGTGCCTCATTGATCACCGCATCCTGGCCTGGATGTACTGTCCCAGCTTGACATTGAGCTTCTCAGCCTTTTCCAGCTTTTGTAGAATAATCTCTTGGCGTTGGTGAATTTGGGACAGCATTGCCAGTGAACTGTCTAGCACAGTTTCTGGCGCGGCCCTTGACTCCTTTGGCTTTAGCGTGAGTGCCCTTGCCTTTCCCTTGCCCTTGTCTTTGGGCTCGGTAGCAACTAAATTCCTCCATATAGCTGCAGTAATCGTTGTTCCTTTGATTGTTTGCCCCTTATCCGTATCTAGACTTAGAAATTAATGAAGGGGAAAACAAGCTGCCAGTACCTTTCGCTGCGCACTTGTAGGTTTCCTCAATAATAAGCTTGCCAACATTGATCTTGTGCCCCATGATAAGTGTTCAAAAGTACTATTTTTCTTTCCCTTTTTACTCATATTATTGTTAGACTTAGGCTCATATTAGTTGCATAATTAGCCATTCATGCATTAATCCATGTTTCCTTCCAACGTTGAGCTTGATTACATAACTTGGTAGTTTTTGTGGGAAAAGATACTGCTTTGGTGTGTTTTGTGTGTATGTGCAGGATCATTTGCCAAAGCAAGGCTAGAGCTAGTTGCCAGGGCAATACATGAAGGAGATGCCGAACTAGTTGCCAGGGCAATGCATGAAGGAGACGCCGAGCCAGTTGCCAGGGCAATTATCGACAAGAGCAAAGGTGATATGGTAGTTGAAATTGATGACTGGACAAGCCCAAGATGATGTGGAGCAAATCCCAATCCCAAAGGAATTTGATTTCCATGAAGAGATTAAAGAAGAATTAAATTCCAAGAAGATAGGAGAAGTTCTAGTAGGAATATAATTATAATAAAGAATTATATTCTTTAAAGATAATTTAATTCCAACTTAACTTCCTCCTCAAAGAAGGACTTTGACCTAGCCCTATGAAAGAGAGGGGAATTTCGACAACTCTAAGGAAGGCAAGAGGAGAGAATTTTCGACAAGCATCCAGGGCAAGGAGGATTTCGACAAGCCTCCTTCTTCATCCTTTTCTTTATTGTTCGATTGGGTTCATGCTAGGGATTATTTATCTTGTGTTTCTTTGGAACCTAGCCATGAACTAAATCTATTTGGCTATGGTTATTGTGTTTTGTGGTTGTGAGAAACTATTGGATTTTGTTTAGGTAATAAGAGTTTGCACTTTTCTATTCAAGGTTTATTCATTCTTGGTTCTTATTCTTGTTTGCGAGTGAATTGGGAGAGGATCTTGTGATTTCATCTATTTATCTAATATCGGGAGAGTTAGATTCAAGAAACGAATGAATATGATCTTTATTCAATCTATTGATCGTGAAGATTAATCCGGCTTAGGAATAAGTCAAGGATTTCAACGGCTAAGAGGAGCGCAAGATTGGATGTTGTTCACCCTTGATTCATGCAGTGATGTATTATCAAGGCATGCACAAGTAGCTAGAGTTTCGACTTAGGGATAAGAAGAAACCATTGAAGAACGCTCTGCCGAACCTTGAAGATTGCTGCCCAGACGCCCAAGGAGTTGCCCAACTAGTTTCCCAGGCAACCATCAATTAGTTGCCAAGGCAACCATAGATTAGTTACCAAGGCAACCCCGTTGTGCAAGTTGCCACGACAACTGAGTTGCCCGTGCACTCTTTTACCAAGACGATCCAATCGGCTATCACACCTCAACTCACGATAACCTGGCCTATCTCTCTCTCATTTGATCTCATCTATTCTTTTACTTTATTGCTTTCTAGATTAGTTAAACTCCTATAATCCTTTATTTGTGTTTTTACTTTTTACAGTGCAAGAGACTAGATTCTTGAAGTGGCACCAATTCCTGTGGAGACGATATCTTTTATACTATAACTTGCAACGTGTATACTTGCACAATTGCGTAGCACTTATTACGCGCAACAAGTTTTTGGCACCGTTGTCGGGGATTGGCAATAGCGACTTTGTTTTTATTTTCTTGCACTTTCTTTTTACTTTTCTTGTTTAAGATTCAAAGGGCTAACAAACTTTGGTTTTGCATTGGTATATGACCAGGGCGAGACCGACTACACCAGAATATCCCTTTGATCTAGAAATTGAACGAACCTTACAAAGGCTTAGACGAATGATAAGAGTAGCAATGGCTAATCAAGACGGCAATATGAATCAAGATGTTCTAGCAGGAGGAGGAGTGATTCTTGCACGAAATAGAACTATTCGAGACTATCTTGAAGAAGATCTTGATGGACTTAATCCATGAGTTGTCACACCTGAAATTGAAGCTGACCACTTTGAGTTAAAACCGGTAATGTTTAATATGATCAACACAATTGGTCAGTTTGGCGGCTCAGCAACTGAAGATGCACGACAACATCTGAAATCTTTCCTCAAGATTTGCAACTCGTTCAAAATACACAGAGTCACCCCCGATGTCTTACGATTAAGATTATTCCCCTATTCACTGAGGGATAGGGCGAAAGCATGGTTGAATAGCATTCCTGCCGGATCAATAGCATCTTGGACCGATCTTTGTCGTGATTTCCTTGCTCGGTTTAATCCTACAAATTTGACTGATAAGCTTCGTAACGACATTACTTCTTTTTGGCAGGTAGATAATGAATCCATGTACGAGGCTTGGGAGCGATATAGAGAACTTCTACACAAATGCCACCTACACGGATTCCCGGTGTGGACTCAAGTAACAATGTTTTACAACGGCGTGAATACACCAACAAGGATGATGCTAGATGCCTCAGCAAACGGCATACTCCTAGATAAGTCACCGGAGGAAGCAATGCAAATTTTAAACAGGCTGGCCAAGAATGATTATCAATTCCCATCTACTAGAAGAAGTGGAGTTAGACGCCAAACCACAATACATGAACTAGGATCATCTGATTCAATTTCGGCACAATTGGCCACTTTAACCAAGATGGTCCAGAACATGCAAAAACCAAACAACACACATGAAGTCAAGGTAATGGATTCTTTTTGTGAGTTGTGTGGTGATAACCATAATTCTTCTGAATGTATGCAGAATCCGGAATCCAGCTTCTATGTGGGGAATTACAATCGGAACAACAATGTGATGTCCAATACATACAATCCAGCTTAGAAGAAGCACCCAAATTTTTCATGGAGTAATCCAAACAATACTCTAAACCAGAACAATCAAAATGCACAAGCATCGGGATTCCAGCAAAATAGGCCACGGCAACAGTTGCCGCAGCAACAACCGACAACATCTAGTTCTTTGGAAAATTCTCTAAATTCTTTTATGATGAAAACTGAATCTTATATGGCTGAGAATAGTAACTTCATAAAAAGAACTGATGCTTTTATTAACAGGACCGAGATGAGATTGCAAAACCAAGAGGCGACAATCAAATCATTGGAAAATCAAGTCGGACAGTTTGCTCAAAATCTGAATACTAGACCGCAAGGAGGTTTACCTTGCGATACTGAAGTCGTAAGAGGAACTGGCCATGAGCAATGTAAGGCAATCACCATTAGAAGTGGCCAATAACTTAGAGAGACTCAAACCCGCCCATCAAACAAAACTCCACAAAAAGATCAAGACGAACCTAGCGGCAAAGCCTCAGATGCTGAACAGGAATTGCCTCGGCAACCGACAATAAGCATGCCTCGGCAACCGACGATAAAGATGCCCTGGCAACTTGTGATAAGCATGCCTCGGCAACCCCAGTTGATAACGCCTCGGCAACTTCAATTGTCCCGGCAATGCCAGCAATCAGGTTCCAAACCAATGAAAGGATCGAAGATATCCGACTTCCACCACCATTCCTACAAAGGTTGAAGCGACAAAAGCAAGAATACCAATTCAAGAAGTTTCTTGATATCCTAAAGCAAGTCCACATCAACTTGCCATTGGTGGAAGCAATTGAACAAATGCCAAACTATGCCAAGTTTCTTAAAGACATTGTGTCCAAGAGAACAAGGCTAGGAGAGTTTGAAACAGTTGCCGCAACAGAGGGATGCATGGCAATGTTGCACAATCGTATGCCACCCAAGTTGAAGGATCCCGAAAGTTTCACAATACCATGTTCCATTGGAAATCACTATGTCGGGAAAGCATTATGCGATCTTGCGGCTAGCATAAACTTGATGCCTAAATCGGTTTTCCAGAAACTAGGAATCAGGAAGGCAAAACCTACAACAGTTATGCTACAGCTAGCCGACAGATCCTATGTGCATCCAGAGGGAAAAATCGAGGACATACTGGTAAAAGTTGATAAATTTATTTTTCCCGCTGACTTTATTGTTTTGGATTGTGAAGCAGATTAGCATGCACCCATCATTCTCGGGAGACCATTCCTAGAAACAGGTAGAACCTTGATCGATGTTGAAAAGGGAGAACTCACAATGAGGGTGAATGACCAGCAAGTTAAACTAAATGTGTTCCAAACACTAAGGCATGCCGATGATCCAGAAGAATGCCAACTTCTTCATGCCATGGCAGAGTTTAACTTTGACGAGGAATTTAGTTACCTCGGCAACTACAATGCAGATCAAGAGGAACCTGAGGAGTATGAAGAACCGGTCGATGAGGAACAACAAGAAGAGGCAAATTGGCTAGTCAATCGACCAGGTACATACTTTGAACCACTGGATTACTCAGGTAAGGAAGGTAAACTCGAAAAACCCTCTATTGAACAACCACCGATTCTTGAGTTGAAACAATTGCCAGAACAACTAAAATATGCATACTTAGGAACCGATAATACATTGCCTGTAATTATTTCTTCTAAATTACAGCCTGAGCAGGAAAAGAAGCTGATCAAGATGTTAAAGCTACATAAAAAGGAAATAGGGTGGACAATTGCCGACTTGAAGGGAATTAGCCTGGCAGTGTGCATGCATAAGATTTTGTTGGAAGATGATAACAAACCTTCAATTGAGGCCCAGAGGAGACTGAATCATGCTATGAAAGGGGTTGTAATGAAAGAAATCATCAAGTGGCTTGACGCTGGCATTATATACCCTATCTCTGATAGTACATGGGTAAGTCCGGTACAATGTGTATCGAAAAAGTGAGGTATAACAGTGGTAAGTAATGAAAACAATGAACTCATTCCAACCAGAACTGTGACCGATTGGAGGGTTAGTATGGATTATCGAAAGCTAAATAAAGCCACCAGGAAAGATCACTTCCCATTACCCTTTATTGATCAAATGCTTGACCGTCTTGCAGGTAAACCCTTTTATTGTTTTCTTGATGGTTATTCAGGTTACAATCAAATTGCCATACCACCAGAAGATCAAGAAAAGACAACCTTCACATGCCCATACGGTACTTATGCTTTTCGAAGGATGCCGTTCGAATTAAGTAACGCCCCGGAAACCTTCCAAAGATGCATAATGGCACTCTTTTCAGACATGGTCGAAGACTTCCTTGAGATCTTCATGGATGATTTTTTTTGTTTTTGGTAATGACTTCGACAGCTGTCTCAGCAATTTAGAGAGGGTGTTGGCAAAATGTGAATAAACTGATTTAGTCCTCAATTGGGAGAAATGCCATTTTATGGTAGATGAAGGAATAGTGCTCGACCACAAGATTTCATCCAAGGGAATTGAAGTAGACAAAGCCAAGGTGGACGTGATCGAGAGATTACCCCCACCAAGTTCGGTTAAAGGAATTCGAAGCTTTCTTGGACATGCAGATTTTTACAGGAGGTTCATTCATAATTTTTCTAAAATCACTAAACCCTTGAGCAATTTGCTTGAACAGGATAAAGTCTTCGATTTTGATGATTCTTGTACCCCAAGCATTCGAAACCCTAAAGGAAAAGCTTACCTCGGCACCTATTGTCGTTCCACCAGATTGGACGCTACCTTTTGAGCTCATGTGTGATGCAAGTGATTTCGCGGTAGGAGCAGTCCTAGGCCAACGCACAGGTAAGACCTTCCATGTGATATACTACGCTAGTAAAACTCTTAATAGTGCTCAAGTGAATTACACAAAAACGGAGAAAGAGTTACTAGCTGTAGTTTTCGCATTTGACAAGTTCCGATCCTATTTGATTGGTACAAAGGTAAATATTCATACGGACCATTCGCCAATCAAATATCTATTTGATAAAAAAGATGCCAAACCTTATTTGATTCGTTGGATATTACTTTTACAAGAATTTGATATTGAAATTAAGGATAGGAAAGGAACAAAAAATCAAGTGGCCGATCATTAATCACGTTTAGAACACAACAGGGAGAAGGACGTGGATCTAGAGATATGCGATGCATTCCCGGATGAACAAATTTTAGTTGCATCGGCAACCATGGACGCGCATGCCTCGGCAACCCTCGACACCTCGGCAACCATGGACGTGCATGCCTTGGCAACTCTCGATGCTGTATCAGCCTTTGACGCGTACGCCTCGGCAATTTTGGGAGCAGTCGCCACGGCAGCACATGCCTCGGCAATACCCTGGTACGCGGATTTAGTCAATTTCCTTGTTTGTGGTATTTTACCTTATGGCATTACTCACCAAGGGAAGAAGCGGTTCCGCCATGATGCTAAGCACTACTTTTGGGACGAGCCTCTTTTGTTTAAACAATGTGCAGATCAGGTCATACGCCGACGTGTCCCTGAAGAAGAGCAACATAATGTACTCTAGCAAAGCCATTCTTCACCCTATGGAGGATATTTTGGAGGAACTCGTACCGCGGCCAAAGTTTTGCAATCCGGTTTGTATTGGCCAACATTGTACAAAGATGCCCAAGACTTTTACAAGCAATGTGATCGTTGCCAGAGGACGGGCAATATCTCTAGACGACATGAGATGCCGCTCCAGAACATCATCGAGGTGGAATTGTTCGATGTATAGGGGATCGATTTTATGGGACCTTTCCCATCTTCATTCGGCAACCTCTATATTCTACTTGCCGTCGACTACGTGTCTAAATGGGTGGAGGCAGCTGCAATTCCCAACAACGATTCCAAGACCGTGCAACGATTCTTGCAGAAAAACATATTTACACGGTTTGGGATGACGAGAGCAATTATCAGTGATGAAGGCAAGCATTTTGATAACAGACTTATTGCCAAGATGTTGCAACGCTTCGGCGTATCACACAAGATTGCCACGACATATCACCCACAAACCAACGGGCAAGTAGAAATTTCCAACCGAGAATTGAAGGGTATACTCGAGAAAGTTGTAAATCCCTCTAGGAAGGATTGGTCATTAAGACTAGATGACGCACTTTGGGCATATCGCATTGCATTCAAAACACCATTAGGTATGTCCCTCTTCCGACTTGTCTATGGCAAAACATGCCATCTACTGGTGGAAATCGAACACAAGGCATATTGGGCAATCAAAACCGTGAATATGGATTGGGAAAGTGCCGGACAAAAGCGTTTGTTGGACCTCAACGAGATAGAAGAATTCTGTGCACTCGCCTATAACAATGCACGAATCTAAAAGGAGAAAACAAAGCAATTACATGACAAGAAACTATTGCCACGACAATTCACGCCAGGGTAACTAGTTCTCCTGTTCAATTCTCGGCTAAAAATTTTCCTGGGAAAGCTGAAATCAAGATGGTTGGGACCATTCGAAGTTGTCAAAGCATTCTCCCATGGTGCCGTGATAATCAAGTCCATCTCTGACAACCATGAATTCAAAGTTAATGGACAAAGATTGAAGCACTACAATGGTGCCCATGTGGAACGTAACAAGGAAGTGGTCAACTTAGGAGATGCATGAGCATGCTCTCCCTTTGATATTTTATTTTTATTATTTTTTATTTCTAATTAATGTTTTTTATTTTTTTATTTTTCAATTTTTTTATTATTTCCTATTATTATTATTCTTTAGGATATATTTTTTTATTTATTAGTTTATCTTTAATTTTAATCCTTATTTGATTTGTCTTTGAATTGTAGGAAAAAAAGTTCAAGATAAAGAGGAATTTTAATCCAAGAAGGAAAACAACTTCAACAAGGAAACTAATGAGCTGAATCTAAGGCTTATATAAAGCCTCCAATTTACCCTAATCAATCCCAATTTGCCGTCACCCTCTCCCTAAACCAAAACCCTTTTTCATTTTCCTCTAATCCCACCCACCAAATTTACCACCTATCTTTTCTATAAAATCCATCACCCTTAACCTATTCCTACTTTTTATCTTGCAACTTTTTAGTTTCTTTTCTTTTCTTTTATTTGTTTTTACAAAACTCACAACCAAGATCATCCATGGCATCCAAAATTAAATTTTTAGTTCAACAAAGTTCCTCGAAAGAACCAAGATACAAGAAGTTTGCTACACCGGTGGTTCAAGAAAGATTTCACTCCAAGTTTGAAAGCCGAAAGATTCATGAAGAACAAGTCTTTGAATACTCCAACTCTCATTAAGATTTCGGCCTTGAACCATTCATCTTCGAGAGGATTGCACATCAAAAGTGGCAAATCTTTTGCCATCAACCGGAACCGGGCAACATCTCATAGGTAAGAGAATTCTATGCTCACTCACCTAACCCGAATAATCCTTATGTTTTTGTTCGTGACAAGGCCATACTCATAAGTCCCAAAAACGTCAACACCTTTTACGGGCTTTACATTGAGAAGGACGAGCATCAAGCCTTCGTTGATCAAATCACTCCCAAGCAACTCGACAAGGTGCTTCAAGAACTCACTCAACCGGGAACTCATTGGAACGACGGTAAATACAAGGGCACGGTAAATCGCCTTCGGCTTAAACCCGAGGCAAAACTATGGAATAAGTTTGTTAAAACTTCTTTAATGCCCACCACACACAATACTACCGTTGATATACCACGTCTTTTGCTCATACACTCTATTTTTAATCGCATCATTAACATTGGAAAAAATATTTTTGATGAGATTTTTGTATGTAGCTCAAAAGATAAGGGGTCTCTTTTCTTCCCTTGCTTAATTTCTAATCTTTGCAAGGAGATGCTTGTCCCAAGTGAGTCCACCGATAAAAAGGCCCTACCAAAGTCCGGTTGGAGTCAAGCACTAATACGAAAGCTAATGGGAGAGGCACCGGGGAATTCTTCATGGCCTTCAATTACCGCGGCAACTCCTGTCGCCCTGGCAATCCCTAATGCCCAAGCACCCAACGCCCGGGCAACTCGGCCATTAGCCCGGGACACTTTGAAGCACTCTTGCAACCATTGGCAAGCCACCTAAGGCAAATTGAAGATCGGCAACTAATGTTCATGCGGTACATGAATGAGCACAATAATGCCATCACCCAAGTCATCCTAGAAAAGTACCCGGACAATCGTGTGTCGTTCCCAATCTTTCCTGCCGAGATCCTTGCCCCGACAACCAATAAAGCAGTCGCCACGGCAACCGCAACAGATGATGCCACGGCAACCTACATCGTGCACACACAAGCTGATGCCACGACAACCAACCCTGAAGATGCCACGGCAACCAAAGCTAAAGACATCCCGGCAACCACTGCAAAAGCCAAAGGTAAAGCACTTATGCCCGAATCAACTCCTACGGAATCATTTTCTAATTTTTCAGATTCGGACGAGTCCTCCATTGCACCAACAAAGACCGCACCAATTGAATCCTCCAAGCAAAAAGCCAATGACATTGATGAAGAGGACGATGAGGACAACCCCGTACGAGGTTCGATTCCACCACCGGCAATAAGAAAACAACCATCGCGTTCAAGCAAAAGAATCAAGACACTGACCAAAAGGAAACTAATCATCCACGATGACGAACTCTCAGAGTAAGTCCTCGTATGCATTTTATTTTTCGTTATTTTTATTTTTCTTTAATCCATGCATTGGGGACAATGCCTCACTCGAGTTTGGGGGGATTGTTATTAGTAGTTACCATGTTTAGTTACATTCATCTTAAATATTACATTTAGGATACATAAATTGCTTGCCATGCCTTTAGTTGGAACAAGAATTGCTTAGTTTTGATGAATATTCGATGACGACTTTGCCAATGCACTTAATTGATAGAATTTTTATTCTAGGATAACCATGGAAAAACTTAGAATCTTACTATGATGCTAAATTTGATGAAACACTGTTGTGGTTTGATTGATTTAAGGAATTATAGTGAACTTAGGTTGATAATTAACAAATTGGGGGATTAGAATAAAAATTTGCTAGAGGTGCCCGAAACTGGCTCTAGCATGTGCTACAAATTGATCACTAGAGGTGCCCGAAACTGGCTCTAGTATGTGCTAAAAAATTGATCGCTAGAGGTGCCCGAAACTGACTCTAGTCGAATAAATTAACTTAAGAAAACTAAAAACAAAACACTAGAGGTGCCCAAAACTGGCTCTAGTTAAAACATGTTAAAAAGAACCCAATGAAGTAATTTGAAAACCTATGGTTTGCATAGAATCCGAAAAATCAAACTTGCAAACAACTCCGCACACACTCACAAGCATTACAGTTTGATTCTGAGTAACTCCTAAGTTTTCCGGAAAAATGAAAAGCCAATCATACTTTGTGCCCCGATTTAGAGAATTGAAATCAAGTTCAAAGCTAAGTTTGTGAAAATTGAAGTCTTGGCAGGTAATTATTAGTTTGCATTGCTTGAGGACAAGCAATAGTTTGAGTTTGGGGGTGTGATAAGTGTTCAAAAGTACTATTTTTCTTACCCTTTTTACTCATATTATTGTTAGACTTAGGCTCATATTAGTTGCATAATTAGCCATTCATGCATTAATCCATGTTTCCTTCCAACGTTGAGCTTGATTACATAACTTGGTAGTTTTTGTGGGAAAAGATGCAGCTTTGGTGTGTTTTGTGTGTATGTGCAGGATCATTTGCCAAAGCAAGGCTAGAGCTAGTTGCCAGGGCAATACATGAAGGAGATGCCGAACTAGTTGCCAGGGCAATGCATGAAGGAGACGCCGAGCCAGTTGCCAGGGCAATTATCGACAAGAGCAAAGGTGATATGGTAGTCGAAATTGATGACTGGACAAGCCCAAGATGACGTGGAGCAAAGCCCAATCCCAAAGGAATTTGATTTCCTTGAAGAGATTAAAGAAGAATTAAATTCCAAGAAGATAGAAGAAGTTCTAGTAGGAATATAATTATAATAAAGAATTATATTCTTTAAAGATAATTTAATTCCAACTTAACTTCCTCCTCAAAGAAGGACTTTGACCTAGCCCTATGAAAGAGAGGGGAATTTCGACAATCCAAGTAGAGAAAGGGAGGGGAATTTCGACAACTCCAAGGAAGGCAAGAGGAGAGAATTTTCGACAAGCATCCAGGGCAAGGAGGATTTCGACAAGCCTCCTTCTTCATCCTTTTCTTTATTGTTCGATTGGGTTCATGCTAGGGATTATTTATCTTGTGTTTCTTTGGAACCTAGCTGTTGCGTGTGATAAGTGCTACGCAATTGTGCAAGTATACACGTCGCAAGTAATAAAGTGATATGAGTATCGAGTATCGTCTCCACAGGGATTGGTTTGGGCCACTTTGCTTAAGTTACTGCACTGTGAAAAGTAAAAACACAATTAAAGGAGTTTAACTAATAACTAAACTAGAAAGCAATAAAGTAAAAGAAAAGATGAGATCGATTGAGAGAGATAGGCTAGGTTATCGTGAGTTGAGGTGTGATAGCCGATTGGATTGTCTTGGTAAAAGAGTGCACGGGCAACTCGGTTGCCGTGGCGACTTGCACAACGGGGTTGCCTTGGCAACTAATTGATGGTTGCCTGGGCGACTAGTTGGGCAACTACTTGGGCGACTGGGCAGCAACTTCAAGGTTCGGCGGAGCGTTCTTCAATGGTTTCTTCTTATCCCTAAGTCGAAACTCTAGCTACTTGTGCATGCCTTGATAATACATCCTGCGTGAATCAAGGGTGAACAACAACCAATCTTGCACTCCTCTTAGCCGTTGAAATCCTTAACTTATTCCTAAGCCGGATTAATCTTCACCATCATTGGATTGAATAAAGATCATATTCATTCGCTTCTTGAATCTAACTCTCCCGATATTAGATAAATGGATGAAATCACGAGATCCTCTCCCAATTCACTCGCAAACAATAATAAGAATCAAGAATGAATAAACCTTGAAATAGAAAAGTACAAACTCTTATTACCTAAACAAAAACCAATAGTTTCTCACAACCACAAAACACAATAACCATAGCCAAGTAAATTTAGTTCATGGCTAGGTTCCAAAGAAACACAAGATAATTAATCCCTAGCATGAACCCAATCGAACAAAGATGAAGGAAGAGGCTTGTCGAAATCCTCCTTGCCCTTGATGCTTGTCGAAAATTCTCTCCTCTTGCCCTACTTGGACTTGCCAAATTTCCCTCTTGCTCTCTCTATTCATCTTGTCGAAATCTCCTTGGTATTTATATCTTAGGTATTTCCACAAAATCACCAAGTTATGTAATCAAGTTCAACGCTTGAAGGAAACATGGATTAATGCATGAATGACTAACTATGCAACTAATATGAGCCTAAGTCTAACAAAGAATATGAGTAAAAAGGGTAAGAAAAATAGTACTTTGAACAC